>CM068956.1:126398706-126425553 GCA_035128595.1 Eptatretus atami
AACACACGGCAACACTTATACAGTTTTACTTCACAGACACGGCGCCACACACACACGTTCACACAGAACCCAAAAGAAATGGAAGTGCGACTTCCCTGTTGGGCCGTCAAGCCCCTCTCCGACGTCCGTCGACGTGGTCCCGCCTGGCCGCGACTCCGTGCCCCGGCGTGGTAGGCAAGTCCTCTCCTGCGTGCCTCGCGCCCGCACGTGTTGACCACTCGACGCCACGGACCGAGTGTTCGGCGCTATCCCAGCGCGGATAGAGGGGGGGGGGAAACGTGGATGCCCGAAGTCGGGAGAGTGGAATGGCGGACGCTCCTTCCCGCAGCGGGGTCCTGCAACTGCCCCACCAAAGACCAGGCCAGCGGCCTCCAGGACGAGCGAGCCGGAAGACGAGAGCGAGCCAGAGCAACCACGAAGTGGGAGCATCCACCAAACAAGGCATCGACCTCGACCAAACTGCTTCCCCCCGTCTCCGACTCTTATACCCGGAGCTCCGCCCTCCACTCCGCCCCGTTTTCGGCTCCACCCCCTTCGAGAAAGGTCTCGAAGAGGGGCGTTCCTCCTCCCTGGCCGCGTCACACCGCGCGTCTCACCAATCGGGCGCCAGCTGCCCCACCCGCTTCTGTCACACTCCTTGCGCGGGGAAAAAGTGGCGGGAAAAACAGGCGGAAAACCCGCGCGCCATCGTAGCTCCTTCCTTGGCGTCCTTGGGCCGTTCGGTCGAAATCAAAGATAGGGAAAGAAAAAACGACTAACTCAAAGTGTCGCAGCCCGAATGGATCACATTAATTCCCTCTAAACAACGGGTTTGGGGCTAACTATACATGTACTTAAAAGATACCTCACCTACGGGACCTGAATGGTGGTTTTGCGAATTTCCACAGCCGTAACATATCCTCTTGAAATTCTTTGAAAAACTCAAGAGCACAACAAAGTACGACCACATCGTAGCAGCGAATGCGGCAGAATGGTTGAAATGTTCTCAGGTAAGCAAACAATGCATCTCGACGATGGTCTTTGTGACGCAGCAAGCATTGTTGTCATGGTAACGCATTCGGTTCCAAACAAACCCATTTCAGTTTTCATTGTATCGTCATCTCATGTATTATATGTAATTATATAATGCTTTGTAATATTTGTGTACAGGTTGCCTGAAAGTCGTTTTACCCCTCCCCAGTAAAGCATTCGTTCTTAAACTCTTAATATACAGGTTTTATTGCACAGCACTGCACTTACAATATGAATCAATTATTTTAGAGGTCAACATGGCCAAAAGGTCAACAGAGGCAAAGGTCAACAACTTCGGTGAGATTTCTAAATCCTCAATTTTCATCTGATTGACTTGAATTTGAAGAGCATTTGCATATTTGGTCATTGAATTCAACGAGCCAATTATTTTTGAGGTCAACATCAAACCAAAGGTCAACATAGGCCAGATTTCTAAAATTGTCAATTTTCATCCAATTCACTTGAAATTTGAAGAGATATATAGTTTCAAGTCACCAAATTCAACAAGCCAATTATTTTTGAGGTCCACATCGGCCAAAAGGTCAACGTACACGAATTTCTAAAATAGTCAATTTTCATCTGATTCACTTGAAATTTACGAGGAGTTGCATATTTGGTCATTGAATTCAACCAGCAATTATTTTTGAGGTCAAATTGGTTTTATGGATTTTGCAAGTATTGTGCTCTGCACGACGTCTTCTTCTTGTTTGTCCTTGGGGGGGGGGGAATTGTTTTTTTTTTGACAAATATGTTGATCGCCTAAAAATATGAAAATCCTCAAATTACATCCGATTTACTTGAAATGTGAACAGGATTTGCATTTCAGGTCAATTAATTCAACCACCTATTACTTTTGAGGTTATCTTAGGTCAAATGGTCAACATAGGCCATAAGTTCAACCCAAAATAGGCTATATTTTAATTGTTTCTAAAATTGTCATATTTCATCCGATTGACCTGAAATTTGAAGACCATTTGCACATTACGTCAAGAGTTAAACCACCTATTAATTTTGAGATCAACTTCGGCCGAAAGGCCAAATTTTACCAGATTTTCTAAAATCCTCAGTTTTCATCGATTCACTTGAAATTTGAAGACCATTTGCATATGAGGTCGTGAACTCAACCACCTATTAATTTTTAGGGCAACTTAGACCAAAAGGTCAACATAGGCTAAATATATAAAATCCTCAATTTTCATCCAAATGACTTGAAATTTGAAGAGCATTTGCATGTCAGGTCACTGAGTTCAACCGCCTACTAATTTTGAGGTAAACATAGACCAAAAGGTCTGCATAGGCCAATAGGACAATTTGGGCCAAGTTTTCTAAAATACTCAATTTTCATCCGATTGACTTGAAATTTGAAGAGCATTTTCATGTCAGGTTGCTGAATTCAAACACCTGTTTAATTTTAAGGTAAACGTAGGCCAAAAGGTCAAAAATAAGCCAAAAGGCCAATTTAGACCAAATTTTCTAAATCCTCAACTCTCATCCGATTGAGTTGAAAGTCGAAAAGGATTTACATATCATAGACCAAAAGTTCAACATAGGCCAAATTTCTAAAATCCTCAATTTTATTCCAATCAACTTGAAATTTGAAGAGCATTGCATATCAGGTCACTGAATTCAACCACCTATTAATTTTGAGGTAAACATAGGCCAATTTGGGCCAAATTTTCTAAAATCTTCAATTTTCATCCGATTGACTTGAAATTTGAAGAGCATTTTCATGTTAGGTCGCTGAATTCAACTACCAATTAATTTTAAGGTCAAAACGCCAACACAGGCCTAATTTCTAAAATTGATAGATCGGGCCAAAAACTAAATATATCACTATAATCTCAAAACAAAAACTAAATATATCGCTATATCTCAAAAAGTTGTGGACGAGTTATGATAAAACAAGGTGGATGAGTTGGTTGGTGACAACAAGAGGATTGGATTTTTGTTCGGATCCAGCCCATCAGTGGGATACAAAATGTGAACTGTTCCACCTGGCAGAGGTGTGCACTCTTCGAGTGCCTTCTACTTTGTGCTGTTTTGCCAAGTTGATTTTTCTCTACTAGTGCATGCCCGTACATGTGGCCGTACGTGCGTGGCTGTACATGCAAAAAAACAAAAAACATTTCAAACCGTGTGCTACAAACAACAACCCAACAGGCCGTTCCTTCGCTCTCGCGTGCCCGTATGTGTGTGCCGTACGTGCAAAAAATAAAAAAAACTTTCAAACAACCACACAGGCCGTTCCTTCGCTGTCGTAAACGACGACTGGATTGGGGCATTGTGTTTTAGAAAATCGAGAAAGAAATCGACAAAGTACAGAAATCGAGAAGAAAGAATACAATAAGCCGATAATCAGAAATCGAGAAAGAATACAGTAAGTCGTTACTATCCGGAAGTCTGGAAGTTAAGTCCTCACTGTCCGGAAGTTCACATACCGCAGTTACGATTATTCGCAATTTAGTTTTAATGGCCAATTATTCAATTAGCGCCAACGTATTTTGCCTTTTCGCAATGTTATCGCAAGGAAAAACACAAAGAGAAGAGAAGAGAGAAAAAAAAACGTACGTGCAAAAACAAAAAACAAAATTTTTTAAAAAAAACTTTCAAACAACCACACAGGCCATTCCTTCGCTCTCGTAAACGACTACTGGATTGGGCATTGTGTTTATCTATTAATGTGCATAAGAAATCGAGAAATTATTAGAATATACTATCCGGAAGTCCGTACGTTGTAAACCCATAATGGGGAACGCGGCTGAGAATCTCTTCCCCATCGTCCACGCCTACGCAGCAACGTGTTCTGTCATTGGTTGGTAAATAAATGGCCATAACTTGGGAAGCACTTGTACGATTAATATCAAACCTTGAAAAGGCACATCCACAGGGCCCCAGCAATATACCTGCAAGTTTCAATGAGATCGGAGCAGTGGTTGTTGAGAAACAGCGGTCACAGACACACACACGTACACACACACGTCACACACGTACACACACACGTACACACACACACGTCACCATCGACCACCACAACACGTACACGTACACGTACACGTACACGTACACGTACACACACACGTACACACACGTACACAACACACACACATGTACACACACGTACACACACACGTACACACACACACGTACACACACACACACACATTGCTGGAATTATAGATAGATGAGTGATTTTTCATTTGTCTGTCTGTCTTTGTGCAGGATATCCAAAAAGTTGTGGCCGGATCCGGATGAAATTTGGTGGGCAGGTTGGGTGTGTGACAAGGATGAACCGATTAGATTTTGGTGAAGATCCGGATCCGGATCCGACTACTATAATTTTTTATGCGATTCTTCACCATTGAGAGATAGGGCCAAAAATGATATATAGCATGATATCTCAACAAGTTGTGCACGGATTTGTACTTAACTTGGTGGAAACGGGTGTGTGATAAGGTAGAATTGATTCGATTTTGGTGAAGATTCGAATCTGGATCTGGACACGTGAATTTTTTATTTTGTAAAGTAATTCTTCACCATTGAGAGATCGTGCCAAAAACGATATATTGCATGATAATTCAAAAACGTATGCGGCTGATATGTTCTCGTGGAACAGGCTATACGTGGTGGAGGTACGTACTCTACCGAGTGCCTCCAAGTTCGTGTTTATGCTCTTATGTTTCCTGCTTATCTGACTGTGAATTGAAGTAAATGTTTTGATCTTTTCATGAGGAATCGTGGTACTTTTATATTCGTACTATGTGGGGACAAATGCTCTAAATGCTTAAAGTATTGGTTGTATATATGAAAGTAAATTGACATACAAATTTGAAACTTTCAAAGAGGAAGCATTTTTAGATTACAAAAAAACTGTGTATGGTTCAATTTGTTTGTCGTTTGACATTTGGTTCTTTTAATTTTAGATTACAAGAGAAGCATTGTCCAGTATGGTGACTCAAGTCTCAAGTGACCATGCAATGAAGTTGGAATTTTCATTGATCTGTCTGTTCAACAAATGGATGGGACTCGTCTCCCTATGACAATTTCACCAACGACAACAATGACGCGATGATGTCGATGACAACAACAGCAACGGAACTACACTGAGTGTCTCCCGAAATAATTTTCTTCATCACAGTAGCTGCCTCCTGCGCATGCATGTAAGTGCTTGCCTTACATTGCGTGCCAACCCATTAGAACAACACACACAGCATAAAACTAAAGACCAGGGAGGGAAATAAGGTAATCCAAGGCCATGGAAAAACGTGAATAATAAAAGAATTGTTTCCAGTAATTGAATGCTTGAATATTTATAGTTGCTGAATTGCTAATTTTGGCAATGGATGTTAACAGCACGGTAGGGCTTGTCACAGAATGAAAGGCAAAAAGCAGTAGCTGCAGTCGAGATCGTCTCACTGTGCCTCATCGTGATGAGATGGCGAGATAATTGGTACAAGCAGCCTGTGTTTCATCATGGAAACACTCCAGTGGAAAGGCATTTAGTACGTTAATGTCCCCCCTTGTTCCTCTTTTATTACCGCCTGGCTGGATGGGCTGAAAAACATGAAATTAATGAAGCCTGAAACGAAGATTTGTGCATGGAGAAGAAAAAAAAATGGGGAGCTGTGTGAGAGGCAGACTGACTTGGCATTTGATATAACTCAATGGCATTCAAAATAATTTCACCTGATTGAGGTGTGTATATTTAGGCTACAATAGTGCAGTTTTCAATATGAAGTCCCCCTTCATCATTCAGGTGCCATGCCTGTTGTGAATCTGGTAAGATTGTAGGTTGAATGTAAGATGGCAAATACTAGCACTGAATAAGACCATCGATGAATGCATAAGGTAAGCAAAAGTGCCATCGGTCTGACCCCTTCTCATTTTCCCTGCATGTACAGTATGTATATTAGATAGTGGTACTGCAACTTAAACGTTTTCTTAATCTCACATTGAAATGAACCCATGTACATTTAGGCGATGATTAAATAATCTTTGCTTTTTATTTCCCGCCACTCACACTGTTACTGCTTTTTTCATGCGATGACATTATGTGTGTTGGAGTTATTGCTTTTTAGCTCCCTGGAACCTGGGGTGGGGGAGATGTTGCCCCTCAAAATATGTATTTGCTTTCTTCTCAAAACCTACACACATAATTTCAATGAAACTTGACCACAACCTTCATCACCCGTGACGTACCAAAGTTTGTTCACAGCATTAATAACATCCATAGGTATTTACTTTCTTCTCCGTTACATTATTTTTGTGGGTCAACAACGCCTACCAATTTTTCCCTGGTTATCTTATCCAGCTGCTACCAGGTGAGCACCCAGGGGTATTGCCCATATTTTTGTATAAAGTATGAGCATGTAGATTTGTAGGTTTTACTTTATATAATTATTTTTCTTGATGTTTTCTGGGTGAGATAGTAGCACACTTTTTCCTTGGCTGGACAAATTCTTGACCAGGGTGCAGTGTTCAGTTCCTAAGCAGCTAGCTAGCGCTTGCCAAGCTTGCCGTTCCTTATCTATGGTTTTGAATGGAGTGCTTGCTTGAGTGTTTAACCCACTTTTGTTTGAGTGCTCTACAAGAAACTTGGTAACTGAACGCACCCCCAGCTGGTGTCAAAGGGACCGGATACTGAGACTTAAGACCAGGCTGAGCATCGACCATTGTTTAGAAGCCATGTGTGGATTGCTTATTTCCAACGTTGGGAGTCAGAGACCATTGACTCACTAGCTGTGGTGATTGTTCTGAGATAGAGGACCATATGCCCATATTTTCCTGGACATACCATTTAAGTTACTCCGGAGTGTCCCCTTTGACCCCTAAATCTCTCCGGCTGGCCGTTGTTTTTTAAATATCCAAAAATGCTCAGGATTTTGCCATTTATTTTTGCTTTGGCATTTTCAAAGGGATAAATATTAAGATTTGAGATACTTTTTTTAAACTTTATTTAAATGGTTAAACTATATTTATACATTTTCTTTCGGTGACAAAATGCGGTTATGTATTGTTGGACATGACAGTTTGGTACAGGTCTGTGCTACTCCATCATGGTGCAATGGACCTGTTCAAACATTGACAACCACACGTCAACTTCCTGTACCAACAGACAGAGCAGAGACAGAGACAGAGACAGAGACAGAGACAGAGACACCAATATAGTGCTCAGTCCACGATTCAGCGTCTTTTTTGAGTCTGTACCATATACACTTTACAATACCAAAACGAAAGTGTAAATTGAATGCAGAACTAAAAACAAAATTCCCATATTTTCCAAATCATTAAGAATAATGGGCAGCCGAGTGCTTGGTATGTAGAGTTGGTACATATGTCTCTGTGGCAAATAAATGTGCTATTGATTTACAATCTCATGTGGACCCGGACAAGCACAATATTCTTCGTAATAATTCAGTTTTTTCGACTGGAAGAATGGCGGCTTGGAGTCAAAATCAATCGAGGTCTGGAACACATCGAACGAGACTGCTAATAGGATTACTCAATACATCAAGGAAACTCTTGAAAGAGTGTCCTCTTTTTCACAGTGTCACTCTCCGCAGTTTCGCTTTCCGCATTGTTGCTCTCCGGAGTGTCCTCTTTCTTGAAAGTTCAAAGATGGTAACCCAATCTGAGATGAGATGTGCAAATAATTGATAGACCCGACTAGATTTTTGGACGCCATGCACCAGCTATTGTGGGCTTATGTGGTGGTAGAAACATCTGGATGGGTGCAGATGGGAAGAGAACATAATGATTTTGGAGAATTGCTGGAAACTGAATGCAGGAAACCATGTCCTTGCAGCCAAGTGGAGACTGCCCACAGGGCAAACCCAGATTTGACTATGTTCCAAAGGCAGAAATCACCCCAGGAATCATGATGCCATTTTTGGTTCTGATACCAATCAGTTTAAAACTAGGCCCATTAACTTATTACTCAGAAAGCAAGACTCATGCCACAATGCATAAAATGAAATTATATTTAGCAATTATAAAGCTATCTCACCCCATGATCTAAACACTAATGCTATCCTAAACCTAATCTTATCTTAAGTTACCTTCTCTACAGCACTAATAAAATGGAAACAGCACAAAGTCTTAAGTATTTCAGTTCGATGGAGGAGTGTTTAACCAGCTGTAGAAACCGGTGTTTCATTCAAGGGTTTCTCAGAAAACCAAACTGTCAATGAAACACTTGGTGGTATAATGTGCAGCAAAAATAGGCACATCCACTTTCGTCATATAAATACTTGTAATAAGATGAAATGAAGATATAAATACTTGTAATGCACATCAAAATGAAGGCATTGAATTCTCAAGGCATGCCATGCAGAGGTTAAGCTTATTGGTAACTATTTCAAAATGGATGGAAAATGTACCAAGTCACATGTGACATTGGCTTCTGTCTTTCCAAGCCAAATAGCTTCAGCATTTTCAAAAAGGAGAGGTCCCACCTCATGAAAGGGAATTGCTATGCCAATTAAATGGCATGGGGCTCCACCCACAGGATCTCAAAAACTTGCAGATTCAGTAGGCCCCGAACAAACAATGGATATTATGTCATTGCTGCCTCACCACAAAGGGGAAAGACACAGTCCCAAGGTCAGCACTTTGAACAATGCAAACTCTCAAGTGCCATGAGAAGGAAACTGGCAGATTACACAGAACAGACGAACAGACTCTGTGGAGTAATAGCTAGATCTACTCTGATCTGGGAGGTCGGGGTCTAAACCCCATCAAAGGCATGCCAAAGTCTTTGAAAATGGTATGTGCTGCTTCCTTACTTGATGTTCAGCATTTAAAAGGATAAATGCACAATCCCCTTAGGAATTGGCATCCATGGGGAGGAGGAAATTCCTCCTTAGGAAATGCCCCATTGAGTGTGGTGAGAAAGGAAGCACCATTGTTGTGATGTTGTGGTACCCAGAGTGCCCCAGGAACTGACACCACTACCTTCAAGCTCAGTGGCTGTGTTCATCTTATCAAACAGTCCTGTGTTGTATCTTGTGTATTCGTCTGTATGTCTGTGTGCGTGAGACATCTGCATGTGACAGCTTCACTCTGAGCCTCAAAGCCTTAAAAAAAATGCTGACCTCACAGGTCAGGGGACCTCATGGACGTGATTGGTTGGCTTCTCTTTTCACTATCATCCATGCAACGAGTCATACCATCAACCTGGAGAGAGGCTATTTAAGTCATTGCCATCCTCAGGCCAGGGAAACTTGCTGCTGACCTATCAATGCGTGTCCCTTCTTTTATGTTGAGCAATCAAAGGCATTGGGTTTCACTCAGAGACCAAACAAGCTCTGTAAGGACTCTGAATGATGGTTCTTCCCATGGGTCTGTTTTCACTCTAATTATCTTCAATGTGTATGTGAGCGACATGCCTTGTACCATCTCAAGAAAGCTCGCCTCTGCAGATGATCTTGACCTTGCTCCCAAAGTAATCATCCTTGAATATCTCCACAGTACTCTGTCCAGGACTTATAGGTTATGGAGCAATACTTCATCCACTGCACCGCTGCCCATACCCAACTAAGACCACAGTTACCACTTTCCATCTCAGCAGCTGACTGACTAACAGCAAACTCCAGGTTTTCTTTGCGGCAACCAGTCAAGAACGAACTTTCCCCACGTACCATGGAGTCACCCTTGATCGCAGCCTCACATTCCATGACACATAAAATGGTCAGAAAATATGAAGACCAGGGTAAACATCATCTGTGGAAACTAGCGGGCATGAGCTGGGATAAGTTTTTCACAACTATCTCTCTCTTTCCCTGTTGGGCCGTCAAGCCCCTCTCCGACGTCCGTCGACGTGGTCCCGCCTGGCCGCGACTCCGTGCCCCGGCGTGGTAGGCAAGTCCTCTCCTGCGTGCCTCGCGCCCGCACGTGTTGACCACTCGACGCCACGGACCGAGTGTTCGGCGCTATCCAAGCGCGGATAGAGGGGGGGGGGGGAAACGTGGATGCCCGAAGTCGGGAGAGTGGAATGGCGGACGCTCCTTCCCGCCAGCGGGGTCCTGCAACTGCCCCACCAAAGACCAGGCCAGCGGCCTCCAGGACGAGCGAGCCGGAAGACGAGAGCGAGCCAGACAACCACGAAGTGGGACATCCACCAAACAAGAGCATCGACCTCGACCAAACTGCTTCCCCCTCTCCGACTCTTATACCCCGGAGCTCCGCCCTCCACTCCGCCCCCGTTTTCGGCTCCACCCCCCTTCGAGAAAGGTCTCGAAGAGGGCGTTCCTCCTCCCTGGCCGCGTCACACCGCGCGTCACCAATCGGGCGCCAGCTGCCCCACCCGCTTCTGTCACACTCCTCGCGCGGGAAAAAGTGGCGGGAAAAACAGGCGGGAAAACCCGCGCGCCATCGTAGCTCCTTCCTTGGCGTCCTTGGGCCGTCGTCGAAATCAAAGATAGGGAAAGAAAAAACGACTACTCAAAGTGTCGCAGCCCGAATGGATCACATTAATTCCCTCTAAACAACGGGTTTGGGGCTAACTATAAATGTACTAAAAGATACCTCACCTACGGGACCTGAATGGTGGTTTTGCGAATTTCCACAGCCGTAACAATATCCTCTTGAAATTCTTTGAAAAAACTCAAGAGCACAACAAAGTACGACCACATCGTAGCAGCGAATGCGGCAGAATGGTTGAAATGTTCTCAGGTAAGCAAACAATGCATCTCGACGATGGTCTTTGTGACGCAGCAAGCATTGTTGTCATGGTAACCGCATTCGGTTCCAAACAAACCCATTTCAGTTTTCATTGTATCGTCATCTCATGTATTATATGTAATTATATAATGCTTTGTAATATTTGTGTACAGGTTGGCCTGAAAGTCGTTTTACCCCTCCCCAGTAAAGCATTCGTTCTTAAACTCTTAATATACAGGTTTTATTGCACAGCACTGCACTTACAATATGAATCAATTATTTTAGAGGTCAACATGGCCAAAAGGTCAACAGAGGGCAAAGGTCAACAACTTCGGTGAGATTTCTAAAATCCTCAATTTTCATCTGATTGACTTGAAATTTGAAGAGCATTTGCATATTTGGTCATTGAATTCAACGAGCCAATTATTTTTGAGGTCAACATCAACCAAAAGGTCAACATAGGCCAGATTTCTAAAATTGTCAATTTTCATCCAATTCACTTGAAATTTGAAGAGGATATATAGTTTCAAGTCACCAAATTCAACAAGCCAATTATTTTTGAGGTCCACATCGGCCAAAAGGTCAACGTACACCGAATTTCTAAAATAGTCAATTTTCATCTGATTCACTTGAAATCTTACGAGGAGTTGCATATTTGGTCATTGAATTCAACCAGCAATTATTTTTGAGGTCAAATTGGTTTTATGGATTTTGCAAGTATTGTGCTCTGCACGACGTCTTCTTCTTGTTTGTTCCTTGGTGGGGGGGGGGAATTGTTTTTTTTTTGACAAATATGTTGATCGCCTAAAAATATGAAAATCCTCAAATTACATCCGATTTACTTGAAATGTGAACAGGATTTGCATTTCAGGTCAATTAATTCAACCACCTATTACTTTTGAGGTTATCTTAGGTCAAATGGTCAACATAGGCCATAAGTTCAACCCAAAATAGGCTATATTTTTAATTGTTTCTAAAATTGTCATATTTCATCCGATTGACCTGAAATTTGAAGACCATTTGCACATTACGTCAACGAGTTAAACCACCTATTAATTTTGAGATCAACTTCGGCCGAAAGGCCAAATTTTACCAGATTTTCTAAAATCCTCAGTTTTCATCCGATTCACTTGAAATTTGAAGACCATTTGCATATGAGGTCGCTGAACTCAACCACCTATTAATTTTTAGGGCAACTTAGACCAAAAGGTCAACATAGGCTAAATATATAAAATCCTCAATTTTCATCCAAATGACTTGAAATTTGAAGAGCATTTGCATGTCAGGTCACTGAGTTCAACCGCCTACTAATTTTGAGGTAAACATAGACCAAAAGGTCTGCATAGGCCAATAGGACAATTTGGGCCAAGTTTTCTAAAATACTCAATTTTCATCCGATTGACTTGAAATTTGAAGAGCATTTTCATGTCAGGTTGCTGAATTCAAACACCTGTTTAATTTTAAGGTAAACGTAGGCCAAAAGGTCAAAAATAAGCCAAAAGGCCAATTTAGACCAAATTTTCTAAATCCTCAACTCTCATCCGATTGAGTTGAAAGTCGAAAAGGATTTACATATCATAGACCAAAAGTTCAACATAGGCCAAATTTCTAAAATCCTCAATTTTATTCCAATCAACTTGAAATTTGAAGAGCATTTGCATATCAGGTCACTGAATTCAACCACCTATTAATTTTGAGGTAAACATAGGCCAATTTGGGCCAAATTTTCTAAAATCTTCAATTTTCATCCGATTGACTTGAAATTTGAAGAGCATTTTCATGTTAGGTCGCTGAATTCAACTACCAATTAATTTTAAGGTCAAAACGCCAACACAGGCCTAATTTCTAAAATTGATAGATCGGGCCAAAAACTAAATATATCACTATAATCTCAAAACAAAAACTAAATATATCGCTATATCTCAAAAAGTTGTGGACGAGTTATGATAAAACAAGGTGGATGAGTTGGTTAGGTGACAACAAGAGGATTGGATTTTTGTTCGGATCCAGCCCATCAGTGGGATACAAAATGTGAACTGTTCCACCTGGCAGAGGTGTGCACTCTTCCGAGTGCCATTCTACTTTGTGCTGTTTTGCCAAGTTGATTTTTCTCTACTAGTGCATGCCCGTACATGTGGCCGTACGTGCGTGGCTGTACATGCAAAAAAAACAAAAACATTTCAAACCGTGTGCTACAAACAACAACCACACAGGCCGTTCCTTCGCTCTCGCGTGCCCGTATGTGTGTGGCCGTACGTGCAAAAAATAAAAAAAACTTTCAAACAACCACACAGGCCGTTCCTTCGCTGTCGTAAACGACGACTGGATTGGGGCATTGTGTTTTAGAAAATCGAGAAAGAAATCGACAAAGTACGAAAATCGAGAAAGAAAGAATACAATAAGCCGATAAATCGAGAAAGAATCGAGAAAGAATACAGTAAGTCGTTACTATCCGGAAGTCTGGAAGTTAAGTCCTCACTGTCCGGAAGTTCACATACCGCAGTTACGATTATTCGCAATTTAGTTTTAATGGCCAATTATTCAATTAGCGCCAACGTATTTTTGCATTTTTTCGCAATGTTATCGCAAGGAAAAACACAAAGAGAAGAGAAGAGAGAAAAAAAAACGTACGTGCAAAAACAAAAAACAAAATTTTTTAAAAAAAACTTTCAAACAACCACACAGGCCATTCCTTCGCTCTCGTAAACGACTACTGGATTGGGGCATTGTGTTTATCTATTAATGTGCATAAGAAATCGAGAAATTATTAGAATATACTATCCGGAAGTCCGTACGTTGTAACCCATAATGGGGAACGCGGCTGAGAATCTCTTCCCCATCGTCCACGCCTACGCAGCAACGTGTTCTGTCATTGGTTGGTAAATAAATGGCCATAACTTGGGAAGCACTTGTACGATTAATATCAAACCTTGAAAAGGCACATCCACAGGGCCCCAGCAATATACCTGGCAAGTTTCAATGAGATCGGAGCAGTGGTTGTTGAGAAACAGCGGTCACAGACACACACACGTACACACACACGTACACACAACACACACGTACACACGCACATCGACCACACACACACACGTACACGTACACGTACACGTACACGTACCGTACACCACACGTACACACACACGTACACACACTGTACACACACGTACACACACACGTACAACCACACGTACACACACACACGTAACACACACACACACACATTGCTGGAATTATAGATAGATGAGTGATTTTTCATTTGTCTGTCTGTCTTTGTGCAGGAATCCCCAAAAAAGTTGTGGCCGGATCCGGATGAAATTTGGTGGGCAGGTTGGGTGTGTGACAAGGATGAACCGATTAGATTTTGGTGAAGATCCGGATCCGGATCCGACTACTATAATTTTTTATGCGATTCTTCACCATTGAGAGATAGGGCCAAAAATGATATATAGCATGATATCTCAACAAGTTGTGCACGGATTTGTACTTAACTTGGTGGAAACGGGTGTGTGATAAGGTAGAATTGATTCGATTTTGGTGAAGATTCGAATCTGGATCTGGACACGTGAATTTTTTATTTTGTAAAGTAATTCTTCACCATTGAGAGATCGTGCCAAAAACGATATATTGCATGATAATTCAAAAACGTATGCGGCCTGATATGTTCTCGTGGAACAGGCTATACGTGGTGGAGGTACGTACTCTACCGAGTGCCCTCCAAGTTCGTGTTTATGCTCTTATGTTTCCTGCTTATCTGACTGTGAATTGAAGTAAATGTTTTGATCTTTTCATGAGGAATCGTGGTACTTTTATATTCGTACTATGTGGGGTACAAATGCTCTAAATGGGCTTAAAGTATTGGTTGTATATATGAAAGTAAATTGACATACAAATTTGAAACTTTCAAAGAGGAAGCATTTTTAGATTACAAAAAAACTGGTGATGGTTCAATTTGTTTGTCTGTTTGACATTTGGTTCTTTTAATTTTAGATTACAAGAGAAGCATTGTCCAGTATGGTGACTCAAGTCTCAAGTGACCATGCAATGAAGTTGGAATTTTCATTGATCTGTCTGTTCAACAAATGGATGGGACTCGTCTCCCTATGACAATATTTCACCAACGACAACAATGACGCGATGATGTCGATGACAACAACAGCAACGGAACTACACTGAGTGTCTCCCGAAATAATTTTCTTCATCACAGTAGCTGCCTCCTGCGCATGCATGTAAGTGCTTGCCTTACATTGCGTGCCAACCCATTAGAACAACACACACAGCATAAAACTAAAGACCAGGGAGGGAAATAAGGTAATCCAAGGCCATGGAAAAACGTGAATAATAAAAGAATTGTTTCCAGTAATTGAATGCTTGAATATTTATAGTTGCTGAATGCTAATTTTGGCAATGGATGTTAACAGCACGGTAGGGCTGGTCACAGAATGAAAGGCAAAAAGCAGTAGCTGCAGTCGAGATCGTCTCACTGTGCCTCATCGTGATGAGATGGCGAGATAATTGGTACAAGCAGCCTGTGTTTCATCATGGAAACACTCCAGTGGAAAGGCATTTAGTACGTTAATGTCCCCCCTGTTTCCTCTTTTATTACCGCCTGGCTGGATGGGCTGAAAAACATGAAATTAATGAAGCCTGAAACGAAGATTTGTGCATGGAGAAGAAAAAAAAATGGGGAGCTGTGTGAGAGGCAGACTGACTTGGCATTTGATATAACTCAATGGCATTCAAAATAATTTCACCTGATTGAGGTGTGTATATTTAGGCTACAATAGTGCAGTTTTCAATATGAAGTCCCCCTTCATCATTCAGGTGCCATGCCTGTTGTGAATCTGGTAAGATTGTAGGTTGAATGTAAGATGGCAAATACTAGCACTGAATAAGACCATCGATGAATGCATAAGGTAAGCAAAAGTGCCATCGGTCTGACCCCTTCTCATTTTCCCTGCATGTACAGTATGTATATTAGATAGTGGTACTGCAACTTAAACGGTTTTCTTAATCTCACATTGAAATGAACCCATGTACATTTAGGCGATGATTAAATAATCTTTGCTTTTTATTTCCCGCCACTCACACTGTACTGCTTTTTTCATGCGATGACATTATGTGTGTTGGAGTTATTGCTTTTTAGCTCCCTGGAACCTGGGGTGGGGGAGATGTTGCCCCTCAAAATATGTATTTGCTTTCTTCTCAAAACCTACACACATAATTTCAATGAAACTTGACCACAACCTTCATCACCCGTGACGTACCAAAGTTTGTTCACAGCATTAATAACATCCATAGGTATTTACTTTCTTCTCCGTTACATTATTTTGTGGGTCAACAACGCCTACCAATTGTTCCCTGGTTATCTTATCCAGCTGCTACCAGGTGAGCACCCAGGGGTATTGCCCATATTTTTGTATAAAGTATGAGCATGTAGATTTGTAGGTTTTACTTTATATAATTTATTTCTTGATGTTTTCTGGGTGAGATAGTAGCACACTTTTTCCTTGGCTGGACAAATTCTTGACCAGGGGTGCAGTGTTCAGTTCCTAAGCAGCTAGCTAGCGCTTGCCAAGCTTGCCGTTCCTTATCTATGGTTTTGAATGGAGTGCTTGCTTGAGTGTTTAACCCACTTTTGTGAGTGCTCTACAAGAAACTTGGTAACTGAACGCACCCCCAGCTGGTGTCAAAGGGACCGGATACTGAGACTTAAGACCAGGCTGAGCATCGACCATTGTTTAGAAGCCATGTGTGGATTGCTTATTTCCAACGTTGGGAGTCAGAGACCATTGACTCACTAGCTGTGGTGATTGTTCTGAGATAGAGGACCATATGCCCATATTTTCCTGGACATACCATTTAAGTTACTCCGGAGTGTCCCCTTTGACCCCTAAATCTCTCCGGCTGGCCGTTGTTTTTTAAATATCCAAAAATGCTCAGGATTTTGCCATTTATTTTTGCTTTGGCATTTTCAAAGGGATAAATATTAAGATTTGAGATACTTTTTTTAAACTTTATTTAAATGGTTAAACTATATTTATACATTTTCTTTCGGTGACAAAATGCGGTTATGTATTGTTTGGACATGACAGTTTGGTACAGGTCTGTGCTACTCCATCATGGTGCAATGGACCTGTTCAAACATTGACAACCACACGTCAACTTCCTGTCCAACGAGAGACAGAGACAGAGACAGAGACAGAGACACCAATATAGTGCTCAGTCCACGATTCAGCGTCTTTTTTGAGTCTGTACCATATACACTTTACAATACCAAAACGAAAGTGTAAATTGAATGCAGAACTAAAAACAAAATTCCCATATTTTCCAAATCATTAAGAATAATGGGCAGCCGAGTGCTTGGTATGTAGAGTTGGTACATATGTCTCTGTGGCAAATAAATGTGCTATTGATTTACAATCTCATGTGGACCCGGACAAGCACAATATTTCTCGTAATAATTCAGTTTTTTCGACTGGAAGAATGGCGGCTTGGAGTCAAAATCGATCGAGGTCTGGAACACATCGAACGAGACTGCTAATAGGATTACTCAATACATCAAGGAAACTCTTGAAAAGAGTGTCCTCTTTTTCACAGTGTCACTCTCCGCAGTTTCGCTTTCCGCATTGTTGCTCTCCGGAGTGTCCTCTTTCTTGAAAGTTCAAAGATGGTAACCC
This sequence comes from Eptatretus atami, assembly GCA_035128595.1. Lineage (NCBI taxonomy): Eukaryota > Metazoa > Chordata > Myxini > Myxiniformes > Myxinidae > Eptatretus > Eptatretus atami. The sequence goes on from CM068956.1 coordinate 126,416,052, forward strand.
AATCTGAGATGAGATGTGCAAATAATTGATAGACCCGACTAGATTTTTGGACGCCATGCACCAGCTATTGTGGGCTTATGTGGTGGTAGAAACATCTGGATGGGTGCAGATGGGAAGAGAACATAATGATTTTGGAGAATTGCTGGAAACTGAATGCAGGAAACCATGTCCTTGCAGCCAAGTGGAGACTGCCCACAGGGCAAACCCAGATTTGACTATGTTCCAAAGGCAGAAATCACCCCAGGAATCATGATGCCATTTTTGGTTCTGATACCAATCAGTTAAAACTAGGCCCATTAACTTATTACTCAGAAAGCAAGACTCATGCCACAATGCATAAAATGAAATTATATTTAGCAATTATAAAGCTATCTCACCCCATGATCTAAACACTAATGCTATCCTAAACCTAATCTTATCTTAAGTTACCTTCTCTACAGCACTAATAAAATGGAAACAGCACAAAGTCTTAAGTATTTCAGTTCGATGGAGGGAGTGTTTAACCAGCTGTAGAAACCCGGTGTTTCATTCAAGGGTTTCTCAGAAAACCAAACTGTCAATGAAACACTTGGTGGTATAATGTGCAGCAAAAATAGGCACATCCACTTTCGTCATATAAATACTTGTAATGAAGATGAAATGAAGATATAAATACTTGTAATGCACATCAAAATGAAGGCATTGAATTCTCAAGGCATGCCATGCAGAGGTTAAGCTTATTGGTAACTATTTCAAAATGGATGGAAAATGTACCAAGTCACATGTGACATTGGCTTCTGTCTTTCCAAGTCAAATAGCTTCAGCATTTTCAAAAAGGAGAGGTCCCACCTCATGAAAGGGAATTGCTATGCCAATTAAATGGCATGGGGCTCCACCCACAGGATCTCAAAAAACTTGCAGATTCAGTAGGCCCCGAACAAACAATGGATATTATGTCATTGCTGCCTCACCACAAAGGGGAAAGACACAGTCCCAAGGTCAGCACTTTGAACAATGCAAACTCTCAAGTGCCATGAGAAGGAAACTGGCAGATTACACAGAACAGACGAACAGACTCTGTGGAGTAATAGCTAGATCTACTCTGAGTCTGGGAGGTCGGTGGTCTAAACCCCATCAAAGGCATGCCAAAGTCTTTGAAAATGGTATGTGCTGCTTCCTTACTTGATGTTCAGCATTTAAAAGGATAGAGCATGCACAATCCCCTTAGGAATTGGCATCCATGGGGAGGAGGAAATTCCTCCTTAGGAAATGCCCCATTGAGTGTGGTGAGAAAGGAAGCACCATTGTTGTGATGTTGTTGGTACCCAGAGTGCCCCAGGAACTGACACCACTACCTTCAAGCTCAGTGGCTGTGTTCATCTTATCAAACAGTCCTGTGTTGTATCTTGTGTATTCGTCTGTATGTCTGTGTGCGTGAGACATCTGCATGTGACAGCTCCACTCTGAGCCTCAAAGCCTTAAAAAAAATGCTGACCTCACAGGTCAGGGGACCTCATGGACGTGATTGGTTGGCTTCTCTTTTCACTATCATCCATGCAACGAGTCATACCATCAACCTGGAGAGAGGCTATTTAAGTCATTGCCATCCTCAGGCCAGGGAAACTTGCTGCTGACCTATCAATGCGTGTCCCTTCTTTTATGTTGAGCAATCAAAGGCATTGGGTTTCACTCAGAGACCAAACAAGCTCTGTAAGGACTCTGAATGATGGTCTTCCCCATGGGTCTGTTTTCACTCTAATTATCTTCAATGTGTATGTGAGCGACATGCCTTGTACCATCTCAAGAAAGCTCGCCTCTGCAGATGATCTTGACCTTGCTCCCAAAGTAATCATCCTTGAATATCTCCACAGTACTCTGTCCCAGGACTTATAGGTTATGGAGCAATACTTCATCCACTGGCACCGCTGCCCATACCCAACTAAGACCACAGTTACCACTTTCCATCTCAGCAGCTGACTGACTAACAGCAAACTCCAGGTTTTCTTTGCGGCAAACCAGTCAAGAACGAACTTTCCCCCACGTACCATGGAGTCACCCTTGATCGCAGCCTCACATTCCCATGAACACATAAAATGGGTCAGAAAATATGAAGACCAGGGTAAACATCATCTGGAAACTAGCGGGCATGAGCTGGGGATAAGTGTTCACACTGCTGGCCTTGATCTTGTGTCCTCATCAGCAGCTATTTTGGCTGTTCTCCTGCGTTGGGCAGATCTGACAGAGGAGCCTCCAGGTTTTGACCTCCCCCAGAAACAGTGGTCTGCACTCAACAGGATCCATCCTCTCCATGCAAAGACATCACCTCCAACTCCACAAATGGAGGCAGCCCAAAGACAGCCCAGAATGTGACTGTGGTCATCCAGATCAGACTATCCACCACATTGTGAATCGGTGTCACTTATTGAAATTTGATGACGTGATTAGGACAATCAACCTAGCAACAGAAAGTACTGTGACTTGGCTATCCAAAGGAGGGATTCCTGGATACCATTAGCAGACAACTTGGAAGGAAAGGCTATGTGCCAGACATAATAGAAAACTCGATGTCCAGAAAGATGGCCCTGATGAGTCATTTGACAGTGGATCCAATCTTAGTTGAGTTAAAAGAAGCAACATGTCCAGTGTCAGCTAGCCTGAGCAGAAGCATTACTGATGAGTAGAGATTAGAAAGTTGGAAAAGAGGTGATACCTGAGGTCTTCATCAATGATACATTCCATCATTTTGCTTAAGGTGGGGAAATGCTGAACCATCAACCATTGACTGGCTCACACCTGAAACCCTGCTTGTCAAGAAGGTGACATTAGAAACTTCCCAATATGAAGACTGGAGACGATCTGAGAAAGATCTGAAGAAGAGGAAGGAAAGAGGAGAGATCAAAGCACAGTTATTGAGGATTACAGTGCCAAAGCCACCGGGACTGGTTGCAGTGGAAATCAAAGTTTCTGCAGATTGGGAAAGCCAAAACGAGGTGGGAGGACTGCAGACGATACATTTTTGAGAAAAAGCCTCATGGATGGAATTGTTGAAGGTGGAGGGAGGGGAAGGAGATTACACACCGAAACAAGAGGTTATTATGAAATGACCTACAAAGCCAGAAATACCATAACGAGGTCAGAGAAGATGCTGAGGGGCAGTGACTGTGGACAAGGGAGTTATGAACATATGCCACAAAACCACATACAGATTGTGTGCTCAGTCTGTCAAAGAAAAGGATGAAGTAGTGAGGGAGGGAGGCGTGAGGCAGGAACATCTTGTTTGAGAAAGGTTTCTGTCAGACAGATAATGTCATGGGATGCAGAGGTTACGTGGGCAGAGAGATCAGAGAAGTTTGTTTGAACCCCTTTGATGTTGGAGACCAACAGGGTGAGGAAGGAGGAACAGAGACTCAGGGGATTCTGTTGGGTATTAGAGCATGATGTAGGAACAGGGGAGGACAGAATACAGACAGAAGTGCTTATTGGGGGGTTGGGAGGAGGTGCGGGGACATAGGGGATGGCAAGTGAGCTGATGGAAAGAGCTTGTGAGCTGAGGTGAGGGTCTGTAGAGCTGAGAGGATGAATGGGTGTTGCACATGCAGGAAGGGGTGAAAGAGCTGTGGAGAGGGTAGGGGAAGAGCTGAGTGAAGGGTGGGGGCACAGCTGTGGGGAGGGTAGTGGAAGTGTAACAGAGAAGGCAGAAGCTGGCATGGAATGGATTTAACCTGGTTGCAAGTATTTAAAATAACTCATCACTTTTGCAGTCCAAAATCCATCACATGATCACAAACATCATGGTCAGAATGGAAAAGTCGACAATTAAATGATCATAAGAAAAATGTGCTGTGCTTTAATTTAAAAATAATGCACAATATTTGGATTTTGTGCTGGCAAGAAAACATGAAAGAAAGAGTGAGATAGAAAGGAATGAACAAGAAGGACATGGGAATGGTAAAAGCAGTTGTGATGGAGAAGGATAGAACATTCCGAATATACTAATTACTTCCGAGTTGCACAAGCACATAAAGCGCATGAATCCACAGAAAAGCACACAAAGCACAATTCTACAGAGCAGCACAATAGAAATGAAAGTCGGAATGAATTCTAAGGTATAAGGAGGATGGAAAGAAACATTATTTAATAAAAAGTATATTTGTTTGTTGTCCCTCTGATTCAGAATTCCTTCTTTGATTTGAATACAGCTCCTGAAGTACATCAAACTCACAGCAGAAACATTTTACCAAAGCAGCTGAAACTGAGCTGGCCTCTTGGTTGAAAGAAGGTAAACAGCAGGACATTTTGTAAAGTAATTCATGATTAACATGATGTATCTGTTCCCATTGCGGGTGGCTGGAAATGGAGCCACCACATCAATAGCTACTCTCTCAAAAGGAACTCCCACGTCATATTGTTGAAAAAGGACTTTTTCTCATTTATTCGGCCCTTCTGTGGCTAAACATTGGTATATTATTGGACCCAATCCTTCATACGAATCTCTGCCTAAATTTGGCCAAATAACCTACGGTCTTTTGGTCGTGTGGTTATCTCATGACACTTTAATTTAAGGTTGTCAGCACAACCAATAACCACGAGGTTGCTATGAGATATGGCTCCAATCATTTAGAATAAAAGATCTCGTCATGAACCTTCAATGCCTGCCAGAGTGACAAATAGGTCTTTCTCAAAGCCCCAAGGGGTACCTTTTTGTCTCAAGTTTTTCTTTTCTCAGTTATCAACCAATTCCTGACACAGCCCAACACATGGTTCGCCCATTGGGCTTTACCCCAATCCAAGTAAATAATTCCTCAGATTCATTTTGTGGCAACCTTGACTATCCTGTTTAGGTGTGCAGTGATTTACTTTAATTTGTTGGTTCCTAAATCTTTCCCACTTTTCTGGTCTTACACAATAAGTGTAATGCTGCATCAAACAAAGCTGCCTTGCCAATGGTTCAGCATTTCTTTGTTTTCCCACTCAGGTAAGTCAAACAAAACTGAGACTGCTTTAATTTCTACAACCAACTTGCAATTTGTTCTTAGAGTTCTGTAAAGCACAGCACCTGGTGCAAAGAGGCATGATTCGTTCTTAGCATAAAATTGGCCACCATAAAATTTGGGTAAAAATGTGACACCACAGCTACAAGTGCCAAAAGTTCCTTCCTGGTTCCAAAGTATTTTATTTCAGGAGCAAGCAAAGCTCTACTGTAGTAGGCAATGATTTGATCCTTCCCTCGTTATTCTTGAGATAGCACTATTCCTATATCTATATGCCACCAACAGCTTGCCACTTGGAAGAATTGTTCATGCTGCAGTTACCTGGAGGGCTCACATTTTACCCGCTCCATCTCTTATGCCCAACAATGACAGCTTCTTTGATCCACCAACAATGCTTTTCCAAGGTCTAAGTGACATCCTTTCACAGCCAGGAAGTTAAGACCTAACAGATGTAAATTTCACAATTCCACCACGCAGACCTCATTTTCAAATGAATCAGTTCCTAATTCAAACCTCACAGATCCAAGGCCCAAGACTGATGCAGTCACTTTGGTTGCCAGATACAACTGCGTTCTTCTAATGGAGTAACCTGACTCCATCCTTCTACACTTTTCTCTAAGATTGCTGCACTTATAATTGAATGACTAATAACAGGATCCAAAGCAGCTTCACAGGATATATAGTGCACCTTTGCAGGTGACTCTCAAATTTCCTACTGCACTAAGTTTGTACCTATTTACTGCCAGTAAAGGATCAAGGGACCTTTACAATGTCTCCCCAGACAGATACTGGTTCATGGATCCAGCTCTACTTGGTTTAACTTTAGGGAGGAAGAAGAGTGATCCTCACCCATGCTCCCTGACCGACTCTGAACCCAATTAGTCTCCATGAGGCTCTAAATCTATCTAAACCTTAAACAACATTTTTCATGTCCTATATTTTTCTCTAAGCTTGGGTTATTTAGACTTCAGTGAGCCATCAAGAAGATTGATGTTTAAAGCTGGAGAGAGGTGTCCAATATATAAAGCTCGTTCTAACCATTAACTCACTGACTCACTCACCGACTCACTGACCGACTGATATTAATGTTTGGCACCTTCTGGGTGATTGAGAAAGCTGAAATTTTACAGGCCGATGAACAGTGAAGCCAGTAAATCAGAAAAAGTCACAGAACCACTAGAAAGCATCCGTAAATTAAAATGTAAATAAATGAAAATAAATAAATGAAAAAATGCAGGTGAATGACCGAAAACAGTGGGGAAGCACGGTTTGTTATTGCTTACAATTTGTAAGTATACCCCAATATATATATATATATATTTTTTTTTTTGGCAGGGGCTTTCAGCCTAGTTTGATATATTATTTATATATATATATATATATATATATATGTACAACTACAGGGTGTCCCAAAAGTCACTTAGGGATTTAGAAATTAAATGACATTTCTGTTTTTTAATAATTTATGATTATTTTTATACCAAAAGAAAATTTACAAAATTGAGATAAATTTGCTTTATTTATGAAAAATGATGTAGCTTAGATTCCTCCATTTTCGGCTTCGCAGAGACGGGCTTTTTCGACAGCATTTTCCATAACAGCGGACAATAACTCTGGCTGCAGCCCTCAAATTTCTGCACAGATGTTGTCCTTGAGCTGCTGAATTGTATGGGGCTTATTGATGTATACACGCTCCTTTAGATAACCCCAAATAAAATAATCGGGAGGCGTCTAATCAGGAGAACGTGATGGCCAAGAAATTTCTGAATTTCGCGAAATTATTCGGTGTCCATGCTCTTTGGGTGAGAATAATTGATCGATGAAATTTAAAATAAAATTCCACGATTTTGGTTTTGTTCAGTTGTGAATTTTTCCATGGGTAATTTCCAACTGTTGATCTAAATTCTGAAAAGAAAAGAAAAACAAATTATTAAAAAACAGAAATGTCATTTAATTTCTATATCCCTAGGTGACTTTTGGGACACCCTGTATATGTATATGTATATATATATGTATATATATATATATATATATATGACCGTTTTTACAGCCATTTTTCCCTGCTGTGCAGGGGTTGGCTTTTCTTGAGGCAATGTTTTATGGCCGGATGCCCTTCCTGACACCAACCCTGGTCGCCTCTTACGACACACAGGGATATGGTACACCTATTCTAACCGGGGCATACACCGGCACCAGTACACTGGTACTCATTTCACCGACCTGGGAAGGATGATAGGCTGAGTCAACCCCCTGTGTTTAATTCAGCAGCCAACGGGGCTTGAACTCAGGACCTAGGATCCCAAGCCACCACCCTAACTACTAAGCCAACACCATGCTTATTTTATATATATATATATATATATATATATATATATATACATATACACACACATATGACAGAGATGGCTGTCCATCTGTTCATGGTTTACACTGATTGGCTGTTTGTGGCTCAGTGCAATGTGATTGGCTGCTGGTAAGATTGAATAATATATTGCATCGGCTTATTTAATAGTTGATATTCAAAATCTGATTTTATATTTGACGATCAGAACTCATGGCCTCAATAATTATATTGAAATTTTGAGTGAAATCGGAAATTTTTTTATGTATCTCCGCAAACGTCTTCTTTCACTGGCAACATATCGTTCCTTATCAACCATTTTGTTGGAGTGCTTGCTTGAGTGCTCAAGCCACATGGCGAAGACTCTACAAGCTACCTGGTTGTTCGTTTCCAAGTGATGGCATACACGGCAAAAATTATTCCCACAATCACTGAATATATCAATCGATTTGAACAAAGTTCAGGCCCTACACGTCTGTGTTTGGCCCTGCGCTATCATGTGGTGCCTGGGGCGATGGCTCACCCATTGAAAATGTACAATTTTATTTTACACGCCATTTCTCATTTTTGTATGATAATTCATAACACGACCCATCACTTTGACATAGGTAGGTATATATGTATAGGGAGGTGCAAAGCCGGCTGACATATTTCAACCCCTCTCCTGTCCGAGGGGTGGGGTGGGAACTTTTGGGGTTGTGGGACCGTTTTTCTAAGGCAATGCACTGCAACTGGTGGAGGCCACCTTCCTGATGTTATCTACCATAAATAATAAAATTTCAAGCTTTGAACATAAATCTCATGTGTTTCAATTATCGCATATCCAAATATATCAGTCGGTTCTTCACCAAGCTGTATGAAAGATTAAATGTTTCTTTTTTTAAAAAGTTTATTCAACCATTTTGTTTGAGTACTTCCTTGAGTGCTTAAGCACTCTTCAAGCTTCGAAAGCGAAACTGCGGCACAGTTCTCCATGGGGACTTCTCCGGAGTTAGGAAGGCCAAATAAATTTGATGATTACAATGAGTAAAAAATGTTTCAGTTGTTACAAAGCAATGAATTGCCACATCATGGCAGGATAGGCAAAAGTTGTGCATGCTTGGTCTCAGCAGTCTAGTCTAGGTTTGATTCTCGACTCGGCTAAAAACTATCATCCCAGTGTTTCACAGGCAGGGTGATTCATCAATGTGTGTGCCCTCTCTCGGATGGATGTTAAATTGGATGTCACATATGCCGAAATCCCATATCCCTCTCCTCTCCACCCTCACCCCACCCACTCCCTATCACACCCCTCTCCCTCTGTTTCTCTCTCATCACCCTCTCTCTGTCTCTTCTCAATCTCTCTCTCCCTTACCCCTCTCCCTTTTCCTCCGTCTCCCTCTCTCTCACCCTCCCGCTCACTCTTCCCACCCCCTCCCTTCCTCGCTCTTCCCCCCTTCCTTGTTCCCACACCCTTCCACTCTTCCCCGTTGCTACCTCTACCTCCTCATTCCCCCTTCCCTCCTCCCTCCTCTCTCCCCCTCCCCCTTCTCCCAAACCCTCCCCCCTCTGTTAAGAGGATTGTTTTAAAAATGGCTTCCCCAGAGGGTAGCATGAACTAATCAGATTCGGAGAGAGCCGACTGGTAGGAGTGAGCCGACCGGATCTGTGAAATCCATGCTGAACTTCTCAAGGCTGGTGGAAATTCTGAAGTTGTGCCATTGCATGCAGTTCTGTGCTGTTTGTAAAACAGGCATCATCCAAACTGACTGTAAGAGGGACCTTGTTGTCCCTCTCTGTAAATGGAAGGGTGATCGCCAGGCCTGCAACAACGACCGTGTGGTGATGCTGCTCTCAGTACTGGACAAGGGCTTTGCTCGGGTAATTCTTGATGGAGTTTACCACCATCTGCTTGAGTACCAGTGCCCAGAGCAGTCAGGTTTTACACCAAAGAGGTGTAAGATAACTGACCTTATCCATGCTCTTCGGGTCCTCACCAAATGCAGACAAGAGTTTTGGCAGGGGCTGCTTTCAGCCTAGTTTGATATATTGAAAGCTTTCAATTCAGTGAATCGAGATTCCATCTGGAGGTTTTTCGGTCTTTGTGGGGTGACACCAAAACTGATCAATCTGATGTCTGAATTATACTCTAGTACTGAGAGTGATGTGAGATGTGGTGGTTCCATCTCTGACTTATTTCCAGTTGTTACTG
>CM068956.1:126432982-126449385 GCA_035128595.1 Eptatretus atami
TGGTTGCCATCCCCCAAAAGAGGAATTTGCTTTCTTTCTTGTCATAAACTACACACACATTTCTGATGAAACTTGACCACCGCCTTCATCATTCATGATGTGCTTAAGTTTGTTCATGATATAAAAAAATGGGGTCTCGGGGATTGCACGTAGCGGTTGCCCTCCAAAATACGTATTTGCTTTCTTCTCTGAAACCATGCACACAATTTAAATAAAACTTCACCACAACCTTTATCATCCATGATGTACCAAAGTTTGTTCATGGCATGAAAAAAAATATATAGGTATTTACTTTCTTCTCCATTACATATTTTGTGGGTCATTCATGCCTTCCAGTTGTTACCTGGTGAGCACCCATGGGTATTATTCCTATGTTTTCTCAACTTTTTTGTGGGAGGCTAAAACACTTCCCTAAACCCAATAAGGAATTTTTAATTTTCTTTTTTTTAGCCTAAAACACTGGCACTCACTGATGAACCTCTGAAAGTTTGACAAAGACCCATTTCACCATCTCTGAGAAAATTGGCAACGCACCCAGACTGACAGATAGACACAGACAGACACAGACAAGCATCTCAGAAATAATATGGATTATTCATTTAAGAAACACATTTAGAATGTATTTCCTGTATTTGTACCCACAGGTATCTTTTTGAGTGGTCGCTAGACTACCGTTATTCTCAGGTTTTCCGTCTGTCTGTATGTATGTAATGGACAGCTCTGGAGGCCAGAGGAGTCAACCATTGATGAAACTTGACTGGTAGGTTAATACCAGGATATATTTGTATGCTTTTGAGCACCGTTGCTATGGACGCCACCGTTGCCTAGCAACGGGACTTTGCCATTTTTGAAAAAATCCGAAAAAATATTTTTTTTTTTTTTTTCGAAAATCAAAAATCGGCTTCCGCGCTTTTATGCGCACTATAATCAACCTCTTTGTTAAAAAATTTCAGCCCGTTCCGTCAAAAACTGTATGACTAGTATGCAATTATATAGCGACCACCCATGTCGCCTACCGGCTTGTTTAACACATTAACTAACGTGTATTAAGTTTGTCTAAAATTAAATTTCCTCCTGGCTATTTCCAAACAATTGAATTGTACCATGACTTTTTTGTCCTTATTTTTTTTAAACGACATCAGGCTTGTAGTGGAGTGCACACACACACACACACACACACACACACACACACACACACACACACACACACAACACACACACACACACACACACACACACACACACACAGAGCTTTTTGATGAGACGAACTGCCACTGAGCTTGGGGGAAATGCTGTCACTTATTGTGGTCCTCTGGGTAACAGCGACACAACAACAATGGCACCACTTTTCTCACCGCATTCAGCTGGGGATTTCCTCAAGAGGAATTTCCTCCTCACAATGGATGCCAATCTATGGGGATTGTCTATGTTCTTATCCTTTTTAAATGCTGAATAACAAGCAAGTAAGCAGTACGTACCTTTGTTTTTTTTTAAAATCTTTTGCATGACTCGGCACTGATTTGAATCGTTGATCTCTTAGACTTGGAGTGGACACTGACCATTACATCACCAAGTCTGGTCTGAGTCTACCTTGTTGCATTATACTCTCCATATTGTTATAATTTTGATGTTTAGGTATTGTATTTGATATATCCAGAATTCACCCTTTGCAAAACTCGTTTCTCTCTCTGTTTCTTTGACTTGTTCTTTATGGCATGTCTTTTTTTATTTATAGTTGATCACTTCAGTTTTACTTTAGTTTTAAAGACTCATTTGCTATATACATTTGGTGCCCCAGTCATAAAGCATCACTGCATGGCTCTCATTACGACTGTTACAGAGAATGATTTTTTGGACCATTTTGACAATATATTAAATATACTGCACCACATTTATTCACCCAACCTGTGATTTATTTGGAATATTCAGGTGCATTTGTTTCATTCCTTGCATTATCCTTCATTTCATCAACTCATTTTGGGTTTCTGTAATCATGGTTTTTATGGGTCGTGTGTTGCTATTTCCCTATGACAGAGTTTCAAATATCATCCCCCCATATTAAATTTAAACTACTGGTTTTCTGACTTGTAATTATCTGTGAGGTGACACTTCTTTGGTTTCAATCTTTTATTGCATTCCTATTACATTTACTAACTGCCAGTTTTCTGACAAATATATGATGAGACACTTTTAAATGGAATAAATGTTGTGAATATGTATGTCATGCATACAAAGCTCACATCGTTGACATTTTTCAATGTTGGTAGGCCAAGGTTAACATTTTAACTTCAATTCGGTATGAAAATAAACTGGAAGATTACTTAAAAGCAACATCTTTTCAACTCTGTGAATCATAACATGACTCGGGGACATCGGTGAAGTGTTGTAGTCGTGGATGCAATCTAAACAACGTCTCTTTTAACTCTTGGGAATTTTTTTCCAGTTACAGGGATTATGGCACCATTACCCTGTGGAGTGGCAATGCTAACCTCTGGAGCATGCAAAGACATGAAAACGGCAAGGCATTTATAGACGAGGCTTTATTATCTGCAAAACATCCCACACTGCAGCATAAATATGCACTTTCAGTTAGATTTTCTTTCCACTGTGGGTTTGCTGTTGTGAACATGCTATGACATAATCTTGTTTTATACTATATAATATAATAGAAAAAGCTTTTTTCCCCCTTTTTTTTGTAAGGTGTGTAGTCTACTGAAAGGTGCCCAAGGCTGTGTCACTTTATCCATTGTCTCAAACAAATAATGAAATGTGAAGAAGTTAAGTTGAGATTAGAGGGAACATAGTCCAACTCTAAAGAAGAGGGGGCACAAATGCTAAGCAATGTCCTTGTTAATGGAAATCTAAGTGCCAAAGAGCCTTGTCGTCCCTCATCTACTTCAAAATTGTACTTGAGAAAGATTGCCTGTACAAGTGAGGGAATGGGATGGGGCTGAACGAACCCCCCTTCAATATGAAGATGCCTCAAGCATGTCTCAAGCCAAATCACCATGGGTATATCATTTCTGGATATTTCTCAACACCAGGCATATAATTATCAATGCATTCAGAAATGCTCCTCTAAAGAAATTATGAAATGCAAAGTATTACCTTTTTAACAACTTCATTTTAAAAATGAAATGCAATCAACTCATTAAGTGTTAAGATTATTAATGTTGTTATTGTCTTTTATTATTCATTTTCTTTGATTACAATAATAACCAGTAACAATTATGCGTTTGTTATTTAAGGGTTTTGTCAAAAATACCAAATATTCGTGTTTCTTGTAATTCCTTTATGATTTAAATGGGATGCATGTTTGGTTTCAAAAATATCAGCTAATTACGTGTTCGCCACAATGAATTCCATAGAGACACGGATAAGATCTTTCTACAGGGATTACAACTGGGCAAGTCCTCAATGTCTGTGTTTGTCTCTCAAATAACTTGTACATTTTATAAAACTGTGAATACCTACAGAACAAGGAAATAAGATAATTAGCAGTTACATATAACCATGTCCCAATGTACTTGTGCAACACAGGTGAAATCAATTTGCAACTTGGTGTGCTCAAGGCTAATTCATCTGGCCTTGCTCCATTTGCCTTTACAGCAACATAAAAATCGACTTCATTAATTGTACACGTTTTACTTTCGAATATTATACTTTTGGAGCCTCCTTTTTAGTATGTCATCATAAAGATTTTTCCACCCCAAACAGGTAAGCAATGTAATTCAGGTTCTTTAAGCTCATAGCAAGTATTAAGCAACAAATCTGAAATCAAAAATTAATGCTCTTTATGAACAGAAGATCGCACAAACAACTACTTTCATATTAAATTTGAACATTTATTCTCTTTTAAAATGCATTATCCCTTACAAAAATAAATGAATTCTCATGAATTCTGATGAGATCCTCATCATAGAAATCATAGATTTTTGAAGAAATTCTTATTAATGACAAATTAAGTGAACGATCATAAAGTATAGACTATAAAAGGTTAAAAAGAATTATCAATTCTAGAAGGCTGTAGCAACAAATGCATGTCCACTGAAGCCCTCGGCCTTTTGTCATGAAATGTCTCGACACTTCACTCACCACACTTTGTCTAGCCATCGCTGCAAGAGCCCTTCACTGAAGGGGTAATGAGGGGAGTCCACTGGCAGTGATAGGATTAAATGGACCCGATCAAATCCCTCTCCCAAATTACATTCTAGATAATTACAACTGCTTCAGAGTCGGTAGTAATTAGAGAAGGCTCCAAATTGAATTACAAACCTGCAGCCAGCATGTTCAATATAGAGCTTGCCTTCCTGAAGCATTACAGCATAATAACTGCAAGGGAAAAGAAGGTCAGATACCATTTGTGCAAGCATTGGCAAAAAATATACTTAACAACAAAAAAATGACCTGTAGTTGTTTTAAGTTTAAATCGTAAATTTACTCAAGAAAAATAATTAAAACGATGTTGTGAAAAGCATAAACTGACAAATGCACTGCAACAAAGAATAGGAAAAATATATATATTTAATAATTTATTTTATACATTGCACTATATCAATCAACTTTATCATGTTATATTAGCCCTACGTTGGACTTAGTCCGAAACAGGGGCTCATGGATTGGGTGTCCGTCCGTCCATCTCTCTGTCCGTGCGTCCATCCGCAACCATATCTCGGGCATGTATGAACCAATTTTGTTCAAAACTCGGCACAAAACAACAAATAATGGTTTACATATGCACAATATTTTATTTCACGATTTGATCAAAGATGGACGAATGGTGGCCATTTTAGTTGTAAAAACCTGATGTTGAACACATCTTCAACCATTTCTCTGACATGCATTTACCGATCTTGTTCAAACTTGGCACACAGATCAGGAGGCTATGTCACTGCGTTTATTAAACCAGACACATATGGGTCATATGTGATGCTATGGGCTGTCAGTCATTACAAATGCACATCATTTATTTTCGAGATCAGATAAAAGATGGCTGACTGGAGGCCATTTTGTTACTTAAACGTGTCCCCAACCATTTCTCAGACATGTATGGTCCGATTTTATTCAACCTCAGCACATTGATAATGAATGATGGCTTACATATAAAAGTATCCCATTTTTTTTTCGATATCGGATCCAAGATGGCTGACAGGCGGCCATTTTGTTACTTAAACATGTCCCCAACCATTTCTCAGACATGCTTGGTCCGATTTTGCTCAAACAAGGCACAAACACAGTACATGATGGCATACACGTGCACCTACTTTATTTTGCAATCTGATCAAAGATGGCCGACTGGTAGACTGGTGGCCATTTTAGCTGTAAATAAATATGTGCTTTCGCCCTTTAACTCCGTTCAGCAAAATTATGAACCACGGGGGATATGACATTTTTCGTCTTTTTCTCCTTGTTTCTAATAGAGGGCAAGATCAATGATTTCATGTCATAGTGGAATCCAGCACCACCTCATTTCTGAACTTGTATAACCATTAAACCAGATACATATGGGTCATATGTGATGCATATGGGCTGTCGGTCATCACACATTCTTTCTAATAGAGGGCAAGATCAATGGTTAGCTGCTGAATGACAAGTGTGATCTCTCCTTGGTGTTTCTTTAGCTCTACAGCCGGATCTGCAAAGGACATTTAATCCATAAATAACTGGATATTTTGATAAACTGTGATTCAAACTGGGATAACTGAGTTACTGCAGAAATCCACCCTCTATATGAGCAATTGATATCATCTCTGTGGTATTGATAAATATTTTTATGCCTCCGCTGATGAAGTCGCCAGTGGCATTCTGTTTTCAGGTTGACCATCTGTCCATACGTATGTCCATACATACCTACATACGTACATCCATACTAATTTTCTCTTCTTTTTTTCTGCAACCGCTTATCCGATTGACACAAAATTTTCACCATCGGTGCGACTACTCATGTAGACTGTTTCAATGATAATTATGATGCCGTAGGTCACGTGGCATGGCAGTCATGTTGGAAAACTGCTCCAAGGAAAAAAATTGAAACTTGGCACATGTCAAATACGCCCCATGGGAAACGAGTGATTTGTTTTTTTTGATGATGTCTTAGATGGCTTTGTTATGACATCATAATTGCAGAGGTTGAACAATTTATCCAATCGGTATGAAAATTGTTGGGGGTCATCTATGGCTAAATTGTATGGGGGAGGGGGTGGGGATAGATTAGGTCATCTGTCATGTGGTTTGGCAGCAATATTTTTTTTAACATAAAAACCTTCAAAAATCTTCTTCTTCGAAATGGCTGAACAGATCGAGGCAAAACTTTACAGGTATGAGCGCCTATCCATGAGGAACAAAAAGTTCTCCACCTATGATCTCATAGGTGACATGGTTTGGCAGCTGTGATTTTTTTTGAAGAATACCTTCAAAAATCTCCAGAATGGCTTGAGAGATCGAGGGGAAACTTCACCAACATGTTCAACAAGCCTTGGGGATACGAGGGTGTTCACAAATATTTAATAGGTGACATGGTCTGGCAGCCATATTGGATTGAAGGAAAGGCTTAAAAAAAACAATATTTCTCTTGAACCGCTTCATCAATCAATGTAAAACATCAGATTTATGATCTAGTGGTCATGGGGAATTTATGTTTTAAATTTCAATCTGATCGGCCACATTGCCTGGCTGCCAGAATTATTTAATATTTTGAATATGGGTTCAGGGATTGAAACCAAACTTGGTACAAGTATCTATGATGATGTAATAATGTGGGCGGAGACATATCTGGTGACATTGCGACGTTGAAGAGTGCCCTTCTATTCCTTTATTTTTCTTATTTCAACTCGCAGAGATTATATTTAAACGTGACAAAAACATTTTCAGATTGCTTTCAATATAAGACCCATAGGGAGCAAAGAGTAACTGTGAGTGGGAGAATATTTTGCTGGGAGGATGTATGTCGTGGGGTACCTCAGGGATCAGTACTGGACCGTTATTATTCATTATTTATATCAATGATTTGGATAGCAGGGTAAAGATTAGGCTTTCTTTATTTGCAGATGACAAAGATTGGAAGTAACGTAGAAGGGGTGGTGATAAGATTCAGGAAAGTATTGATACTTGCATAGATTGGGTAAAAGATTGGCAGATGCAATTTAACCTGAGCAAGTGTAAGGTGTTCGGGATGGGGAAGAATAATGAAAATAGAGATTACACGATGCAAGGGGTAATTTTGGAGCGTGTCACACAGGTGAAGGATCTGGGGGTGGTAATACATATGGGAGGTAAGCAGGCAGCACAGTGTCAGGCAGCTATAGGTAAAGGAAATAGGGTTTTAGGTTGTATTCGGAGGGGGATCGATTATAAATCAAAAGAAGTGGTGTTAACATTGTAAAGGAATTTAGTGAGGCTACATCTAGAATATTGTGTGTAGTTTTGGTCACCACAACTCAGGAAGGACATAGATGCCATAGGGAGGGTTCAGCGCAGGGCTACTGGATTGATTCCAGGCTGAGCTGGACTCAACTGTGAGGAGCAGCTGAAGGAGACATGGCTATATTCACTAGAAAGGAGGTGGTTACGAGGAGATATGATGGAGATATTTAAGATAATTAAGGGTATAGACAAAATAAGTGCAGGTGAATTATTCAGCAGAGTAGCCAGTGATAGGACCAGGGGCCATAGCCTGAGAGTAAAGAAGAGGAGAGTTAAGATGGTGGTAAGGCAGGGGACTTTAACTCAAAGAGTAGTTAATGCATGGAATGGCCTCCCTGGAAAGGTAGTGGCAGCAGAAACAGTCGATAAGTTTAAATTGGAATTAGATAGGTACCTGGAAATATTGGAGATAGAGGGGTAAAAGGATGTTGGCAGGACTTTTAGGTAGCTTGAGTATTGAAGGATGATTGTGTCCATGTATACAGAGTGTTGGTGTGGGTTTCGCCAAGGGGTGTTGTGTGGTTGATGATGTGTGTCTTGTTTTCTTTTTCCCAAGCCCATGCCCCCTCCGAAAAAAAAATTCAAAGATACAAAAAAATGAAAAAAAACATTTTGCTTTTCTTATTTTGATCTATTGTTGTTAAATTGGTCTGGTGTTGATGTGGTGCAGGCATGATTGGCTGAATGGTTTGCACCTGTGTAATTTCCTTGTGATCACGTCTCTCATCTGCATTTGGAGGGAACAACCAATCAGTTCTTACCCAATCAATTAATTCTCCTTGATATTTACATAATGATTGCATTGCACGTGGTACATGGTTGGGAGCCTCATTGGTGTGTGGTTCTGTCTATGCTGATTACTCGCCAATAAGCAATGAAACAGTTTCGGCGGCTGATGCAAGCATTTAGCATTGGGATTCTCATGTATGTGCTGATTGTGAATGTCTGCAGCGATAGAGCAAGTATACCAGGAAGCAAGTGCCACACCATCTATTGCTGCACGCATCCCGACCAACATGAAACGTCTGCCACACGTTAACTTATCTATGGTACACAAAACAGTTCTGGGAGCAGCCAGGAACAATTTAAATTTAAAAAAGGCTCTGATGATTAAACAGTTGCATTCAGTGCCACATATTACTTCTGCCACCAAAGGTGGATGGAGATTATGTTTTCACCCCTCTGTTTGTTTGTTTGTCTGTTTGTCTGTCTGTGGATAGGATATCTCAACAAGTTGTGGATGAATTCGGCTGAAATTTGTTGGAGAGGTTCAGTGTGTAAGAAGGACAAAGTCATTAGGTTTTGGGGATACGAGAATTTTTAATTGATTCTTCATCATTGAGAAATGGAGCCAAAATCGATTTCTAGCATGATATCTCAAAAAGTTTTGATGGATAATGACAAAACTTGGTGGATGAGTTTGGTGGGTGACAAGAACAAGCCGATTAGATTTTGGTTCAGGTCTGGATCCAGATCCGACCTATTAGCGGGGTACAAAACATGAACTGTTCAGCCTTGCGGAGGTATGCACTCGACAGAGTGCTGTTCTAGTTCCACTCTGTAGTCTGATGACATTAAATTGGTAATTAAAAAGAAGTGGGTAATACGATGCCAGGTGTCAAAGGCAAAGCTGTTGTAATGCTATGCCAGCGAAGCATGTTCTTGTTTTTCTTCTTTAAATGCTGTGATCTGATTTTACATATTTGTGGATAACATATAATAAACCAACTATAACCTAGGGTGCAATAATCAAAACTGTCAAGTAATTGCCTTGCCTTGATAATGAGTAATTTGTATTTTTGAATTGCCATGTCATTTTTACTTCTGAAGCACAGTGTTGCCAAGAGACATCAGTTGAGTGATTCGTTTTGGTTCGTAACATATTCACCCAGAAGTTGGATGTATATTATACTCAACATACTGCACTGTTTACGAGAGTATTTGTTTACTTTTTTATTCCGTGATGCTGATCGAGTGGAGACGTGTGATCGACGTGTGAAAGGGTGAGCGTGAAGAATGTGAGTGGCTTGTGGGAGGGAAAGTCAGAAACCCAGGATTTACCAGAAGTCTTATTTTCTTCAAGTTGGACAAATTTGTTATTTTTTCCCTCTCAGCAGGTATGTTTAAGTGTTCACGGAGTCACTATGACACCTGTCATTTCCTTACGACAACCACTTCAATATGAAGACCCAAAATCATTAATTTAGTGAAGGATCATTTTGACTGCATCTATACAAATGTCATTTATGGAATCACAGACACTCTGCAAGAAGATGTACATTGATAATACTGGGTGGTGGCTTCCTTTAAAGATTGCTCAATATACAGACCAACAGCACAGATCTCTTCAAACCGGATGCTCGACGCTTCATTCTTCTCAGACATTGGTTCAGCCACGTAGTTATTTCTGGTATCTCCTCCATTTCAATACTACGATGCATTGGAGGCCTACAGAGCCTTATGTTCAGGATTTTGGTGCATTGGCCCACTCCATAATTAATCAGCACCACTCATTCACTTTGACCCCCAATCTCTTACAACCTTTCAATCCTTTCCCTTTCTCTATTTTATATTTTAAATATATTGTCACGTGAAAATCCCAGCCGACGAAGATGCTTTACATAGGTCGAATAAAGATCTCCGTGAATGACCAAAAGGATGTTTGAATTTTCTGCGTTCTTTTAACCTTTTAACAAGTTAGCATCCCCCAAGGATTGTTTAAATAAAGCCGAGACTGGCAGTTGCTCAAACACGCGAAGCCAGGAAGGTGGGGAAACATTTCTTATTCTTAAATTATATATAAAAATAATACTGTGAGGGAAGACATGATGATAATTGATCTATACTAATAAATGTCAGTGTGTGTCAGTCAGTCAGTGACGTGTCTCCTCCATAACTCCAAAACCATGAAATCTCGCAGCTCCAAACTTTGCATGCATCCAAAGGGAATGCCAAGGGAGTGCATGAGTGAAAAGTGGGTGTTTGGGTTAAATGAAACATCCACTTTTGAAGATGATTACCGGCCTTATTTAATTATCCTTTATCAAGGCGTCGTCCTTGGTCACCTCACATTCCTTCAAGGCCCTGTCACACCTTGACGATTTAGCCAGCGTATGCCGACGTATGAAAAATTTGTCTATAAACGCCTGGCACCACGTCAATGCGTATGGGTAAGTTTTGTATATGTTAAGAGCACGGCGTGGCATACGTCATAGTACGCTGGCATACGTCGTAGTGCGGCTGGCATACGTCGTAGTTCGCCGAGCTGTTAGACAAATTTTCCATGCTTGAAATTTTTTGACTTATGCCAGCGTATGACTCACACGTTCCGCATACGCTGGCCATAAGTTGTAGGCACGTTACGCGATCGTTGACACACGTTACTTGTAAGTTACTCATAAGTCGAAACACGTCGAGGTAATGTTTAGCATACCCGAAACTTTTTTTTTTTTCTTCGGTATGACGGTGATGTTGACACTTCGATTTCTAGTGCGGTTATAATATAATATCATTAATAGGCTGCCGCTCAGCGATTTAAATCATAACCGCACTAGAAATCGAAGTGTCAACATCACCGTCATACCGAAGGAAAAAAAAAAAAACAGGGAGTCTGGAAGGAACACGACGCTCACCATTACCTCGACGTGTTTTGACTTATGAGTAACTTACAAGTAACGTGTGTCGACTGTGTCACGATCGCGTAACGTGCCTACAACTTATGGCCAGCGTATGCGGAACGTGTGTCATACGCTGGCATACGTCGAAAAATTTTCAACATGCTCAAAATTTGTCGACGTACTCGGCGTACTACGACGTATGCCAGCGTGCTTCAGCGTGCTCTTAATGTATACAAAACTTACCCATAACGTATTCGACGTGTGCCAGCGTATTCGGCAAATTTTTCATACGTTGGCTAAAACGTCAAGGTGTGACAGCGGTTGAACTTCGATGTCTAGTGCGGTTATGATTTGAATCGTCGAGCCACAGCCTATTAATAGCCTACGCCACGTGATCGTCGGCGATACGCTGCCGCGCGCTATGCATAAGTTAGACTATCGTTGGGCATAGGTTGTGAATGCCGACAACACGCTCAGCATTCGTTGATATAAGTTATCTATGTTATCGAAACGTTCTGTGTACGTTACTAATACTTTATGCATACGTCCAACTCGTTATGAATACGTCCAAAACTGGAAAAAAACATCAATAGTTCAGCGTCCGGCCAGCGTTTTACATACATTTTGATACCTTGCCATACGCTGGCTAAAACGTCAAGGTGTGACAGGGCCCTCACAGGGGTCTCAATTCACCATTTTTTTTTTTGGCCTGCTCAAAAATGCCTTGACTTGGAACAGGGCACAATAGTTTCTTTGCAATAAAGTGCTCAAATTTTCTTTTCACTTTCCTTTCTCCTATCATTGAATGCCTGATCTTCATTCTTGTGAATGGTTGTATGCATCACCTTTGTAAGTGCGATAGTTTTTTTAATTCGGAGCTTGGAGTGATTTTATGCATTCTGTGATGTGATTTTCAACGGTCTCTGCTCACAGACTAATTAATGAATATAATCTATACAAATAAGTGTGTGTGTGTGTGTGTGTGTGTGTGTGTGTTGCTGTGTCTCCTTCATAACTCCAAAACCATAAAACGTAGCAGCCTCAAACTTTGCATGCATACTAAGAAAACTCAAAGGAAGTGGACGACTGAAAATTGGGTGCTTGGATTAATTAAAACAGCCCTTTTGAAGACAATTAATGGCCTTATTTAATTATACCATTCATCAGGAGATCCTCGGCCACCTCACTCTCTGGGAACTTAAGGCGTTTCCTGGGTAACCTCGCTGTGGTCTGAAGCCGCAATGTTTTTTTGGCCTGCTCAACCTTGCCCAAATTGGAACGGGCCACAACGATTTCTTAATGATAAAGTTTGTTTTTTCACTTTCCTCACTAATATTATCGAATGTCTGTTCATCATAGCTATGAATCATTGGGTACATTGCAATGCTTATAAACACCCGGAGACGTCAGCGTTTATTGCTTTATTTCATTTCCGCACATGTGATCACCATGAGTATCTCTTAAACTAAGGAGGATTTCAAAATATAAGCTCCAGAATCGAACTTACAAGCAGTTCTGACTCCTAGAAAAGTGTTCATTTATCCAATTCGGACATATTTGACATTTCGGGCGTCTCCGGGAGGTGTATGGTGAATAAGACAGTTCGGTGATTGCCAATTGCGTGCCAAGGAAGCCATTTCCTATCGACCATTTGTTGGAGTGCTTAAGGCAGCACTCTACAATATTCACACCGTCACCGAATACTGTATATTGATCGACTTGAACAAAGTTCAGGGCTACTTGCCTGCGTTGGCCATGTGTTGCTCTGTCATGCAACAGGCAGTGGCTGCCTCACTGAAAATGTGAAATTTTATTTTCCACGACGTTTCCCGTTTTTGACGATGTCATACGACCTGTCACTTTGGTTTAGATAAATACAAATAAAAGTTCAACGTTTCGCTTTTAAAAGTTTCTTCAAACGTTTTGTGCATTGCATGGTAAAGCCACTTGGCACGTTCTTCAACTTCAGTTGCGATACCGTGGTTCTACACTGGAGGTAGGAAGGCAAAATAAATGAGATGATCACAATGAGAAAAAAATCTTTTCAGTTCTGAAGTAAGGAATTGTCACATCACGGCAGGAAAGCTGAGAGGTACGCATGCTCACTCTGTGCAGCCTGGATTTGAGTTCCAACCCAGCTCTAAACTGTCTTTCACAGGTTGGGTGATTCATCACTATGCATGTCATCTCTCAGATGGACAATAAACTGGGTGTCACAACTCTCAGAATCCCTCACCATTCTCCCTCTTTGTGACCCTGACACCTCTCTCTCCCTCTCTGACCTTCCCCTCTCCCCCACCTCTCCCTCCACTCCTCTATCTCTCTTTCCCAACCCTCTCCTTATCCCCCATCTTTTACCCCTGTTGAGGGGACTGTAGCATGCATAATTCATTTTCGGATCTGACTGGTGAGGTGCAAAGGTCGTTGCATATATGAGCTGTTGGGTTTTGAATGCTCCCACTCCAGGTGTGTGTGTGTGTGTGTGTGTGTGTGTGTGTGTGGTTGATTGATATCTGCATTTGCGGGTTTCAGAATGTGGAATGGAGTCCTCCCAGGGCGAGCTCATAGTTTCCACCTTCATTTCGGGAAGGGGGTCACGATTCATGGACCAAGATGTGAAGTTTTCTGTTCTCAAAGTTTTGTGCCGAGGGCTCTCTTCAGGATCGTCACTGAGCCCCAGACAGTTTCCAACTGCAGTTCGTTTGTAATAATATTCCGAGGGATGTTTTTTAGCTCACCTGCAAATTAGTTCCAGGGAACTTATGGGATGGCGCGTCGTCCGTCAGTCCATCCGTACAGAAATACTTGCAACTTCTTCTCAGAAAATACACATTCGATTTCAATGAAATTTGACCACAACCTTTATCACCCATGATGTATCAAAATTTGTTCATGGCATGAGAAAAATCGGGCTCTGAGGGTGTTTAAGGGGGGGGGGGTTCCCCCAAAGACGTATTTGCTTTATTCTCAGAAACTAAACACACAATTCCGATGAAACTTGGCCACAACCTTTATCATCTGTGATGTACCAAAGTTTGTTCATGGCATTATCAAAAAAAATCCATAGGTATTTACTTTCTTCTTCATTAAATATTTTGTGGGTCATCCATGTCTACCAGTGGTTGCCTCGTTATCTTATACAGCCGCTACCAGGGGAGCACCCAGGGGTATTGCCCCTATGTTTAATATTGTCGCAGCACTTGCGGCCAATGTTAATCCCCTCTGACCCAAAATTGTGGTGACGTGCGGTGAACACCACCAATTCGGATGGTTGAACTTCTCCCTTGGAGGCCTACCAAAGTTTGTTCAGGACATTAGAAAAATCGGGCTCTCAGGGGATGTAAGTGGGGTTGCCCCCCAAAATATGTATTTGCTTTCTTCTCCGAAACTAAAAACACAATTTTGATTAAACTTGACCACAACCTTCATCAACCATGAAGTACCAAAGTTTGTTCATGCCATTAAAAAACAATTGAGGTCTTAGGGAGTCTATGGGGGGCGTGGGGGGGGGGGGAGGGGAGGGTTGCACCCCAACATAAGTATTTGTTTTCTTCTCAGAAACTATGCACAGAATTCCGATGAAACTTCACCACAACCCTCATCACCTGTGATGTACAAAAGTTTCTTCACAGCATAAAAATAATATTCCAGAGGCATTTACTTTCTTCTCCATTACATATTTTGTGGGTCATCAATGCCTACCAGTGGTGCTTCCCTGGTTATCTTATCCAGCCACTACCAGGTGAGCACCCAGAGTTATTGCCCCTATGTTTTTTTTTACGATATCAAAGGTGCTTTCATTATGACGTCATAATTACAAACATAGAATGCAACATCCGATCAGCATAAAAAAAAATTTTGAGGGTCATCTGGGGATAAATGGGTCCACAGAAACAAAATTGATGACGTCATCGGTCGCATGGTTCGGCAGTCATATTTTTTTATGAAAGAAAAAAATTAACCTTCAAAAATCTTCTCTGAAATGGCTGAACGGATCGAGGAGAAACTTCACACATGTTCCCCAAGCCGTGGGGATACCAGGGTGTTCATGAATAATTGATAGGTCACAGATTGGCAGATGGGGATAGCCTTGGCAGGGTACCCTTGGATACCCATCTCGGACTTATTTCCAGTTGTTACTTGATGTCAGGTCAGGCCAGATTAGATCTGTGACTTGCTACAGGTATCATGTAAACCTGTACTAACCTGTTCCATGGTCGGGTTGTCGGCGACTAAACCGTCTCCCCCACCAGGTTTTTTTTGGTGAGGAGGGTGTTAGGATAACAAAACCTGTCAAAGGGCGGAGGAGCTCCTTGTGAGCCAACGGCCATCCATATCTAGTGCAACTGTGTCTGCGGACGTCCTCCTGCAGTTGGGTTACTTCTTATTCGGAGGTTGGTGCAGGATTTGCACTCCGGCCACACGTAAAACCCTTCATTCTGCAAAACACAAAAACGCAAAGAAATCTGAAAACCCACTCAGTGGGAGTATCTCCTGTGCAGCTTCCCTTCGCAGGGCAGCTCACCGGATGACGGGATTGGGCAAAGCCTTCGGGACCCCAATCTTTGATGATAGGAGGGAAACCACGGGGTAACATTCCCGGGTCAGATTGCGGGAGAGTGTGTCAGAATGGTGCTGAGGTGTCATCCACCAGACGGCGGTCTCCTTGGGTTAACCTGAGGGGGTCCCTTTGGGTGGGTGCCTGGAATGTTCCTATCCCAAAGAGAGGATGATCACCTGTCTCTGTTATCATCTGAGCTCAAGCGTTTGGACATCGGTATTGCAGCATTCTTTGAGGTTCGGAGACCAGATTGTGGCGAGATCATGGTGGGTGGTTACACCTACTATTGGTCTGGTCGCTCTGATGGTTCCCATTCCCAAGGAGTTGCCGTAGCTGTGTCCAATAAGCTGACTCCAATGATAATTGAGGTAACACACGGTCAACGAGCGTATTATGAGACTAAGATTCGTCACTCCTTAGGTGTCATTTTCCTGTCTCTGTTTATGCTCCGACTGAGGCGAGTGATCTCACCTGAAGGATGCATTCTACGCCACGCTCGAGTCTGTGATTGATCAGTGCCTCAGACGAGACACACTTCTCGTCTTGGGGATTTCAATGCATCGACTGGAACTGATAGGGATGGTTATGAGACATGTGTTGGTCCCCATGGGTCTGGAACTGTGAACCTGAATCGCACTAAGTTCCTTGACTTTGCAAGAAGTCATGGACTTTAGATTGGCTGGTTCATGGTTTCAGTGCCCACAAGCTCATCGCTGAACTTGGTATTCCAACGCTGGGGGTGTGGCAAAGGAGATTGACCATGTCATCGTTGATGGTCACTGGAGGATGATCCAGAACTGCAG
>CM068956.1:126451537-126465007 GCA_035128595.1 Eptatretus atami
GGCCGACTTGGCCTGGATGGGTTTGACATCATCACCTGGATGGGTTTGAGGGTGGAGGAGTAGCAGCTGAAACCCGAATCCTATCCCCAGGTTCTTCCTGATGACTTCATCTTTTCTTTTTGCTTGTTCCAGTTTCTTCTGATGACTCCAATGCAGGACTGTGCCTCTTTTGTCTTCCATTTGATTTGACTTGAATTTATTTTAATCCCATTTTGAATTCACTTGAGTGATAATAAACTTCATGGGTCAGGGTCAGGTGACTAATCAAAGCAGGGTTACATCAAACCGGACGTCTTGGTACCCGGTCATCACTGCTAGCAGTTATAAAGTGGCAGTTCTCGTTCTGTCTCATTAATTTTGGAACACGACAGTACACAAACACTACAAAATACTCTACATAAAACGACACAAAAAATTAAGTTCTGGCGAAGGTCTGCAATCTGATTGCTGTTTTACCTCTGCTTCTTCTTCTTCTTCCTTTTCTTCTTCTTCTTCTTATTAATGTTTGACCATTTTTTAGCCTTTTTTTACTGCTATTTTTAAACATTTTTTTCTCAGCAACCACTTCTCCGATTGACACAAAATTTTCAGGGTAAGAGCAACTGCCCGTCCCCCCATGGAGAATATTTTAATTATAATTATGATGTTACACATCACGTGATATGGCAGCCATTTTGGACTTAATGCAAAAAATTAAAGCATGATATCTATGATACCACTGATTGGAAAAATTAGAATCTTGGCACATCACATTCAACTCCCAATGGGGAATAAATGATAGTCATGTTGGCATCATCAGTTAAGTGGTAGACCAGCCATAAGCGTTTTAATTAAAATCCTTGTTTGACCTTTTTAGGTCATCTCTACCAAAATGACCAAATAAAGCCGGACCAAATGTCCGTACGTCCGTCCGTCAACAATTTTTCTTTCCGATCTTGATGACTTAGTTGTGGGTAGAGGTCGATGAGTGTTGGCACAACGATATAACTTTTGTCCGGGTTAAGGTCACGAGGTCACGTAAGTTATAAAAATTGCCACTTTCCAAAACCTACTCGTCTGCCATTCTACAAGATATTCAGCAACTGTTTATTGATTATGATAGTAAAAAATATTATTTGTATCTAACCGGACAGATTTTTGAATTTCCGTCCCGTTTGGCCGCCACGTAACCTGGAAGATGGTTAAAAACATCTCCCGGTACAAAGAAAACTTTTTACTTCCGATCTTGATGAAATTTGGTATGTGGGTAGGGTCGATGAGTGATACCCAACGACATATTTTTTTTCCCGGATTCGAGGTCAGGGTCAAGGTCACGAGGTCACGAAAGTTGTGAAAGTCGCCATTTTCAAACCTATCTAGTCTGTCATTTTAGGAGATATCTGGCAACGGTTCATCGATTATGATAGTAAAAAAACATTATAGAGATGACCGTCACCCCCACACGGGGGCAATTTTTTGCTCTTATTTTTAACTTTTTATTTTTCCTCAGCAACCACTTGTCTGATTGACATAAGATAAGTCAGGGTAAGAGCAACTGCCCCTCCCCCCATTGAGAATATTTTAATTATAATTGTGATCTCATAGGTCACGTGATATTGCAGCCATCTTGGATTAAACACAAAAAATCAAAGCATTATATCTCTGAAACCCGCTGATCGGAAAAAGTTGAAGCTCACACATCTCATTCTACTCCCATTGAGGAATAAACGTTTGTCAGGATGACATCATCGGTGAAGTGTTCGACCAGCCATGAATGTTTTCATCGAAATCCTTTTTTTCCATTGAGATTCAGTGTGTATGTCCAGGCCGTAACATTTTTACCAATTGAACTTTTGTCATCAAATCTTCAACAAGCCTTTATTATGAGATTGTAGAGAACACAAATGAATAAAATGTACAATTTTTTTTTTTAACTGTTGTTTTCGTCAAGTTTAGTTTGAGTACAAAGCGGACTTGGACGGGCTTTGCATTTTGAGATGCTTTCTAGTTTCCCATTTATTCTACCTTTTTTTTTCCAGTCCCAGTCCCTCTGACCTTTAACATTGGAACCATGACCTGCCTTTTTTTGATGTGTCAAAATCAGTTATTCCCACCACACATACTCTCTCATCCCTGACGTCACTCTGACACATGCATCTTGGACTCACTCCCATCCAACATCAACCTTTGCTTTACCCCTTCATCTATTTTCGTTCTGACAAAGGGTTAAAACCCAAAACATCAGCTTCCCATGGTCACCATGGTGGTTATCACCCTTTGATCAATAGTCTGTTGATTTCATCCATTCTTCCATCTAACATTCTACATTGTACTTTACATGTTTTTTATCTCTTTGTTTTACACTTTTCTCATATAGAATGATATAAAGTGGTTCTGTTAAAGAAAGTGGCTTTTCATTGAATATGTGAAAGTTATACATATAATCATCAGGCTAAACTTTCCTTATTTAACACCTCTACTCCATTATTGTTATTATTATTACGATTATTATTATTATCATCATTATTATAAACTTTGAAAGATTTGGATAAGGAGCAAATTATCACCACATTGATGGTGAGCCAAAGGGAAAACAGATAGGTGGATGAAAATACATGCATGCCAGGCACTCCAGCTTGAAGAAAGCAGTTACAGGTGAAGGGTCTCAGCAGGTGGAGTAAATCTTAAAGTGAAAATGGGAGACTTGAGGTCGTGGTATGTTGCAGATTTGAGGCTTCAAGGGATGACCATGACACAACATATTTAGGAATATGGAAACAAATTAATGGACTTCGGTTAAGCTTCAACTTTGTTAGGTTCAAAAGTTAAGGGTTTCTCACAGAATGTGTACGACTTGGACGGATAGGGGTTGAATAGAGAGCTGAGACAGCAGGAGGAAGAAGACCAGAATTGAGATCATAAAATAATTTATGGTCATCATCAAACTTGTGGGGGTTAAGAAGCACACCCGAAGGAAAAGTTACTGTGCATTTCAACAAAATGGCAAACTTTTTCATCGCCTCTTCTCCTATATTTCTCTCTCTGCTCTCTCAGTATTCTGACCCTCCCCAGCAACTCTAGGATGCAATTATTGTTCTTCCAGTAAACCCTTCCTTGTTAAACTTTCAAAATCCAGGCTGACTGCACACCTCAACTTTTATTCCTCACTTCTACCATCTATGGAATCACTTTCCAGAGGCTGTTCTAGTGTTCTGTCTCACTCTTCCTTCAAGGGCTTCAAGTAACAACCAGTGCATCACCATATCTTGTCATCCTCAATTCTGACCCATGATCTTTATTACCACCATTAACCTTTCCTAACCCAACCATCTTTCTAGCTAGTTTCAGTGTATCTTCCCATCCCTCCTCTCCTCTTATCATGTTCATTCATTCCCTTGATGTTTGTCCCACTGTTAGATCTGCCTTGCTCTTTAATGAGACCCACTCCTCCAAAGAAAAAATAAACTTTTTTTTTCTTTTTAAAAAATATCTGACAAAATACTGTAGGATCATTTATATTGCATTCTTTGAGAAGAAGGATTTTTTTTTCTCGAATGCCTAAATCTTTGGTTCTTTTGTCTTATTTGATTTAACAGCATGAAGATTTTATTTGATCGACCAACACTTGCAAAAGCTGTTTCACACTTTGTTCATTAACTGTTAAAAAGAGCCTTTGATTTTCAATGGGGTTATCATAATTCTCCTTCAAGAGATGATGCCAAGCTATCTTAACTGATTTCCTCACTTCATTGAAGATGATTGGATTGCCGCTATCAATCCCCACACTGAGAATTGTCTAATTTTGGTGGGAAGGTGTGTCACCATTTCTATTGTGTTTACCCACTAATATCTTGAGCAATGTCACTCCCCCAATGATGGGCTTTACATCCAAGACCATAGGATTTGCCATTGCTTGCAAGCATTGCAAGCTTCACCATCATATATTGTGTCAGACACAGGTGCTGCTTTGAGCTTCGCAAATTTAATCAACTTCTTCATGCTCATATTATCCCAAAGAAAGCTGTAAAGGAGTGAAAATAAACTTTAAGTTACTCATTGCTGAACATTTCCGAGCCAATACGTTCTATTCAGTCACGTTATATATTGCAAATAAGCCTGGTGTTGGCTTAATGCAGTGTTTCCCAAACTTTTTTGAGCACGACCCAAATCCGGGTGTGGTGAAAATCTCGTGACCCAAAAGCTTCAATCAGCATCTTTTTCCACGAAACATAATATCATAATAAAATCAGACAACCAGCACTAATACATACTATATTAGTGCGAGAGGTGTAATTGCAGCTTCGTCTGCATGATGTCTTCGATGCGGGGCTCAATCTTGCTGAGCACAATGCGCATGTCGTGGCCGGGGTCGAGGCGATTGCGCGCCTTGGTTTTGATGACCGTCAGCGCCGAAAGCCTTGCTCGCACAGATACGTGGTCGCAAACGGGAGCAGAACATTCATGACTTCGGCGCGATTATGGGCTTTTCTTTCTTGACCGCAGTCCAGAACTCTCCAAGTGACGCTTTGGCGTAGAGTTGTCGATGGAACTCGTCGTGATGCAGCTCGATGAACTCTTCTGCAGTCCATGGACATCCTCAGACAGGTCGTCACCTTAGCCTGGAACGGATTCCTGATCCAGTGCTGGGATGCATATCTCTGTCGGGATGTAGCGATCGAACTCGGTGATCAGGTTCTCCAAATGGTTCACCAGGATGGGCTTGATCGCATCGAGCGCTCCAATCTCGTCGTCCTCCACTCCTCCAAGTACTCGTTCAATGACGGAAACGCCGCTGTTCTTCGCGCTCCAGTTTCCCTTCCAGAGAGCAGCTTTTCCTTGAAGGCCGACAGTTTCTCGGAGAGCGTGATATGTTTTGATCCCTGCCTTGCATGGATGTGTTTAGTTCGTTCACTGAGGCGAAGACGTCGTTGAGGTAGCAGACTTTGAGCATCCAGGGCTTCTCGTGGAACCGGATGGCATGGCGATGGTTCTTCTCATTGAGGAATATCTGCAGCTCTGTTCGTAGCTCCACTACACGACGCAGGACCTTTCCGCGGAGAGCCATCTCACACTGGAGTAGAAGAGGAGATGTTGGAATTCAGACCCGAAGTCAACACACATTTCTCGAACAGGCGAGAGTTCACGGCGCTGGCTTTGACGAAGTTGACAACGGCGACAACCTCCTGCATCACTGCCGAAAGATCCGGCGACAGATGTTGCGCAGCAAGGTCTCGCGATGCAAAAGGCAGTGGAAAATTCCGACGTTCGGATTGACTTGTTTGACTTGCGCAGTGAATCCCTGTCGAACACCAGCATCGGGGAGCGCCGTCGGTGCACAGGCTGACACAGTTTTCCCAGCTCAGGCTTCTCTTGTTGGAAGTTGTCACCGACGTGAAGATATCGGCGCCAGTTTGTCATCGTTTTCATTGCCGTGCAGAATAGAAATTCTTCCTCGAGGTCCGTCTCACCCTCGTACCTCCCGAAAATCATGAGCTGGGCGTCGTTTCCGACATCCGTCGACTCATCGAGTTGGTAGCTCAATTTTCCCGCCTTCTTTCATGCGGGCCACCACCTGGTCCTTTATATCTAGCGAAAGGTCGACGATGCGGCTGCGAATCGTGTTGTCGGATAGCGAGATGGACTGCATTTTCTTGGCCGCGTCGTCGCCGCAGACGAGTCTGGCCATGTCCATGGCTGCGGGCTTGACGAGCTGTTCGCCGATCGTGTGCGGCTTCATCTTCCTTGCGATGCGCTGCGCGACGAGGTAGGATGCCAGCGTCGCTTGCTTGGCGGCAAAAGTGCTGGATTCGTCGCCGGCTCAAACCGGCTCCGCTTCAGAGCCGCTCTCGGCGCTCGAAAACTCACGATCCTTGTTGACGTGCTCCGCGTGCTTCGTCGCCAGATCCTCTTCAGTTTGTTTCCTTCAGCGATTTGTTGGACAGCACTTCGAAGCACAACACACATTGTGGCTTCACAGAACCACGATCACTGATAGAAGTGAAGCCCACATCCAAAAATGCTTGCTTGTAGGAACGTTTTGCCATCCTGCAAAACGAAATAGGCGACTAGATCAGTCAGTGAGTCAGTGTCAAGGCTAACTGACACAAAACACGCAACGCAATGTGGAGCAGAAAACTGCGCTGCGCAGTCCAGCCAGCAAGGCAGATCAACAAAACAGCGTCTCGACTTGTCGGTCAGCCAATGTGAAGTGACCGGACTGAGCTCGTCACCTCACGAAATTACTTCGGTTGCAGAGAGAGCGAGTAATTGTAAAGGCGAGCTGGCGAAATGATTGGCCTGCAGTTAACCGTTTTGGGCGGGTACAAAGTACTGAACGGTACTGAACGGCAAGAGTAGGTAGAAACGGAAGTGTCGCTGCACCTCGGGCTGAATTATCGAGTGGAATGGTACCAAACGGCACTGTCCTACGATGTGGCATTTGCGCGATTGCCTTTACCCGCTTGATTTATTAACAAAAAAAAAATTTGCCGGGGTCCTCGCGACCCAAACGTGGGTCGCGACCCATAGTTTGGGACACACTAGCTTAATGGTTAGGGTGGTGGGCTTGGGATCCTAGGATCCTGAGTTCAAATCCCACTCGGCTGTTGAATTATTGCCAGGTGGGGTTGACTCTGCCTGTCATCCTTCTGAGGTTGGCAAAATGAGTACAAGCTTGCTGGTATCCTGTGTCGGAGTGGTGACCTGTCCAGGATTGTGTCCAATAGCCCAAGAGACTGCTTAGGCAGCACCAACGCTCTGCACAGAGTATAGTCCCAATGGATGGATGGATATATTGCAAATGCATGCATTATATATCTGGCCTCCCCATTAAAATAAATTGCTTAAGTTGAAAACAAAGCTGTGAACTGAATCATCTGCCTTTCTTTGAACACCATGTGTCTTCCTGACAGTTATCTGATAATTAATTAGTAGGTCGGTGTTTATGAAGAACGTAGCATCAACTGCAAGTTCCCAAATGTGTTTTCCTTTATTTCCTGCTTGTGTGAAGTGATTTATAAGTTGCTGTGTGTGGATTGAGAGGGGATTGGTGGTCATGGAATAGTATCACAAACAGTGTAGTAAGAGTGATTGTAATATTTTCTTTTGTCACCAATTTTGCAAAGATTAAAAATGTTGCATGTACCCATCCATGCTTGTGCTCGTCAGGTTAAACGATTTCTAATTTTGAAATCAGGTTATTTTTTGTGTTTGCCATAATTACACTTAAAGCACATATTGCCCTCAAGATTGGGAAGAGTAGTTCAGCTGTAAAGGACCTAACCACACCATCCTAGCAGCCAAATTGCTGCAAGTCCCAGAACGTAACTGCACAGGGTGTGCAACAGTATTATATACTGCTTGGGATTAAACTAGAAAATATTTTTATATAACAATAATACATGTTGTCTTCCAAGGAACTTCAGTGGGGGAGGAGGCCATTAGGCTCACCAAAGGAGGGCATTATGCTTCCCTCTTTTCAGACCTTGGAAAAATCATAAGCTGGTCAAACACTTGAAATGTCTTTCAATCCTGACAAATCTCACACTCTTATGATCGCAACACCCCCACCCCCACCCCCCAATCTACTTTATTAACAATCCTCTTGAGGAAGTTCAGTTATTCACTGCCTCTCACTGTCAGCCTTGATCTTTCTTGGGCAAGCCACATTCCAAAGTTGGCCTCCAAAGCCAGCCGCCGACTGGCCATCCTCCATGGTACAAAGTCCTTCCTTGGAAATCTGAACTCATATCTACTGACGAGGCCTTCATCCACAGCTTGATGGAGTACTGCTCTCCCCTCAGGCCTGGTTCTCCTGCCTCACATCTTGCTCAGCTTGACACCATGGGAACCAAGAACTTGCAAGATCATTGGAATCTCCCACGAGGAGGCTGATTCTATGGGACTATCACTTTCTCATCGCAGACAATTTGGTGATCTCTCTGTCTTCGAATGCCTCTTTTCTGGTCTTGCACCCTCTGCTCTTTTCATGTGTTGTCTCCCTTGGTTTCTGCAGGGTCGACATGGTCGGCCATCAACCTCCTTCTGGTGATACTATACCTAAATCCAGGATAACTGTTCACTTCCACTCATTTGTTCCTCTCTTTTTCCTGCATGTGGAAACAACTCCCACATTCTCTTCAAACTCATTCTTCACCCCAGCTCTTAATGACAGCTGTTTACTCCCCCACTGAGGCCCCCATCCAAAACAATGATATTTTCTTCACTTGTTAACCCTCCTCTACCCCACCCCAAGCCCTACTTCCAAATTTCCATTTTTTCCTCTTGAGAGTTTCCTCTGTATCCATCTTGTCCACCCCATGAGTCCTTTCCTGCCCTCCTTGCTCCCCACACCCACTGTTTATCCAACTCTCCCTCTATCTTGGCCTTCAACTCTGCTGTCAGTGTCCCCCCACCCCTCTTCCTGCTGTTGATTTTGTCCCTTTCCGTCTTGATCCATTCAGTGTCCCAGCTCTTCCATGAGCCTCGACTATGCATACAAAAACCCTGTGCTGGGGTTGCCAACGTATGGTTGGTTGTTCATACTCTATATTTTTAAATGCTTCGTGTCAAGCAAGGAATCAACCCATATAAAACTTCTTAAAATCTTTGGTATGACTTGGACAGGGTTCAAATGATTTTAACGACCAACCTACAAGACTCAAAGCAGTCACTCTAACCAGAACACCAGCAGTCTGGTTAGCATTTAGAAACGCTTCCTCGAATTGTGTGTAATTAAGTCTTTTGTTGCTTTATTAATTTTTGTTAACTGAGTTATCTGGGTACTTAATTTACTCCAGAATGTGATGACCCAGCTTCATGTCACATTATACTATTGATTTGTCCATCGAATTCTAATGTCCTTGTCATAATTGTAATATGTAGATTGATGTCTTGTTGAAGTTATTCTCCTGTATAGTATACTTACACGCTTTTAAAAGCACCATTGACAGTATTTATTTTTAAAGCATTTTCATCTTTGTTGCTGCAACTAGTATTTATTCACATTAAAGAGCAAATACATATTAGCAAGCAGATTAAAGTTTAAAAAAAAATGGTTGCATTCATTAATGTTGATAATATGCATTTAGAAGAATAAGATCCATTACTAATGTGCCTCATGAAACTGGACTTTTGAGTTAAAATTTCATTTATTTAAGTTTCGTTTTTAGAGTAAATGCTTATTGTCAAGCTAATGACAATGCCATGGAGTTACTGATCATTCATCATAAATCTATTTCAGTGAATGTCAGGGCATATAGTTAGATAAATAAATAAATAAAGCTGAAAAGGGAAACATGCTGTAGGCGATCAAAATGTGGGCGATGTGCGGAGGCTGACAGTATCCTCAAGAAAAAGACTGCTATCGAAGAAACAGTAGTTCATTTTCTTGTCAAGACAGTCTGGGCGTGAAGGAGGATGCATAGCCTGAGGTATTCCTCATAGCAAGGGATTTTGAGAACAATTTCGCACAATGCTCTTTCTTTCTATCAAACCAAGACAGCTTATCCATACACAGTCGCCAAAATAAAACTACACGCACACACATCGTTTTTTTTCATATATGTGTTACCACAATTATAATCATTTATTGAACAATCACAGTTAATACTGTTGCAGTACATCATAAAGATTGAAAGGAATTGAAAAGGAAACTGATTCTACAATACCCGATGCTTATTTTATTTTAATCGTAAACCTCAAAATAGTTGTGAACCTCATGGAAGAACTTCAGTAATTAGTAATTGAGTGACTGATTTTTGACTGCCTGGATTATCAGCTGGGCTCCCTTCTTCATAGAGGCTTTGATCCTTTCAGCCCAGAACCTTTCCAAATGGCAGGTTCCATCCTCAACCATGAGTAAACTTCAGCAGATCCACAACCTCAGCTGTATCAGTGAACCCAGTAATACAATCTCACTTTCAATCTCCTTACTTATGGCAAACAGCTTCATTTATAGATGTTTGCCTTTCTTGCAAGAGGGTTTCACGTGTTATCATATATTCATAAGCCCCACTGCACATTCCATTATATACAGCACATATGCAATCTTACGTTACCAGTGTCTCCAACTTCCAGCTCAAGCAATTGTAATTTAACATTACATACACTATGATAAACTGTGTATATATATATAAAGGGTGAACAAAGGACGAGATATTTTTTATTATGCTGCAACTCTATTATTTGACATCAAAATCACATAAAGCTGGCTTAATATTATGTAGAAATTCATGGAACAACCTTTCATTCAAATACAAATTAGAGAAAAACTTTTTACTGTAAAAAAAACAACTGCTGCTTATTAATGTGACAAAGTTGTAGCATGTCAAAAATATCGAGTCTTCGTTCCGTTTCAATAATATTATTATATATCTCTATTATAATACCAAGCTTGCACACTAAAAACTCAGCTCGCCGTCACACGATCCCTATGAAATTGCTGTGGCACTTAGCGGACATGCCGACAATGTTTGGGAAGTCTTGGCGTTCCATAGTACCACTTGCATTTTGCACAATGCGTATTTTTGTCATTCCCCATGTACGGTCTGTCGTCTGCTACCAGCTATGTTGTACTGCTATCCCGTGCATGTGCACGGGTATCGCTAGCAATAATATATTTGAGTCACACCTCCCACACACTCTAGCCAAAGAAGCTGCATAAAGCAATCCCAAGAAGGGCTGCGCAAGCGTAAGCGCTTTGCTGTTTCAAACCCATTCCAGAGTTCCTCCATGGCGATAAAGATGTTCACACATCACACATACATGAGAATCCCAATGCTACACACCTCCTCAACTGCCGGACCGGTTTCATCGCTTATTGACGAATCCTCAGCAACAGCGCAGACAGCAATGCATACCAATGAGGCTCCCAAGCATGTACCATGTGCAAACGTCAAAAGAAGTTGATATATAAATAAAAAAGAAAGACCCACCCACATATCTTACCTGTGACTGCAGGGAATAGCCAATCAGCTCTCACCTAATCAACTAAACCCAGGTGGCGATGATTATATAAATAATTGACACCTCCCACACTCCTCTAGCCAAAGAAGCTGCATAAAAGCAACGCCAAGAAGGCCTACATAAGGTAAGTGTCTCCACAAGATATATATATAATATATAATTATAATATATATATATTATATTATATATATATATATATATATATATATTTGACCCCTCCCATGCTCCTCGAGCCGAAAAAGCTGTGGAAAGCAAACCAAGAAGACCGACACAAGGTAAGTGCTACGCTGTTTCGAACCCTTTCCAGAGTTCCTCAACAACTATGAAGACGTTCACACATCATACACACATGAGAATCTCAATGATGCACACCCCCTCAGATACCAGATCGGTTTCATCACTAATGGGCGAATCATCAGCGATACCGTAGACAGACATGCATGCCAATGAGGCTCCAAAGCTTGAACGACGTGCAAACGTCAAAAACAGTCAACATATGAATAAATAAAAACCCATTCACTTCTCTCACCTGTGAATGGAGGGAATAGCCAATCAGCTCTTACCTAATCAAGTAAATCCAGGTGACTAGGATTATACAAATAATTGACCCCTCCCACCCTCCTCCAGCCGAAGAAGTTGCGTAAAGCAACCCAAGAAGACCTACACAAGGTAAGTGCTACGATGTTTTGAACCCTTCCCAGAGTTCCTCAACAACTACAAAGATGTTCACACATGGTACACACATGAGAATCCCAATGCTACACACCCCCTCAGCTTGCGGACCAGTTTCATCACTTATTGGTGAATCATAAGCGATACCGTAGACAGAAATGTATAACAACGAGGCTCCCAAGCATGTACCACGTGCAAACATCAAAAGCAGTCAATACATAAATAAAGAAAGACCCACCCACATCTCTCGCCTGTGAATTGAGGGAATAGCCAATCAGCTCTTACCTAATCAACTAAACCCAGGTGGGTAGGATTATATAAATAAATGACCCCTCCCACACTCCTCCAGCCGAAGAAGTCACGTAAAGCAACCCAAGAAGACCTACACAAGGTAAGTGCTACGATGTTTCGAACCCTTCCCAGAGTTCCTCAACAATTATAAAGCCGTTCACACATAGTACACACATGGGAATCCCGATACTACACACCCACAAATCCCTATCTCTCACAATGACAAAGTCAGAACTCATTGCATTTGCAAACTAGAAGGGCACTCGGTAGAGCGCATACCTCTGCCATGCAATGCCTGATCGATGAGAACATATCAGGCCCATTACATTTTTGAAATATCATGCCAGACAGCACAAAATCATTTTTGGCCATACAGTACAATATCTCTCAATGGTGAAGAATCACTTTTAAAATTAAATAATTCTCGTATCTAGATTTGGATCTTCACCAAAATCGAAGCAATTCGTCCTTACCACACACCTTGCTTTATGAACAACACACACACAAACACGCACACTTAAACACTTGTGCTTTGCCGATATTGGCCATTTTTGGGGAATCGGCAGGTTGGAGTCAGTGTGATTACTGACTACAGTACGTACTGCAGACAACCCAAAAACCTTGAGTAGCTTCCACCGAAAAACAACGTTGCATTTATAAAGACACTAGACGACCCGTGAACCCATTGGGTTCCCGTTGTGACAGCGGTTGATGGAAAAAAAAAAGACAAAATTTTAATATTATTTAGTGGTCAAACTTTAACTTGAAGAAAATTTGAGCATTTATCTCATGAGTCATCTTTTGGCTAACCGGTTTCTCGAGGTATATCAACACATTCTCCAAGGTTTATCCTTGCGCTTTATGGATCGTCATACAAAAACTTGACTGAATCGGGAATTGATTTTTTAATAATTTTTTCCGTTGCCCGATTTGAACGAAACTTGACACTGCACACCGCAGGTGAATGGTGAGTAAGGTGGGCCAAAATTTTTGCACTATCATGTACCGTTTTGGCTGTATTTCGGGAACATACATACATACAAACATACATAATACAAACTATATATATATAATATATATATATATTAATATATATGTATATACCAGATGACCCGTGAACCCATTGAGTTCCTGTTGTGACAGTGGTTGATGAAAAAATCATTTCAAGAACAAAAAAAAGATAGCTCCAGCGAACTATACACTGCTGAGGTTGTTTGCATTGATCAAATACTCCCGAAGAGTACTTGACTGAATCGGGAATCGATTTTTCAAAAATTTTTGTTTCCCAATTTGAACGAAACTTAACACTGCACACCGCAGGCGAATGGTGAGTAAGGTGGCCCTCAAATTTTTGTGCTATCGTGTTCTGTTTTGGCTAAATTTCGGGAACATACATGCATACATACAAGATGAGAGTTTTAGTAATGTACTACATGACCCGTGAACCCGTTGGGTTCCCGTTGCGACAGCGGTTGATGAAAAAAAAATCATTTCAAGAAAAAAAAAACGATAGCTCCAGCGAACTATACTGCTGAGGTTGTTTGCATTGATCAAATTCTCCCG
>CM068956.1:126479239-126489577 GCA_035128595.1 Eptatretus atami
GGTGATGAAGGTTGTGGTCAAGTTTCATCGAAATTGTATGTGTAGTTTTGGAGAAGAAAGCAAATACCTATTTTGGGGGGAAACCCCTCCATGTACCCTTTTAGACCCCATTTTTTTTAACGTTTTAATTAATCTTTGGTACATCATGGGTGATGAGCGTTGTGGTCAAGTTTCATCAGAATTGTGTGTAGTTTCTGGGAAGAAAGCAAATACCTATTTTTGGGGGAAACCCTCCCTACATCCCCTCAGGACCAAATATTTTTTGTTGTTTAATTTTTATTTTTAGTTATTTATTTTTTAATGCCGTGAACAAATTTTGGTACATACCGGGTAATGACAGTTGTGGTCAAGTTTCATCGAAATTGTATGTGTAGTTTCAGAGAAGAAGTTGCAAGTGTTTACGGATGGACGGAAGGACTACGCGCCATCCCGTAAGCTCCCCAGAACTATTTTCCAGGTGAGCCAAGAACCAAGTTGACCATGTATTTGGAAATGATGTGTCTTCCTCTTCCATTATTTCATCAATTTCTGGTGCAAATTTATTTTTACAAGTTTTTGTTCAGTTT
Source organism: Eptatretus atami (assembly GCA_035128595.1). Classification (NCBI taxonomy): domain Eukaryota; kingdom Metazoa; phylum Chordata; class Myxini; order Myxiniformes; family Myxinidae; genus Eptatretus; species Eptatretus atami. Next base: position 126,479,806 of record CM068956.1, read on the forward strand.
TTAATCATTATGGCAGTGGAGAAATGCTTAGTTTGGCATTGATCATTCGTAATCAAACGGAAGACAAAGTAGGAACCCGAAGAAGTAAAGAGCAAAGATGGATTAATCAGGAGGAACCTGGATAGGATTCTGGGCCACTCCACTACTCTCCAACCCATCCAGGTGCAGCCAAGTGCCTTACAGAAAAACTTTCTGCAAGAATTCACTTCTTCTGAGAGAGAGAGAGATAACAAAAGAGAGGAATAGAGAGTAAAATAAATGGAGAAGAAAAAGCTAGAATTGGAATGAACAAGTAAAAAAAGACATAAAATGTCATAGCCTCCGTTGTTTTAGTAATTTTGCTGTATAGAGTTAAAGGGCTAGCCCATATTTGCATATTTATGTACAACTAAAATGGCCTCCAGTCTACCAGTTGGCCATCTTTGAACAGATTGCAAAATAAAGTGAGGCGCACGTCTATGCCATCATGGACTGTGTTTGATCCAAGATTGAACAAAATCGGACCATGCATGTCTGAGAAATGGTTGGGGACACATTTAAGTAACACAATGGCCACCAGTCGGCCATCTTGGATCTGATCTCAAAAAAAAAAATGATGCCCATATGTAAGCCATCATTCGTTATCTGTATGCCAAGTTTGAACAACATCGGTAAATGCATGTCCGAGAAATGGTTGAGGTTGACACCGGGGTTTATTTTTTTTTACAAATAAAATTGCCACTAGTCGGCCATCTTGGATCTGATTTTGAAAAAAAATGATGTGCATATGTATACCAACATCTGTTGTCTTTGTGCCTCCTACAAACAAAGTTGGTCCATACATGTCAGATATATGGTTGCGGACACATGCACGCACACACGGACACAAAAATCGAGACCAAATCCATTCGCCCCCGTTTTGGACTAAGTCAAATGGGGGTTCATAAAGAGAATTCCCCAGGTTTAAACGCAGCAACATGTATAAGCTACCAGAAGTCCGTGTGATGTTCATGTCATATAAGTTGTATTTATGCTCTTATCATATAAATTGCCCATCATACTCTTCCAATCTTGGCATTTCCTGGGACTGTGTGGACAATATTTGCTTGTTTGAATGATTAAATATGGCATTTTAGTTCTTCATTTGTAGTGATTAGTCTCGCCCTGTAGGGTATGTGAGTGTGTGTGTGTGTGTGTGGTGTGTGTGTGTGTGTGTGTGTGTGTGTGTGTGTGTGTGTGTGTGTGTGTGTGTGTGTGTTGTGTCTGCCATCCGCATCTACATATTTTTGCTTCAAAAATGGTTCTCTCTGCAACCTCTTGTCCATGTGGAACATGGGGTGATAACGATGACGCCATCGTTTGTGTGGTATTCCACCCAGAATTGGTGTAATTTAAGTCCTTATCCAAAAATCTTCAACTTCATATATATGATCTATGATCTGATGTGAGTCAAGAATTAAATTTATGACCTCATTTGTCACATGGTATGGCAACGATGTTGGATTAAACCAAAATTTTTGACATCATTTCCTCCGAAACAGTTCAACAAAAAAAATTGAAACTGGGTGCATGTCATCAACTCCCCGTTGGGTATTTTGGGTGATAACGATGATGTCATTGGAGAAGTGGTATTCCAGCCATAATTGGTTGAATTTAAATGTTTATCCAAAAAATCTGAAACTTCATATAGCTTATCTTTGACACGATGTGTGAATAATTAAATTTATGGCATTCATAACCCATGCCAAGAAACTATGTGACATAATAGGTGAACGGATGATATGGGTATATGGGCCATAATAGCAATGGGCCATAATTGTAGCGTGTTCAGTTAACGATGGTATTTTTGTTCAGAATGAATGTGCAAGGTGAGGCTATGTGCTCTATGAGTGCCGTTCTAGTTTACAGAGTGTGTTGTTTGACTGGGCTAGCAGGATAGCCTATAGAGGTATGCACACTCGTCTCTAAGCTGCCTATCCTGGGTTTGAATCTCAGCCCAGGTAGAAAGACTGTCATCCTGGTGTTTCACAGGCAGGGTGATTCATTACTGTGTGTGCTGTCCCTCAGATGTACGTTAAACTGTGCGTCCCATCTGCTCGACATTAGTTGGAGGATGTTAAGAATCCCATTGTGTCCTTCGTGAAGAGTAGGCGAGCTATTGCCGGCATCATGAACAAATTCCAAATTCCTGCCCTGACTTCCTGAGTGACGACACCCGACCAGGATTTCAGCCGAGTAACTGCTTCAGCAGTACCATAGCTCTGCAGAGGGCATGGTACATGATGATGATGATGATGATGATGACTTGGTTGACAAGTTTGAACATCATTTGAAGATTATAATTTTGTTAAGCTAGTAGTTTGTTTATATTCTTCATGAATCCAAATGATCAATTCACTTCGGAATCTTTCCTTTGCATCTTTTTGAAAAGTTTTAAAATGACTTTTGAATTTAGGATTAGCAGTTCATATTATCCTCATTAGATTCTCAGTTCTTATCATTTCAATTGTTTTTTCATTTAAAATTGCAAATTCATTTTATCTGTGGAATTCATTATGTTACATTCTCTTGTGTTTTTTTCATGATCTTTGAGACTTTTTTGCAAATATTCTCCACGTCTTTGGCTGTATCCCCAGAGTTTAGCTGGCAATATAATTTTTTTCCATAGGTTCTAATGTTTCTTTACTCATTAGCAAACTTTGATTGATGTTACTTTTAATTAGATTTTATTTCTCTTGTCTTCTTTTTTTGGAATCTCGTTTTTACTTTTGCAAAGACTAAAAAAAGGAAGAATGAGTGAAAGTTGGGGTGATTCTGTTTAATTTTTTTCAAAAAAATCTTAATTAATTATTGTTTAATTTAATTAACACATGGCTGCCGAACCATGTGACCAATGACGTCATAATCTTTTCTGTTGACGAATTATTCGCTGGATGACCCTCAAACTTTTTCATACTGATCAGATGTAGAGTTCAACATTTGCAATTATGACATCATAACGAAGGCACCTATGACATCACAAAAAAGTCACACTTATTTCCCATGGGGAGTACTTGACATGTACCAAGTTTCAGTTTTTTTCCATGTAGCAGTTTCAGAGATGGAAGTCCAACGTTTCTCCTTTTTTCCAACAGGGCTGCCACACTACATAACCTATTACGTCATAATTATCATTCAAGCATTTTACATGAGTAGTCGCATCTGCGGTGAAAATTTCATGTCAATCTGACAAACGGTTCCAGAAGAAAGGGAATAACAAAATGCAGACGCACATATGGGACCGATCGCTTAACTCCGCTTTTCGCTTTGCGTGTGTGGGCTAAAAACATTAAAACCCATATTTCCCCATCAGGGACTCAAACCACGGCCATGACTGTTGATTTAGCTAAAGCATACAAAACATTTTTTTGTGTAACAAAATTCTGGAATCAAAGGTTAATTTTTCTTTTTTTCACAATATTCTGGAATCAAAGATTAATTTTTTTTTCTCTGGAACAAAATTCCGGAATCAAAGGCTTTCATTCCAGAAAATGTTCAAATTGTAATCCGTGGTATGCTTTGCAATTATAATCTCGGTGTTTTGTAGTTTTAATGACTGCATGCAGTGTATCCATTGTGATTTTGTTACATTCCCCTCGAATACGTTCTTTCAATGCCTCTTGTTTGTGGACGGTTGGCATACACAGCAGATTTCAGGGGGAAACAAAACAACAGAAACAAAAAAACCACCACTGTGTGTACTCACTACACCTTCTCTACTGCCATTCTCATCTGCACACTCCCTAGACAAATGCAACCATCTTTGATATTCAGTTTTTTTCAAACTCCTTTGCCTCCTGCAACGCTGCTCTGTGTTCTTTCAACCTAGCCATAACAATCGTCAGGTGTTGCATTCCTACAAACTTCCTGCAGCACAAACTATCTTCTGTCTCCTCTATTGCTGATCCTGCCCACGTGAAACATTTATCACACCATTTAAAATCTTGCTCTATTTTCATCGTTTCCAGATTGACTTGCTCTCTATTGTCTCGCCTCTGATGGAAATGTATTTGTTTGTTTGTTATACTGGCAAAAGACACCTTGCCATTTTATCTGAAAACAAATGTGTGTGAATAATCCGATGTTCCACAGTATAAGGTCTTAAAGAAAGAGCAGGAAATTTTTTTGAGAGTTGCTTTATCGAACGATACAATATTTATGAGCAACCACAGTCAAGTTTTTTACTGGCACGTCGAGGTTGTTACGTCGCCATCTGTTGTTATGACAGTGCTTCCTTACATTTCAGTAAGTGAGCCAATTTGATGCCATAATAATTCAGGAAACATAATTTGGAAAGCTGATGAGCTTTTAATTAGTGACAAAGTCCAAGCTCATTAACCTGGAAAACACACATTGTTTGACAAACAGAGGATGCTGTAAAAATGCTTCTGTGCTCTGTGCTGGCACACATTCATTCCGTTTTGCTGTGCTGCCTTGCAGCATTAAATTACAGTGTGTCACTTATTCTCAACGTCGACTCGCCTTTAAACAACTTTGGATTGGGCGCGGAGCCCACCACTTAAAATAGACCAAAATCATTTGCCTCGACTCGACTGCCATAATGGAACCAGCAGCGCGAGACAAGACCTGGCCGCTGCAATGAGTGCCACGTTATTCTGTCACGCTCGACGGCAAACCTCAGCATGCTGCACCTTCCCCTTTTCATTTCTTTTCATACTACATTTTTGCATCAAAATGTTGACGGTCCGTGCATACTTCTCACCTAATGATTGCGTCACGCGAGGAGCGTTACATTCTCGGAGTATACTGCCGAGCGAGGCTATGGAATACTTGCAGGTGCCTGGTGCACGAACACAGCATGCTGCCTTTAATTCCACATTTCGGAAGCTGCTGAGGAAACAAACTGAAGGGAGTACTTGTTTCCCATCCCTTCGACTTCCTTTGCTTGGGAAAGAAACAAACAAAATATTTGTTGTTTCTTGGCATATGTGACTGATTGTGCTCGCCTGTGGTATTGTTTTATTCATTGGACACGTTCTTTTCGTTATTTCAAGTCGAGCGCATGCATACTTCGAACCAGAGAAAAAGCGGCAAAAATGGAGACTTCTCAAAATTGTATTCAACATGTCGTTTGCAAAAACAACCCAAAAAACAACTAGTTGTAGTTTGGAAGATCCATCTACTGCACATCAAAAGAGAAATTGTGAATAACTACAATGCAGCTGCTCAGCAAGGGCATATCTACATAATAGTGTGTCCTGCCTCGTTTTTTAAATGAACATCGCATTGTAAGAATGGAGAAGGCACATGTCGTAATTCCTTGTGAAAATAATTTCTCTATATTAGAGCCACTTTGCTGTTGTATAAATTATTACTTTCCTACAGGTGGCCCAATATAATGAAGCCCCATGTATTTCACTGCATGTTGGAGCAGTAAATCACAAACTTAAACCAGATCACAAACTTAAACACCCACTTCCACTTTCCATTGTTTGGCATGTTTAGGATTCCACTCAGTATTTCAGTATATTTAAGATATAGTGCATTTTATTATACACTGTAACATGTGTTCAAAGAAACCCGAACGGGGCCTCTTTATCTTGGGCCACTCTGTATAATCAGAAAAAAAACATCAACACTGCCTACAGATTTACACAGTTACTCTTCAATGTGAAAATATTCCATAATAAACATAGAAGTACGTGGCCTAACATGGTTATAAAAATATGGGTATTATTCAGTGAGAATGTTGGATAAGAAAAAGAAATCATACGCCGTAAAATTCCGTTTAAATTTGAATAAGCAAAACCTGTGGATAAACTTCTATAATTTACTTTGCATGTCAGGTCCATTAGCTTACTGATCACTCCATGTAACGATGACCAGGATGTGCATTTTTACCCCTTGAGGATTGATATTAGAGGAATGCATAAAGTGGAAATGGGTGCATTGGATTTCTAAAGAAGTCGACGGTACTCTAATATATGGATAACACTGACAACTTTGGCCCGATAGTATACTGTGAAAGAATTTCCTTTTATATTTCCACAACTTTGAAGAGTGGAATGCAAATTTTGCAAGAAACTTTCAGCCAGATTGTTTCTGTTAATAATCTATGCCCTCCACCAAGTAGAGTCTTGTAGACTAACCTCTGTTTTCAAGATAAAAACGTATCCATCAAATAATCCACTAAGATATGTGATTGCAGCGTAAAGGTTATTTTCTGATGGCCAATTTAAGCTAAATGTTTCTGCTGAGGGATTGGAAGAATATATTTAAAACTGCAGTAATATCTGTGTGCTGGATAATTTTAGATAATTGCTTGATTTTGTAAATGTTGTCCATGGAAAAGGTATTTTTGAGCTGAACTCATTCCAAAATTGTGTTTTGTAGATTATAAAGCAGCAATTATGATTCATAAATCAAATCCTTAAGTTGATAAATGTACAAGTTTGTAACTTCACATGCATATGATGTGAAAGTCAAAATTGTACCAAGTTAAAAATCCCACCCATGTCGAAAGGAAGTGGTTCAATTTGGCATTTGTAATATGAAATAGAAACATGAGATGACATGAGATATGAAATGAGAAACAAACAAAACCCATTAGAATTACCATTTACAACCCTTTAGAACCTTTTAGAATTATCCTTGACAACCCTTTAGAATTACCCATTATAATTACCCTTTAGAATCACCCTTTAGAATCACCCTTTATAACCACCCTTTATAATTACCCTTTGGAATCACCCTTTAGAATCACCCTGTAGATTTTAGAATTATCCTTTATAGTTACCCTTAATAATTACCCTTTAGAATCACCCTTTATAATTATTATCCTTTATAATTACCCATTTTAATTACCCTTTATAATTACCCTTTAGGATCACCCTTTGGAATTACCCTTTAAAAGAACCCTCAAGAAGAACCCTTTAAAATTACCCTTTAGAATCACCTTTTAGATTTACCCTTTAGAATCACCCTTTAGAATTACCCTTTAGAAGAACCCTTTAGAATCACCCTTTAGAATCACCCTTTAGAATCACCCTTTATATTTACCCTTTAGAATTACCCTTTAGAAGAACCCTTTAGAATCATCCTTTAGAATCACCCTTTAGAATTACCCTTTTGAATTACCCTTTAGAATTACCCTTTAGATTTACCCTTTAGAAGAACCCTTTAGAAGAACCCTTTAGAATCACCATTTAGAATTACTGTTTAGAATTACCGTTTAGAAGAACCCTTTCAAATTGCCATTTAGTATTACCCTTTACAAACCTCTGGAATTGCCCATTAGAATTACCCATTAGAATTGCCCTTTATAATTGCCCTTTATAATTGCCCTTTATAATTTACCCATGAGAAATACCATTTAGAAGAACCCTTTAGAAATACCGTTTGGAATTTACCCATTAGAAATGCTGTTTCGAAGAACCCATGAGAAGAACCCTTTCGAATTTACCGTTAAAATTACCTCTTAGAATTACCGTTTAGAATTAAACCTTTAGAATTACCTTCTGAAATTACTCTTTAGAATTACCCTTTAGAACCCATTTGAATTACCCTTTGGAATTACCCTTTCGAACTACCCTTTAAAATTTCCTTTTAGAATTCCCGTTTAAAACCCATTATAATTACCCTTTAGAACTATCCAGAATTACACTTTAAAACCCTTTAGAATTATCCTTTACAACCTTCTAGAATTGCACTTTAGAACCTTCTAGAATTACACTTTAGAACCCTTTAGAATTAAACATGGTGGGTTGGAAAGGTTCTTCTTCTACTTCATCCTTAACAGATGGATGGACGGACGGACAGATGGAAGCAAGGACATACCCAAATATCGAAGCAACTTCACCGCTTAAAAAAAAAAGCACATTAGACATGCAGTGTCAAATAAACAAGTCACACTGGATGGTGCAGAGTTAGTGCACTTTCCAAGCCTGGTGTTGGCTTAACGGTTAAGGTGCCGAGCTTAAGATCTTTGAGTCTTGAGTTTTATCCCCTGTTGTGCCGATAAATAACACAAGGTGGGTTGCTCGGCTTGTCATCATTCCGAGGTCGGCAAAATGAGTACCAGCTTTCAGGAAACGGGACATTATGTCAGCGGCACAGCTGCGCTCCCAGCAATGATGCAACTGCAGTCACAGGTGAATATGAAATAATAATAGTGCACCTACATTTGAGTGGGTTACATTCTCAGTCTGACAATAAGCAGTCTGATTGGGCTCTTAATTGTAAGTTGAGCTTGGTATCTGTCTGCTGGCATCAGTGATGAGTGTTGAATATCTCAATGTCTTTTTACAAAGAATAGCCGAGTTTTCATTGGCACCTTGACCAAATTCGAAATTCCTGCCTGTTTTAGGTGAATGTCAGGCCTGATCATCTGGTTCATGAAAGAGTTGGGCAAAGAGTGATTAATAATAGGCTTGGGCCATGACCACACACTCAATGAGCCTTCTAAAATTAAACAAAATATTAATGCTGACCTCCCAACAATTGTAATCATTTATTGAACAGGAATAGGTATTCCTAAAGTCTGACATGAATATTGTTATGTGGAAAGGGGTTAGGGGATCCATAGCTAGATGTGCTAAGAATAGTATGGACTATTTGTTTGAATAGGTTAGATTTACTCTTGTATTGGGGATCTGTCAGCAATATGCAACATGTGCACCGAGAAGGTGGTGATCGCAATCTTATCTTGTGTATATTGCTGACTGTGTTGGTGTTGTCTATCCTTGTGTTCGTCTGTCTCCCGTTTATGGCGGCCTGCTCCTGTGCTGTGTTTGAAAAGCTGATGATTGGTTATTTTGTATTTTCATTTCACTTTTCTTGAAGCAATATAGTCAGTCACTTTATTGTCCCTTCCAGTAATCATGAAAATCAACATGAACATCTGGATTACAGCACATTTAATACGGATCTTCATGGAGTAAAACATAATTTGAAATAGCTATACAGTAGACGCCGCTTTATAAATCCACCATGGGACCACGCCGTTTGGATTTATTAACCGGCTGGAATTTATTTATTAAGCAGAGAACCTATTTTCAGCCACCTACTGATAGAATAAGACAAAAAGCGAATGTCGTTAAACACTGCTTTATGCTACAAAAACATTGATTTATCAAACGGTGACAAGGGGATTGTTCAAAAGAATCTCTCCAAGGTCGCTTGCTTGGGAGGAAGGTTTTGCGCAAATGTTCCTTTATTGAATCCGTCACGGGGCGAAATCGGATGGGCAAAACTAGAGCTGCAGTCCCCTGTCCAATTTGGCAGGCAGTCCGCATCTCTGCCGCTGTTGGCATCGGCTCGGGTTCGTCTCGCTTTCTTCTTCCACTTCTTCAGCTATGGGCTCGTGGCTTCGAGAATCTGACCGACGAGCTGGTCGTCATTTCCTCTTCCGTAATTTCGCCTGTTGTCTCAATGTCGTCGTCGATGGTGATCCATTGATCGACACTTCGGCTGTGAGCCCGGGTGGTGGCGCGGGGCAGTTCTCCATTTCTGGATTTGGTCTGGTTCTCCAACAAATCCTCCTTTCGCCAACAGTTCCGAATCGTTTCTGCCGTAACTTTTTCCCACGCAACATCGAGCATATTCATCGTGTCCAACAGCGTTACCTTTTTGACGACTTCGTTGGCTACAAGTTCTTCCTGACTATCATCGATAGTATCAATGATGTTCTGGCGAAGCTGGTGTCGAAAGTAGGCCTTCAGCATTCTAATTATTCCCATGTCGCATGGTTGGAGCACTGATGTTGTGTTCGGCGGGAGGAACTTGACGGTGATGC
>CM068956.1:126489591-126499750 GCA_035128595.1 Eptatretus atami
TGAGTGTGTGCCGAACAATTGTCAACAAGCATAAGTACCTTTCGTTTTTGATGATGGAACTTGAGATCCATTACGCGAAGCCAGCGCTCCCAGATTCTACTTGTCATCCAAGCATTGGAAGAGAAGTCGTAGGTCAGGGGCAGTTGTTGAAGATTTTTGAAGCAACGCGGCTTCTTTGGTTTGCCAACCAGAAGAAGATCTCCTTTCCACCGTCCGTGTTGCAGCAGACCATCAATGTCACTCGGTCTTGGCCGTTTTGAATCCTCTTTTGCCTTTCTTGTCCTTCTTGGCAAGTACGGTCGAGTCTGGTAGAGCGCGGAAGTAGATTCCTGTCTCATCGGCGTTGAGGATGTCCCGCTTGTCAAATCCCTTCAAAACAGTGAAGACAATTCCATTCCTTTTCTTCCACCGAGAAAACCAACCATCAGTGGCCCTAAAGTCGTGATGACCAGCTTTTTGCGCAAGGACTCCAAGTTTGAACAACATCGGTAAATGCATGTCCGAGAAATGGTTGAGGTTGACACCGGGGTTTATTTTTTTTTACAAATAAAATTGCCACTAGTCGGCCATCTTGGATCTGATTTTGAAAAAAAATGATGTGCATATGTTATACCAACATCTGTGTCTTTGTGCCTCCTACAAACAAAGTTGGTCCATACATGTCAGATATATGGTTGCGGACACATGCACGCACACACGGACAAAAATCGAGACCAAATCCATTCGCCCCCGTTTTGGACTAAGTCAAATGGGGGTTCATAAAGAGAATTCCCCAGGTTTAAACGCAGCAACATGTATAAGCTACCAGAAGTCCGTGTGATGTTCATGTCATATAAGTTGTATTTATGCTCTTATCATATAAATTGCCCATCATACTCTTCCAATCTTGGCATTTCCTGGGACTGTGTGGACAATATTTGCTTGTTTGAATGATTAAATATGGCATTTTAGTTCTTCATTTGTAGTGATTAGTCTCGCCCTGTAGGGTATGTGAGTGTGTGTGTGTGTGTGTGTGTGTGTGTGTGGTGTTGTGTGTGTGTGTGTGTGTGTGTGTGTGTGTGTGTTGTGTGTCTGCATCCGCATCTACATATTTTTGCTTCAAAAATGGTTCTCTCTGCAACCTCTTGTCCATGTGGAACATGGGGTGATAACGATGACGCCATCGTTTGTGTGGTATTCCACCCAGAATTGTGTAATTTAAGTCCTTATCCAAAATCTTCAACTTCATATATATGATCTATGATCTGATGTGAGTCAAGAATTAAATTTATGACCTCATTTGTCACATGGTATGGCAACGATGTTGGATTAAACCAAAAATTTTGACATCATTTCCTCCGAAACAGTTCAACAAAAAAAATTGAAACTGGGTGCATGTCATCAACTCCCCGTTGGGTATTTTGGGTGATAACATGATGTCATTGGAGAAGTGGTATTCCAGCCATAATTGGTTGAATTTAAATGTTTATCCAAAAATCTGAAACTTCATATAGCTTATCTTTGACACGATGTGTGAATAATTAAATTTATGGCATTCATAACCCATGCCAAGAAACTATGTGACATAATAATGTGAACGGATGATATGGGTATATGGGCCATAATAGCAATGGGCCATAATTGTAGCGTGTTCAGTTAACGATGGTATTTTTGTTCAGAATGAATGTGCAAGTGAGGCTATGTGCTCTATGAGTGCCGTTCTAGTTTACAGAGTGTGTTGTTTGACTGGGCTAGCAGGATAGCCTATAGAGGTATGCACACTCGTCTCTAAGCTGCCTATCCTGGGTTTGAATCTCAGCCCAGGTAGAAAGACTGTCATCCTGGTGTTTCACAGGCAGGGTGATTCATTACTTGTGGTGCTGTCCCTCAGATGTACGTTAAACTGTGCGTCCCATCTGCTCGACATTAGTTGGAGGATGTTAAGAATCCCATTGTGTCCTTCGTGAAGTAGGCGAGCTATTGCGCGCATCATGAACAAATTCCAAATTCCTGCCTGACTCCTGAGTGACGACACCCGACCAGGATTTCAGCCGAGTAACTGCTTCAGCAGTACCATAGCTCTGCAGAGGGCATGGTACATGATGATGATGATGATGATGATGACTTGGTTGACAAGTTTGAACATCATTTGAAGATTATAATTTTGTTAAGCTAGTAGTTGTTTATATTCTTCATGAATCCAAATGATCAATTCACTTCGGAATCTTTCCTTTGCATCTTTTTGAAAAGTTTTAAAATGACTTTTGAATTTAGGATTAGCAGTTCATATTATCCTCATTAGATTCTCAGTTCTTATCATTTCAATTGTTTTTTCATTTAAAATTGCAAATTCATTTTATCTGTGGAATTCATTATGTTACATTCTCTTGTGTTTCATGATCTTTGAGACTTTTTTGCAAATATTCTCCACGTCTTTGGCTGTATCCCCAGAGTTTAGCTGGCAATATAATTTTTTTCCATAGGTTCTAATGTTTCTTTACTCATTAGCAAACTTTGATTGATGTTACTTTTAATTAGATTTTATTTCTCTTGTCTTCTTTTTTTTGGAATCTCGTTTTTACTTTTGCAAAGACTAAAAAAAGGAAGAATGAGTGAAAGTTGGGGTGATTCTGTTTAATTTTTTTCAAAAAATCTTAATTAATTATTGTTTAATTTAATTAACACATGGCTGCCGAACCATGTGACCAATGACGTCATATCTTTTCTGTTGACGAATTATTCGCTGGATGACCCTCAAACTTTCATACTGATCAAGTGTAGAGTTCAACATTTGCAATTATGACATCATAACGAAGGCACCTATGACATCACAAAAAGTCACACTTATTTCCCATGGGGAGTACTTGACATGTACCAAGTTTCAGTTTTTTTCCATGTAGCAGTTTCAGAGATGAAGTCCAACGTTTCTCCTTTTTTCCAACAGGGCTGCCACACTACATAACCTATTACGTCATAATTATCATTCAAGCATTTTACATGAGTAGTCGCATCTGCGGTGAAAATTTCATGTCAATCTGACAAACGGTTCCAGAAGAAGGGAATAACAAAATGCAGACGCACATATGGGACCGATCGCTTAACTCCGCTTTTCGCTTTGCGTGTGTGGGCTAAAAACATTAAAACCATATTTTCCCATCAGGGACTCAAACCACGCCATGACTGTTGATTTAGCTAAAGCATACAAAACATTTTTTTGTGTAACAAATTCTGGAATCAAAGGTTAATTTTTCTTTTTTTCACAATATTCTGGAATCAAAGATTAATTTTTTTTTCTCTGGAACAAAATTCCGGAATCAAAGGCTTTCATTCCAGAAAATGTTCAAATTGTAATCCGTGGTATGCTTTGCAATTATAATCTCGGTGTTTTGTAGTTTTAATGACTGCATGCAGTGTATCCATTGTGATTTTGTTACATTCCCCTCGAATACGTTCTTTCAATGCCTCTTGTTTGTGGACGGTTGGCATACACAGCAGATTTCAGGGGAAACAAAACAACAGAAACAAAAAAACCACCACTGTGTGTACTCACTACACCTTCTCTACTGCCATTCTCATCTGCACACTCCCTAGACAAATGCAACCATCTTGATATTCAGTTTTTTTCAAACTCCTTTGCCTCCTGCAACGCTGCTCTGTGTTCTTTCAACCTAGCCATAACAATCGTCAGGTGTTGCATTCCTACAAACTTCCTGCAGCACAAACTATCTTCTGTCTCCTCTATTGCTGATCCTGCCCACGTGAAACATTTATCACACCATTTAAAATCTTGCTCTATTTTCATCGTTTCCAGATTGACTTGCTCTCTATTGTCTCGCCTCTGATGGAATGTATTTGTTTGTTTGTTATACTGGCAAAAGACACCTTGCCATTTTATCTGAAAACAAATGTGTGTGAATAATCCGATGTTCCACAGTATAAGGTCTTAAAGAAGAGCAGGAAATTTTTGAGAGATTGCTTTATCGAACGATACAATATTTATGAGCAACCACAGTCAAGTTTTTTACTGGCACGTCGAGGTTGTTACGTCGCCATCTGTTGTTATGACAGTGCTTCCTTACATTTCAGTAAGTGAGCCAATTTGATGCCATAATAATTCAGGAAACATAATTTGGAAAGCTGATGAGCTTTTAATTAGTGACAAAGTCCAAGCTCATTAACCTGGAAAACACACATTGTTTGACAAACAGAGGATGCTGTAAAATGCTTCTGTGCTCTGTGCTGGCACACATTCATTCCGTTTTGCTGTGCTGCCTTGCAGCATTAAATTACAGTGTGTCACTTATCTCAACGTCGACTCCTTTAAACAACTTTGGATTGGGCGCGGAGCCCACCACTTAAAATAGACCAAAATCATTTGCCTCGACTCGACTGCCATAATGGAACCAGCAGCGCGAGACAAGACCTGGCCGCTGCAATGAGTGCCACGTTATTCTGTCACGCTCGACGGCAAACCTCAGCATGCTGCACCTTCCCTTTTCATTTCTTTTCATACTACATTTTTGCATCAAAATGTTGACGGTCCGTGCATACTTCTCACTAATGATTGCGTCACGCGAGGAGCGTTACATTCTCGAGTATACTGCCGAGCGAGGCTATGGAATACTTGCAGGTGCCTGGTGCACGAACACAGCATGCTGCCTTTAATTCCACATTTCGGAAGCTGCTGAGGAACAAACTGAAGGGAGTACTTGTTTCCCATCCCTTCGCACTTCCTTTGCTTGGGAAAGAAACAAACAAAAATTTGTTGTTCTTGGCATATGTGACTGATTGTGCTCGCCCTGGTATTGTTTTATTCATTGGACACGTTCTTTTCGTTATTTCAAGTCGAGCGCATGCATACTTCGAACCAGAGAAAAAGCGGCAAAAATGGAGACTTCTCAAAATTGTATTCAACATGTCGTTTGCAAAACAACCCAAAAAACAACTAGTTGTAGTTTGGAAGATCCATCTACTGCACATCAAAAGAGAAATTGTGAATAACTACAATGCAGCTGCTCGCAAGGGCATATCTACATAATAGTGTGTCCTGCCTCGTTTTTTAAATGAACATCGCATTGTAAGAATGGAGAAGGCACATGTCGTAATTCCTTGTGAAAATAATTTCTCTATATTAGAGCCACTTTGCTGTTGTATAAATTATTACTTTCCTACAGGTGGCCCAATATAATGAAGCCCATGTATTTCACTGCATGTTGGAGCAGTTAATCACAAACTTAAACCAGATCACAAACTTAAACACCCACTTCCACTTTCATTGTTTGGCATGTTTAGGATTCCACTCAGTATTTCAGTATATTTAAGATATAGTGCATTTTATTATACACTGTAACATGTGTTCAAAGAAACCCGAACGGGGCCTCTTTATCTTGGGCCACTCTGTATAATCAGAAAAAAACATCAACACTGCTACAGATTTACACAGTTACTCTTCAATGTGAAAATATTCCATAATAAACATAGAAGTACGTGGCCTAACATGGTTATAAAAATATGGGTATTATTCAGTGAGAATGTTGGATAAGAAAAAGAAATCATACGCCGTAAAATTCCGTTTAAATTTGAATAAGCAAAACCTGTGGATAAACTTCTATAATTTACTTTGCATGTCAGGTCCATTAGCTTACTGATCACTCCATGTAACGATGACCAGGATGTGCATTTTTACCCTTGAGGATTGATATTAGAGGAATGCATAAAGTGGAAATGGGTGCATTGGATTTCTAAAGAAGTCGACGGTACTCTAATATAGGATAACACTGACAACTTTGGCCCGATAGTATACTGTGAAAGAATTTCCTTTTATATTTCCACAGCTTTGAAGAGTGGAATGCAAATTTTGCAAGAAACTTTCAGCCAGATTGTTTCTGTTAATAATCTATGCCCTCCACCAAGTAGAGTCTTGTAGACTAACCTCTGTTTTCAAGATAAAAACGTATCCATCAAATAATCCACTAAGATATGTGATTGCAGCGTTAAGGTTATTTTCTGAGGCCAATTTAAGCTAAATGTTTCTGCTGAGGGATTGGAAGAATATATTAAAACTGCAGTAATATCTGTGTGCTGGATAATTTTAGATAATTGCTTGATTTTGTAAATGTTGTCCATGGAAAAGGTATTTTTGAGCTGAACTCATTCCAAAATTGTGTTTTGTAGATTATAAAGCAGCAATTAATGATTCATAAATCAAATCCTTAAGTTGATAAAAGTACAAGTTTGTAACTTCACATGCATATGATGTGAAAGTCAAAATGTACCAAGTTAAAAATCCCACCCATGTCGAAAGGAAGTGGTTCAATTTGGCATTTGTAAAATGAAATAGAAACATGAGATGACATGAGATATGAAATGAGAAACAAACAAAACCATTAGAATTACCATTTACAACCCTTTAGAACCTTTTAGAATTATCCTTGACAACCCTTTAGAATACCCATTATAATTACCCTTTAGAATCACCCTTTAGAATCACCCTTTATAACCACCCTTTATAATTACCCTTTGGAATCACCCTTTAGAATCACCCTGTAGATTTTAGAATTATCCTTTATAGTTACCCTTAATAATTACCCTTTAGAATCACCCTTTATAATTATTATCCTTTATAATTACCCATTTTAATTACCCTTATAATTACCCTTTAGGATCACCCTTTGGAATTACCCTTTAAAAGAACCCTCAAGAAGAACCCTTTAAAATTACCCTTTAGAATCACCTTTTAGATTTACCCTTTAGAATCACCCTTTAGAATTACCCTTTAGAAGAACCCTTTAGAATCACCCTTTAGAATCACCCTTTAGAATCACCCTTTATATTTACCCTTTAGAATTACCCTTTAGAAGAACCCTTTAGAATCATCCTTTAGAATCACCCTTTAGAATTACCCTTTTGAATTACCCTTTAGAATTACCCTTTAGATTTACCTTTAGAAGAACCCTTTAGAAGAACCCTTTAGAATCACCATTTAGAATTACTGTTTAGAATTACCGTTTAGAAGAACCCTTTCAAATTGCCATTTAGTATTACCCTTACAAACCTCTTGAATTGCCCATTAGAATTACCCATTAGAATTGCCCTTTATAATTGCCCTTTATAATTGCCCTTTATAATTTACCCATGAGAAATACCATTTTAAGAACCCTTTAGAAATACCGTTTGGAATTTACCCATTAGAAATGCTGTTTCGAAGAACCCATGAGAAGAACCCTTTCGAATTACCGTTAAAATTACCTCTTAGAATTACCGTTTAGAATTAAACCTTTAGAATTACCTTCTGAAATTACTCTTTAGAATTACCCTTTAGAACCCATTTGAATTACCCTTTGGAATTACCCTTTCGAACTACCCTTTAAAATTTCCTTTTAGAATTCCCGTTTAAAACCCATTATAATTACCCTTTAGAACTATCCAGAATTACACTTTAAAACCCTTTAGAATTATCCTTTACAACCTTCTAGAATTGCACTTTAGAACCTTCTAGAATTACACTTTAGAACCCTTTAGAATTAAACATGGTGGGTTGGAAAGGTTCTTCTTCACTTCATCCTTAACAGATGATGGACGGACGGACAGATGGAAGCAAGGACATACCCAAATATCGAAGCAACTTCACCGCTTAAAAAAAAAGCACATTAGACATGCAGTGTCAAATAAACAAGTCACACGTGATGGTGCAGAGTTAGTGCACTTTCCAAGCCTGGTGTTGGCTTAACGGTTAAGGTGCCGAGCTTAAGATCTTTGAGTCTTGAGTTTTATCCCCTGTTGTGCCGATAAATAACACAAGGTGGGTTGCTCGGCTTGTCATCATTCCGAGGTCGCAAATGAGTACCAGCTTTCAGGAAACGGGACATTATGTCAGCGGCACAGCTGCGCTCCAGCAATGATGCAACTGCAGTCACAGGTGAATATGAATAGTGCACCTACATTTGAGTGGGTTACATTCTCAGTCTGACAATAAGCAGTCTGATTGGGCTCTTAATTGTAAGTTGAGCTTGGTATCTGTCTGCTGGCATCAGTGATGAGTGTTGAATATCTCAATGTTCTTTACAAAGAATAGCCGAGTTTTCATTGGCACCTTGACCAAATTCGAAATTCCTGCCTGTTTTAGGTGAATGTCAGGCCTGATCATCTGGTTCATGAAAGAGTTGGGCAAAGAGTGATTAATAATAGGCTTGGGCCATGACCACACACTCAATGAGCCTTCTAAAATTAAACAAAATATTAATGCTGACCTCCCAACAATTGTAATCATTTATTGAACAGGAATAGGTATTCCTAAAGTCTGACATGAATATTGTTATGTGGAAAGGGGTTAGGGATCCATAGCTAGATGTGCTAAGAATAGTATGGACTATTTGTTTGAATAGGTTAGATTTACTCTTGTATTGGGGATCTGTCAGCAATATGCAACATGTGCACCGAGAAGGTGGTGATCGCAATCTTATCTTGTGTATATTGCTGACTGTGTTGGTGTTGTCTATCCTTGTGTTCGTCTGTCTCCCGTTTATGCGGCCTGCTCCTGTGCTGTGTTTGAAAAGCTGATGATTGGTTATTTTGTATTTTCATTTCACTTTTCTTGAAGCAATATAGTCAGTCACTTTATTGTCCCTTCCAGTAATCATGAAAATCAACATGAACATCTGGATTACAGCACATTTAATACGGATCTTCATGGAGTAAAACATAATTTGAAATAGCTATACAGTAGACGCCGCTTTATAAATCCACCATGGGACCACGCCGTTTGGATTTTATAACCGGCTGGATTTATTAAGCAGAGAACCTATTTTCAGCCACCTACTGGATAGATAGACAAAAAGCGAATGTCGTTAAACACTGCTTTATGCTACAAAAACATTGATTTATCAAACGGTGACAAGGGGATTGTTCAAAAGAATCTCTCCAAGGTCGCTTGCTTGGGAGGGAAGTTTTGCGCAAATTTCCTTTATTGAATCCGTCACGTGGCGGAAATCGGATGGGCAAAACCTGAGAGCTGCAGTCCCCTGTCCAATTTGGCGATGCAGTCCGCATCTCTGCCGCTGTTTGCATCGGCTCGGGTTCGTCGTCGCTTTCTTCTTCCACTTCTTCAGCTATGGCTCGGTGGCTTCGAGAATCTGACCGACGAGCTGGTCGGTCATTTCCTCTTCCGTAATTTCGCCTGTTGTCTCAATGTCGTCGTCGATGGTGATCCATTGATCGAACACTTCGGCTGT
The DNA here is from genome assembly GCA_035128595.1 of Eptatretus atami. NCBI lineage: Eukaryota > Metazoa > Chordata > Myxini > Myxiniformes > Myxinidae > Eptatretus > Eptatretus atami. Next base: position 126,498,801 of record CM068956.1, read on the forward strand.
GAGCCCGGTGGTGGCGAGGGCAGTGGCTCCATTTCTGGTATTGGGTCTGTTCTCCAACAAATCCTCCCTTTCGCCAACAGTTCCGAATCGTTTCTGCCGTAACTTTTCCCACGCAACATCGAGCATATTCATCGTGTCCAACAGCGTTACCTTTTTGACGACTTCGTTGGCTACAAGTTCTTCCTGGCTATCATCGATAGTATCAATGATGTTCTGGCGAAGCTGGTGTCGAAAGTAGGCCTTCAGCGTCCTAATTATTCCCAAGTCGCATGGTTGGAGCACCGATGTTTGTGTTCGGCGAGGAACTTGACGGTGATGCTCTTCAGTCCATCGACTTGAGTGTGTGCCGAACAATTGTCAACAAGCATAAGTACCTTTCGTTTTTGACGATGGAACTTGAGATCCAATACGCGAAGCCACGCTCTCCAGATTCTACTTGTCATCCACGCATTGGAAGAGAAGTCATAGGTCAGGGGCAGTTGTTGAAGATTTTTGAAGCAACGCGGCTTCTTTGGTTTGCCAACCAGAAGAAGATCTTCCTTTCCACCGTCCGTGTTGCAGCAGACCATCAATGTCACTCGGTCTTTGGCCGTTTTGAATCCTCTTTTGCCTTTCTTGTCCTTCTTGGCAATGTACGTCGAGTCTGGTAGAGCGCGGAAGTAGATTCCTGTCTCATCGGCGTTGAGGATGTCCCGCTTGTCAAATGACTGAGAATCTCTCCCAGCTGATTTCGACGGAACTCATTCGCTGCAGCCACATCCGCCTCAGCCGCTTCTCCCTTCAAAACAGTGAAGACAATTCCATTCCGTTTCTTCCACCGAGAAAACCAACCGCCAGTGGCCCTAAAGTCGTGATGACCAGCTTTTTGCGCAAGGACTTCCGCTTTCTGACATAAGATCGGGCCATTCACTGGCATATTCCTCCGATTCGAAAATTCCCACCATTCAAGC
>CM068956.1:126503494-126520186 GCA_035128595.1 Eptatretus atami
TATAGTTTGGACATCAGATTGATCAGTTTTGGTGGCACCCCAAGAGGATCAAGAATCCTCCACAGGGCATCCTGATTCACTGAATCAAATGCTTTACAGATATCAACATCGGCTGCAAGCAGCCCCTGCTGAAACTCTCATCTGCATTCGGTAAGGATCCGAAGAGCAAGGATATGGTCAATCGTTGACCTCTTTGGTGTAAAGCCTGACTGCTGTGGGTGCTGGTGCTCAAGCAGATGGTGATGAACCCCATCAATAATTATCCAAGCAAAGCCCTTGTCTGGCACTGAGAGCAGCATTATCAGACAAGCGATGGGACAACCAGGCCCCTCTTCCATTCAGTTTGGATGATGCCTGTGTTCCAAACACAGCAGAGAACTGCATGCAACGACATGACAACAGCATTTCCACCAGCCTTGGGAAGTTTAGCATGGATGCCACAGATCCCAGAAGCGTTACTCCATTTCAACTGGTCCACCACAGCTTGTTTCTCTACAAACGAAGGTGGATCACAGTTGATTGGAGGAACAGCAATAGGGATAGTAACCCCCCTGAAATCCAACTCAAAAGCTGGTGGATCAGCCTGGTGCAGCCACTCAAAGTAACCAGCCCAGTGGGCTTTCACTTCAGACTCCTCTGTCAAGAGCCCACCAAACTCTGCTCTAACTGCAGTACACCGAGAGATGGGCTTGGAGGAACACAATGCATGAATTCCCCTGTAAGCAGGACGAGAATCACTTGAACAGAGGTGATGCTCTCCCCCCTCACAGATTCCTCGCACATGGGCCTCCTTGTCCACCCTCTGTGCACATACAGTTTTACGCCTCAACTCCCAGAACAGCTCAGCTCTACCATTATGCCTGGCCCTGTGACTCTGGTCAATGTTATTCAGTGTCTCTTGAGACACAAAACTCTTCTTTGCCCTCCGGTGAGTTACAAGACATCCACCGGCATCATCAAGGATGGTGGTCTTGAAGGCACTTCACAACTCTTCAGGATTTCCAAAGCACCCAGACCCCCCCAAATCCCTACTCAGCCTGTTCACAAACTCCTCATCCAGCCTATTCTGGGATGGTACACCATTCTCCTAAGCTGCAGTTTCAGCGTTGCTACAACAAGTCTGTGGTCAGCATTGAGGAACTGAGCATTCCAGTAGATACTGCAGTTCTGGGTCATCCTCCAGTGACCATCAACAAGCACATGGTCAATCTCCTTTGCCACACCATCAGCATTGGAATTGCAAGTCCAGCGTTGAGCCTGTTGGCACTGAAACCATGAATCAGCCACCCTAAGTCCATGACTTCTTGCAAAGTCAAGGAAAATAGTGCTATTCTGATTCACAGTTTCAGACTCATGCAGACTAACATGTCTCATAACCATCGCTATCAGTTCCAGTCGATGCATTGAAATCCCCCAAGACAAGAAGAGTGTCTCGCCTGAGGCACTGATCAACCACAGATTCAAGCGTGACATAGAATGCGTCCTTCACAGTGAGATCACTTGCCTCAGTCAGAGCATATGCAGACACCAGGGAAACGACACCCAAGGAGTGATGAATCCTTCATCTTATAATATGCTTGTTGACTGGCGTTACCTCAATTATCATTGGAGTCAGCTTATTGGACACAGCTACAGTAATTCCTTGGGCATGGTAACAATCAGAGCGACCAGACCAAGAGTAGATGTAACCACCTGCCATGACCTCACCACTATCCTGTCTCCGAACCTCAGAGAGTGCTGTCATACCGATGTTCAAATACTTGAGCTCAGATGATAACAGAGACAGGTGATCGTCCTTTCTTAAGGAGAGGACATTCCAGGCACCCACCCAAAAGGGACTGCCTCAGGTTAACCCAAGGACAACCACCGTCTGGTGGACGACACCTCAACACCACCCTGACACACACACACACACACACACACACACACACACACACACAACACACACACACACACACCCGCAATCCAACCCGCGAACGTTAATCTGTGTTTTTCCTCCTATCATCAAGGAGTGGGAGTCCCTAAGGCTTTGACCCAAACTTGTCATCAGGTGAGCTTCAGGTGTCATCAGATGCACAGGAGGTACTCCCATGTAATGGGTTTTCAGTTTTCTTTGCGTTTTTGTGTTTTGCGTAATGAAGGGTTTTACGGTGGCCGGAGTGCAAATCCTGCCACCAATCTCCTGTAAAAAAGTTACCCAACTTCAGGAGAACATCCGCAGACACAGTTGGCCACGAGAAATGGATGGCCATTGGTGTACAAGGAGCTCTTCCACCCTTTGACAGGTTTTGTTTTTAATCCTGCTGGGTGTCCATGTAGCGGCAACATCAAGAATGGTGGTACCAAAGGAATGAAGTAAATTTTTGAGGAACGGTCATCTTTTTAGACAGATTCAACTTCCGCCACCTGATGTTATCCTTTGGAATTTAGAACCCTAAATTTGGTAGAGGAGGGTCCGGAGACCGCTTAATCAATCGACGTGAAACTTCACAATTCTGATCTAGTAATTTTTATGAGTAACCACAGTCAAGCTTCTTTACTGGCATGTCGGGCATCCAACCACGGCCCAGAGTCGATCGTTCCACAGGATTCAAAATTCCAGATTCAAGGTTTTTATTGCCAGTCAACCTGGGTTTATAAGAATTTGCTTTGGTGCATTATAGCAATCAACCAATCATGCATAATTCTGCAGTACTTAAAACAAAGCAGACAGATTACACTTACAATATACCATACAGGAGACAATAAATGCATATTGACATATCAATTGTGTCAATATATAATCTGAATATTAAGTGCGAGGTTTTCTTCGATGAAGTGATAAAATAGCGTACTAAGTGTTCAGAGTTCTTCCTGCTGTTGGGGTTTTTGCTGTTTTTGTTTGGCGTTCCGTGGATCGGATGAAATTGTTGGGTCACGGACGAATGGTAACTACCTTGGTTTAATGGATTTACTTGCGGAATACGATCCATTTTTGGCGCAGCACATTCAGAAAATATGCCACCAAGGTAGTGGCTACACCAACTACTTATCATCTATGACATGTGAAGAGTTAGTCTCCATCATCGGAAAATCTGTTCTGGATAACATCGTCGCTCGTGTGAAAGAGGCAAAATACTTCTCTGTGTCAGTCGATTCTACTCCTGACATAAGCACATCGACCAGCTCACAGTTATTCTACGATACATTGAGAACGAGGCTCCAGTGGAGCGTTTCATGACCTTTCTGAGCAACACCGGACACACTGGACTCCAGCAAGCGACGGCATTACTGGATTTTTTGAAAGCCACTGGATTGGACATCGCTAACTGCCGAGGACAGTCTTACGATAACGCATCTAATATGAGTGGCCGATACAACGGGATGCAGGGAATGATCAAACAGGAGAACCCTCTCGCAATATTTGTGCATGCGTGACGCACTCACTGAACTTAGTCGGTCAGTTGGCCGTGGGATGCTGTAGACCTGCAGCAGCATTCTTTGAATTCGTGGAACAAGTGTATGTATTTTTTACAGCTTCCACGTCGCTACGCCAGATTATTTGATGCCCTGAAAGCCAAAGGTCTGCAAGTACCAAAGCGCCTCAGCGACACTCGCTGGTCAGCTCATTCTGATGCAACCCGAGCTCTTCTAGACGGTTACAGCGAAATCATGGATGTCCTCGATGAAATCGCAAACGATGAACAACTGAATAGTGAAACGAGAAACACCGCCGAGACACTTCACCAAACGATGTGCACGCTCGAGATAGGGTCTATGCTGGTTTCTGGTCTACTGTCCTTGGTAGATTTGATCGTACGAGCAAAGCCCTTCAGTCACAAGTTACCGATCTAAACACAGCCGTGCAGCTCCTCAAGTCACTGGCGAACTTCGTGCAGTCATTACGCGATCAGTTTGATACATTCGTTGTTGACGGAGTGGAGCGCTCAGGTACGGAGGAATTCACTCGCGGATCGCGTAGACGAAAGCGTAATATCCGCCTCGCTCCCTTGGACTACGGACACACTCCAGAAGTAGAACTAGACACAAGGAGTCCTTTCGCATCAGTGGATACGTTGCAGTGATCGACGTACTGCTGTCGCAGTTGGAAAAGCGTACAAACGCTTACAGCGAGATGAGCGACAAATTTGGATTCCTGCGTGCTCTTGTTCAACTCGAAGTGGAGCAGATTCGAGAGTCATGCTCGAAGCTCGTCAAGCTGTATCGGGAAGATCTATCACCTGACCTCACAGAAGAAATGATTCAGTTCCAAGCCATGATGAAGGAGTCAGAGCCAGACTCGGGCCGTACTGAACTCGAGATGTACAGTTTTCTCATCGATCGAAAACTCACCGATACTTTCCCAAACGTGGAAGTGCTGCTTCGGATTTACCTCTCACTGTTGGTGTCGAACTGCTCTGGGAGCACTCGTTTTCGAAACTCAAGCTTATCAAGAACCATCTTCGCTCCACGATGGGGCAGCAGAGACTGGTCAATCTGACCATCATTTCAACCGAATCCGATGTGCTCAATTCCATGCAGGTTGACAGTATCATATCTGAGTTCGCTGCCGCGAAGTCGCGCAGGAAGCTTGTCCATTGATTTAGGCACTGTGTGTATGTTCATTGATGTGGATGACACTGCCGTATATTTGCGGTCGCTGGAAGTCGGCTATTAATCACCATTTCGGATTTCTCTTGTCCAGAGGGTTTTAGAAGTTAGAAGATTTTAGTCGAAGTTCGTAGTATGATTAATGAGAGCGTGTCGTTTTTTATTTTCTATATATGGTCCATCTCTATCTCTTACTCTTGCAGCAACAGCATTTTTGTGATTTGATTTTAGAATGAGCTCAGAGATAAGTCATCAGCTCATAGATAAGTCACCAGCCATATCAATAACAATCCGTCCATCTTTGCATATTGTTACGACTTTTGGCCCATCCGGCGTGCGAACGACCGCGTGTAGCCAAAAGCGGCCGCCTCGCCCACCGGAACGGACAATTCAGTCGTGACCTCCGGAACTACCGCCGGAGCCAGTCACGGGTGGGGGTTTAACCTCACCACAACTCAGTCCGCATTCTACCCGCGCGAAATAGGGTCCGATCGCCGAATGGTCGATTTACCTAAGTATCGCGCGAGTAGCGTACCGAGGAGTTGTACCACGCCACAGGTCGACTCCGGACAGGAACCGCTTGAGCGGCTCGTTCCGTACTACAGGGATAACCGAGCGGAGTTATCGTCGACCTTGACGGTTCAGATTGCTTACCGGGAACTTACACCCTACCAATCCCTTACGTGATGCAAGATGGAGATTCAATAAAAGGAATAGACGAAGCAAAGCGGGAAACAGTTCAACAAGCAAGCACTTTATTTACACACACACAGACAAGCACGTATTCACAGCCATGCAATATGCAAGCAACAAATGAACGCAAAAGCAATACGACCGAATAAAAGGGAATTATTTACAACACTTAAACAGTTCTACTTGGCGGACTCGGCGCCACATCACTCATTCGAAAAGCAAAGGAAAGAAAGCCACCCTCACAGGCAAGGAGGCAACAGGTCCGTGGACCAAATGTGCGTGGAACCTGGAGGAGCGGCCAGGTCCACGAGACCGAGAAGGTCTTACCCGCGTCCTCGTGACGCGATGGCGGGCAAGCCGCAATGTCCGCGCCGCTGCGCCCCGACTCCGTGCCCCTGGCGTGGTCGGCGAGCCCTCTCCGGCGTGCTCCGCGCAAGCAGTTTGGTTGGCACCACGTTAGGGTGGGGGAGGACGGGGCCCCCGGCACTATCTCAGCGCGGATGGGGGGGGGGGAATTGCTGATGCTCAGGGTCGGGAGAGGGAATGGCTGGCTGGCTTGGATCCCGCGACGAGAGGCACCAACGATGAGATGAGCGACCCCCGTCTTCCCTCGACCCGAACTGAACTGCACTCGACCCGAACTGAACTGCACTGAACTGCACGACGACCTCCGTCTTCCCTCGACCAGCCCGAACTGCAATCCAACCGCCACTTGCCCCGACCAGCCGCCTTCACTCGACCGAACCGAACTCTCACTCGCACACAGCAGATACGGCCTTGTGCTCGCGTCTTTATAGGCTGGAGGAGGAGCCTGTATGCTAATATTAGGATCAAAACGCGATTGGAGGCGGGACCACGCCACCCTCTGTTCAGCCATTGGCGTGGCAAAAAGGGGCGTGAGCCTCTTTTGATCCGAATTCCTTGAGAGATTGGCAGCCACACACACCGCTCTCGTTCTCACCCTGATGCTCTCAACGGCTTGAGCCACTCCTTTTTATAAGTCCCAGGCGAAGGAAGGGGCGAGTACCGGATAGCGATGCGTGTGCCAAATTCCACTCTCTATGGCAAGTGCCCTCCATGCCCCGCCAGCTCGGGACCGGCAACCGCTTCAGACGTTGCCAGCCTTGGCCAGGCCTCGGAACTCCTCACTTACATGAGAGCGTGTGCTAAGTGCTGGCATTTTTGGACAGCGCTGATCATCGTTTGGGCATAGTCGGATGGTAGCGGACTTTCCGCTACCATGGGCTTCACGAGCCGCAATGCACATTCGGGACCCGAACAATCCTGGATCGCCCTTCCTGGAATACATGATCGACAGGACGCTCAGCACGGGAATGTCTGGTGAAATGCGGTGGTAACGTATGTTATAACATGTCGAGCGCCGCAGCAGCGCAAGAGTAAGGCGGGCCGTGTGGTGCTCGAAAGTAGAGTGGCGAATTGCAGCGAGAAAGAAGTGCAAAGGTTTGCGGGAGTATTCTGATGTGGAGGCGTCTGCGGTAAAGATGATGAGGTTGTGGAGCAAGGTGAGGATTGACGTGAGTGCCGGTTGAGAATTGGCGCGCAAATTGAATGGGAAATTGCCATGCAACATCCTTGAGGAAGGATGTCTGCGGCAAACGCAGCCGATCTGAGCAGGAGGCACACCGCAGTGTGTTTACTAATTGTTCTTGAATGGAATGTGTGCTTGCAATGCATTGTTTGTGTTCATATAGCTAAAAGGCAAAGGGTTAGAGTGGAGGTTAGAGTAGGATTGAAGTATACTGTACTAGTACGGGCCCGTTAGGGGGGGCCGTAGGTGCGGCCCGTAGTGATGCCAGTATGGCACGCCCTCTCTCGCCCCCTCTTCTCCCTCTCTCTCGCCCTCTCTCTCGCCCCCCCTGCCCCCTCTCTCTCCCCCTCTCCCCCCTTCTTACCCTCTCCCCCCAGTCTCGCCCTTCCTCTCTCCTCCTCTTCGCCCCACTTACTCATACCCCTCTCCGTCCCTCTCTCGCAATATTGGTCGACAGTAAATGGCCGTAACTTGGGACCGCTCGTCCGATTAATATCAAACTCGAAGGCCACACGGTCCAGCAATATTCCTGCAAGTTTCAATCAGATCAGACCGCGTCATACGTGCAAAAAAAAACACACAAAAAAACATTAATTGTGACGTCATTCGTGATGGTCATACACCGTGTCTTTCATTGGTCGACAGATAAATGGCCGAAACTTGGCGAACCACTTCGTCCGATCCGATAATCAAACTCGAAAAGCCACATCTGCGGGGCCCCGGCAAATATTCCTGGCAAGTTTTCAATCAGATCGGAACAGAGCGGTCGCTAGACAACAACAGACAAACAGACGGACAGACAGACCAGATACACACACACAGAGATTGCTCGGAATATAGATAGACTAAGTACCGCGGCCCGAGGGCGGGCCGTAGTGCGGGCCCGTGGTGCGTGCCGCATAGCTGCGTAAACGACGACTGGATTGGGCATTTTTTTTTCACCCCCCCCCTCTCACCCACACCCCCAATTTCTCGCCCCCTCCTCTCTCTCCCCTCGTTCAGTAACCTCTCTCGTGGGTGAGGGGTGCAAGTATGCTGCAGCTTCGTTCCTTCGCTACCCCTCGTAAACGACGATGGATTGGGTGCATTTTTTCAATTAGATCGGACCAACGTATCATAAATGGAATAACTTGGGAAACACGCTGGGAAACACTACTCACGTCCAGCGTCAATTTGTGAGTCATATTCAACGAAGAAGAATTGTTTGAGCCCCCTCTCTCTCCCCTCGCTCCCTAGTCTGCCTATCCTCTCTCGCCCCACCTCTCACCCCCTCTCTCGCCCCTCCTCTCTCCGCCTCTCTTGATTGTGACGCCCCTCTCTCTCACCCCCTCTTCACTCCCTCTCTCACACCTCTCTTCCCCCCTCTCCCCCTCGTCTTTCCCCCTCCTTCTCTCAACCTCTCTCTGTAATGTATTCACAAAATAAATAAATAAATAAAATTAATTGTGTACGTCCTTTGGTGATGTCATAGCACGTGTCTTGTCATTGGTGACAGATAAATGGCGTAACTCTTGGGAACCGCTTATCCGATTAATATCAAACCTCGAAAGACATCGGGGTCCAGCAAATTTCCTCGGCAAGTTCAATCAGATCGACCGTCATTGTGAAAAAAACAAACAAAAACCATTAATGTGATCGTCATTCGTGATGTCATAACACCGTGTCTTGTCATGTGGTCGACAGATAATCGGCCGTACTTGGGACCGCTCGTCGATTGAAATCTCAAACATCGAAAAGGCACATCTGCGGGGCCGGAATATTTGGCAAGTTTCAATCCCGATCGCACCGGCGGTCTCGCTAGAGAAACTGCGGTCGCTACAGACACACACACATACAGAACAGACAGACACACACACATACAGACAGACAGACAGACAGACAGATTCTGTTTGCAGATCTGTTTGCAGCAGCATTGCTGGAATTATAGATAGATTAGATCGACTCAACCGTATCATAATCCGGACTGGGAAACCTGGAAAACAGCTGACAACGGATAAAGAAGAACGATATCAAAAATTTGAATCAAATCAAACTCAAATCAATTGAATCAATCAAGATATCAAATCCAATATTGAATCAAATCAAAGATATCATCAAACGATATCAAACCCCCTTCAACCTGGGGACCTGAGGCATCATAACTCAGGCAACGACAGGAAAAAACAGCTGAAACGATGAAGAACGATATCGAACCTTGAAAAGGCCATACTCAGGTCCAGAGTCATTGTGAACATCATATCAAAGAAAAAAAAAAGAGGAACATTGTGAGTCATTCGTGATGTCATAAGCACGCTGTCCTGTCTGGTTGACAGACAATATATTGGTCGTTATTGGTTGACAAGACATTGGTCATTGTATCACGTTATTCTTTTTATTACTGCGCATTAATCTTGCTATTTATTATTATTATTATATGCTTTATCATCTATTCTGAGAAAAAACGTGGATGATAAGGTGATAAGGTGGAACGACGCACTTTCAGCTGCATATATTACAACTTTTTCAACACTTAAAAGCAATAAAACATGGCGTAACTTCGGAACCGCTTATCCGATTAATATCAAACCTTGAAAAAGGCACATCGCGGGTCCCGCAATTTATTTCCTGGCAAGTTTCAACCAGTCGGACGTCTACTCAAACAAAAAATAATAAGAAAATATAAATAAAACATTAATTGTGAACGTATTCGTGATGTCATAGCACCGTGTCTTGTTATTGGTTGACAGATAAATGGCGTAATTGGGACTGCTCGTCCGAGTGACAATAAACCTCGAAAGGCACATCTGCGGGGCCCGGCAATATTCCTGGGAATTCAATCAGATAGGACCGCAGTTGTCGAGAAACGGCGTCGCAGACAAAAACAGACGACCAGACAGAACAGACATACACCACACACAGAGTTGCTGGATTGATATAGACTATCTATATTGGGTGGTCGATAGACTACCGTTATTTCTCATGGTTTTCCGTCTGTCTGTATGTATGTAATGGACAGCTCTGGAGGCCAGAGGAGTAAACCGATTTTGATGAAACTTGACTGGTAGGTTCATACCAGGTCTAGTTGTATGCCTTTGAAGCACCGTTGCTATGACGCCACGTTGCTTTGCAACGGACTTTGAAATTTTTGAAAAAATCCGAATTTTTTTTTTTTCGAAAATCAAAAATTGGCTTCCCGCGCTTTTATGCGCATATATACCTTTTGTCAAAATTTTCAGCCCGATCCGTAAAAACTATGAATAGTATGCAATTATATAGCGACCACACCATGTCACTCCACTTGTATGTGTATATATATATATATATATTATATAATATATATATATATAAATATTATATAATTAGACCTAACTACGAGTCCCACACAATGCTTCGTCCCATTTGCCCGCTGGACATGCGGGAAGGACTAACCACACGAATAGTAACTGAAATAACTGCCTGGGATCACTGATGTTGGGTGCCATTGCCTTGGAGGCTCGGTTTTGCCAGAACACAACAAGACCAACATACTGGGAAACAAAGAAAAAATTCAAATTTTTTCGCCCAAGTAATGAGAAGGAGGTTTTTAAATTGTTTTAGGTGAGAGCTGATTGGTTATTTCCTCCTTCACGAGGTAAGAGATGCGGGTGTGCTATCTTTATCATAAGTATATATATATATATATATACTTACTATATATATATATATATATATATGTAAAGTACGTTACGTTGTGGAAATTTCGCATTACACCATAAAAGGGTCCTCAGAGTGAGATATCCTCGGTAAGTTCTCTGTGTAGTTAGCCCAAACCCGTTGTATGGAGGGATATGGTGTGATCATCCGGGCTGCGACGCTTTGAGTTAGCCATTTTTCTTTCTCTATTGTTTTTGACCATTAAGTCACCAACAAACACAACCACCACTTCGCTTTTACCTCACAACTTCGCCAAACATCGCTTCACCGCCATTCCAAACGACGCCGCCAACCCACCAAACACACACAGCAAACCCCCCACCACTTCGCCTATCTCCTCTACAACCATGCGACCAACCACCAAGTCAACACCAAACGTCGTGCTGTCAGCGGCCGTTCGGTAATTAATGCCGAACGCGTCGAGCCGCGGTACGAAAAGCGTTCTAATCAGGGAGAAATCGGATCAGGAAGGGCTTCCCCTTTTTCTGTCCAATGGGCGAGCGTGGCGCGTATGGCCCCGCCTCCAAGTGGATAAAGGAGAGAATTCGGATCACACGCCCCTTTTTGCCAACCAATGGCTGAACAGAGGGTGGCGTGGCCCCGCCTCCAATTTTTGATCCAAATTGCATACAGGCTCCTCCTCGTCATAAAGACCGAGCACAAGGCGACTCGCGCGGGTCGGGTCGAGTGAAGACGAGGTCGTCGAGTGGTGGGGTGTGCGGGTTCGGTCGAGTTGAAGATCGGAGGTCGGCGATGCGAGGTGGCAGAGTGGTGTGTACTCGAGCAAGTCCTGCTCGTCTCGTCGTGGAATGCCATATCGTCTCACAAGCGACACCCTCGCATCACAATTCCACACCATCCGCAGCTGAGATAGTGCCGTGCCCGTTTACCTTCCCTACCTAACCGTGGTGCGCGACCAAAACCGTGCTGCGCACCGGAGCATCGCGGAGGTCTCGCGACGCGGGGCTACAGAGTCGGGCAGCTGCGCGACATTGCGGCTCTGCCATCTCATCGGTCACGAGGACGGGTAAGACTTTCGGTCTCGTGGGACCTGGCCGCTCCTCCAGGTCCCGCACATTTGGTCACGGACCTGTTCTGCCTCCTTGCCTGTGAGGGTGGCTTTCTTTCCTTTGCTTTTTGAATAAGCTGTGGCGGCCGTCCGACAAGTAAATTGTTAAGTGTTGTAAATAATTAGTCGGTATATGCTTTTTGCTTTTTTGCATTTTGTCTGGCTGTTATACGTGCATGCTGTGTTGTGTGAATACGTTGCTTGTCTGTGTGTGTTGTAATAAAGTGCATTGTTGAACTGTTTTTCCGTCGTTGCGGTCTCTTCGTCCTTTTATTGAATGCTCCATCTTGCATCCACGGTAAGGATGATCGTGGTTTTAAAACACCAACGTAAAATAATCTGAACGTCGAGGTCGACGATAACTCCGCTCGGTTATGCCTGGCAGCACGGAACGAGCCTTAAGCGGTTAGTGCTCCGGAGTCACTGCGGCGTGGTACAACTCCTCGAGTATGCTAACTCGAAACAGCGAGTACTTTAGGTAAATCAGACCCATCGGCGATCGACCCTATTTCGCGCGGGTAGAATGCGGACTGAGGTGTGTGAGGTTAAACCCCCACCCGTGGGAGCTCCGGATAGTTCTCCGAGAGGTCACGCTTGAAAGATGACTGAGCAACAGATGATGGACCAAAATGCAATGCGCACACACAGGGCATTCGTAAGCGATATGCGAACCAGCGGGGTGAAGATGCAGCATAATGGGCCGAAGCCTCGCAGGGAGGCATGAAGGCAATAGCGGTGCAGTGGAAACGCGACAACGGCGGGCATAATGGCGGTGCACGTGCTGGAGCGCAGAGTGAGGGAGTGGCACGGCTGTCAGGGCCGCAATGAACGCGGGTGAGGATAAAACTAATTCGGGAGACGCGTTGGGCGAGGTAGTGACAGAGGAAAGCAACAGTGACGGTGACACAGAGCGGGAAAAACTAATAATGGGGTGACTGCGACGTGTGAGACGAGAAACACGAGGTGACGCCGAAGGAAATAGAAAATTAACAGAGACAACGAAGGGGAGCAAGGTGATAAAGAAATATTAGTGGAGACAAGGGAGGTAATGGGTGAAGCGGTTGGACTGAGTTGGCAAGACAGCGGGAGATAGAGGGTGATTGGGCGGGTTAAGGACGAGCACACCACACGGAGGTATGAGCGATAATCGGGGCGAGCTCGCAGCAACGTGTTGGACGCGGAAGCAAGCAGCCGGATAGCCTACTTCGGACGGAGGGAGACGCTATGCTTCCCTGAGGCGGATACGACCAGGGGGGCCGGTCGTGCTCACGAGGTTGAGGGGGGAGTGCTGTGGACAGGTGCACGAGAGCTTGGGGGTACGGAGGCGACGAAACCCTTGGGGTGGCACAATCCCAGTGTGGTTACGAGTGTGGTCCCGGTGTGTGGTGGTGTCGAGGTGGGGTTTACAGTGTGGCGAATGTGGTGCTGAAAGCAAGCATAGGCGCGTGCAAGGGCGTGTATGAGAGCGACGGCGTGGTGACAAAACGTGTGTGGATGAGACCCCGTGTTGGATGAACCCGCGGGTTGGATGAGACCAAATGATGACCCATGTGGGAGTAAACCCCAGTGAGTGGTGTGGTGAAGTGTGCGAAGTGCGTGCTTTCCCAGACGCCGGATATGAATGTCACCAAAGCGTGTGCGAGTGAAACGAAAAGGAGTGGAAGGGGACGTAGTAGTGTGGGAGGGTAATCCGGGATGAGGTCGGATGCGGGAGCACGCAGCCGCGTCTCCGTGGTGATGTAACTGGATGGTCTGTGGCCCACGTCGTGACACGCAGGAGTGCGTGGTCGAAGGCCGACGACGCGACAGAGGGACAAAGGCGAGTAGGCGGCCGTAGCTTGTGGAACCGCGCCGGGTTTACACAACAGGCGCCGGGGTTCGTGCGTGCACGAGGACGCCACGGCGGCGGGGGTGAAACCACGGTCCGAACGCAGCGTGGAGTGTTTGCGATCCCGCGGACACGCGACAACGCGGTAATAGGACAAGTACGCGTTTGGACGATGTCCGGAGTTTTTAAGCCAAGGGCAGAGCCACTGTGTTCGAGGGGGAACCCTGAACGCGGGGCTTTGTTTTTTAATGCAGCCGGTGGCGTCATGGCTGCGTGAGGGATCCGCCAGGAGGGTGAATCCCTGCACGGAAATGGTACAGTCTAAGAGGGGCGAGGGGAGCAACAGCTGCCATGAGTCAGGGCAGGCATGCAGTGAGGTATGCGATGCTGAAGTCCTGCCGTTAACCCCATATTGCGAAGTATGGCCGCATGCTAAAAGAGCAAGCCTCGTTTCGGGTGAAAGGATTCCTAGGCAGAGGGTAATGTCCTGGCACGGGACCAGACTGATGTAGGGGAAGGGTATAAGTTTAGTGACCCGGCTTCATGGGCAGGGGTAGTCCTCATGGAGGCCCTGGAATGGATTAGTTAGAGGGGATTTTATGAGATTTTAGGTTGGGAAATTGGAATTTTGAGGATTCAGAGACAGAACGGACTGGATGTGTAGATGGGGAGTCGCTTCAGTACGTAGTGTTAAAGGAACGTGCTGGTTTGACAGTCTTAAGGGACGACGTGGGAGCACGAGGTAGTTAGGGGGATGTTAGGAGCAGGATGCAGGGTTCAGCGATGTGTGAGTTGAAGAATTGTATGGAAATAGTATGATGG
Organism: Eptatretus atami; assembly: GCA_035128595.1. Lineage (NCBI taxonomy): Eukaryota > Metazoa > Chordata > Myxini > Myxiniformes > Myxinidae > Eptatretus > Eptatretus atami. The sequence continues at coordinate 126,517,718 of CM068956.1, forward strand.
TTGAGCTGAGGCAGCGGGCGTGTGTGATATGGAGGATATGTGGAGCATGGCGATGAGTGATTGGGGGGAGGAGTGACCACCCAAGCAGCGACCCGGGTCAGTGATACGTGGCTTAGATGGTTAGCAATTGAAAAATGAAGGTGTTTTTGCTGGTTGGGGGAGTGTAGGCTCGAATCCTGTTGGAGGGGTGGGACGCTGTTGACGGGCTGGGAGCGTGCTGCGAAATGAGTATCGCTGAGTGGGTACCCCGGCGAACAGGGCCTAGTGGCCGCGTAAGGCCAAGGCCCATGGGGGGCCCGGTCGATAGGTAGTGGGCAAGTGCGCCGCATATGGAGGGGCGCATTGCTAACGCACTTGACACGGGAGGGCCGGGGCCAGCCTGCCACGTGAGCGTTTCAGGGAGTCGCCAGGGAGGCACTCCCCGGTGTTTAGGGAGAGGTAGTGCTCCGGGCGGGGCCACTAGTGAGAATCGAGAGGTGTCCTGCCAAACGACGCATCCAGCCACGAAAACCCCAAGTGTGAGCGGCCAGGAAAACAATTGGCCGAAATTTGAGAGAACCAGAACACAGCACGGAATCTGGTTTTAGACCAATATTAACGAGAAGAGTTGTTGAAGCAGGTAGTTCAAGAGTTAATGGTTGTAGATAGGAAGTGTACCCTCGCACCATCCATCCCTTTCTCGTTGTGGAGGCTGGACCACTTTGGGTAAAGATCGCTGAAGTCTGGGAGGCACCCTGAGGCTTGAGTTGGGCTCGACACAGACGCTAGCTCTCCCTTATTCCCTCGGGAAGGGAACGTAGGGGTTGGGAGTAGCAGCTGACAGATAGGTTAGCCGAACAAGGACGATAAAGGGGTAGGGGACGAATTTATAGTGGAAAGTAAAAATAAAACAACAAAAAATTAATTGGGGCTAAATTGTTTGAACAATTAGGGGCTGGGTATGGACAGAGACAGGCAAAGGCGATTGTTGGGAGGGAGACAGTAGGTGGTCCGAGCCCGCCTTCGTGTGGCAGCACCCCGACTCCCTCCACCAACCTCCACTGAAAGGCAAAGGCTGGCCAACTTCACGGCTGGCTGTGTTACTTCAAGGCTGTGCCGTCCACTTCATGGCTGGCTGTTTAGCTCAAGGCCTGTGCCGTCGGATCGTCTGCGGCTGTTTTGCTCAAGGCCTGTGCCTGTCGGATTCGTCCTGCGGCTGTTTTTGCTACAGCGGCCTTGTATGCCATGGCTTCCTGCCTGCTTTTGCCATCCATCCTACTGCCCCGTCATCTTTTGCCCCCGTTCTGTTTGCATTCCCCCCCCCCTTGTCATTGCCATGTGCGCAGGATTGCGCGCATTTGCGAGGACTGCCCTGTTGCGAGACAAGGGCTAGCAGCCGTGCCGCGTGTTTGCGTCATAGCATCATCCATTCACCATCCATCCATCATCCGTGTGTTCATTGCGTGTGCCACTTGAGCTGGACGGAATGCGTTGCAGCCAGCCCGTTGGTTCATTGCGTGTGCCACTGGCTGCACGAGACTGCGTTGTGCAGCCCATGCCCGTTGTGGTTCACTGCGTTTCATTTCAAAAGGGGCCGCCTTGGACTGCGTGTTGCCAGCGCACATTCCCACACCTGCATTGCTGAGCCAGAGACTGCATGCAGAGCCTGCTCCCTGCTAACTGCTTTTCTCTTTGCAGAGTCCATTATCTGGGCCATGGTTAGTGTAATGTAAGTTAGGTGTTAAGTGTATTGTATATGATTGCGCCCGGCTGTGTTCTAGCGCCGGCAATATTTAAGTCGTGTATGAGTGGGTTTGTTTAGTTACTCAGCCGTAGGTTATTTATTTTGGGACACGAATACATGAATGTCGCACTCAGGATCCGAAGGTAAAACTTAGGGGAAACTACACTGATGCACACGAAATTTGACGAATCGGACGAGTCTGTAAAAGGGGAGGTAGTGTTACGTGTGGAATTCACATTACACCATAAAGGCTCAGGTAGATATCGGTAAGTTCATGTGTAGTTAGCCCAAACCCGTTGTATAGAGGGATATGTTGATTCATCCGGGCTGCGGAACTTTGAGTTGCCATTTTTCTTTCTCTATTGTTTATTTGGACATTAAGCCAACAACCAAACACCACCACCCTTGCCTCTTTACTCACAACTCCATCCCGCAAACATCGCTTCAAACCCGCATTGCCGAAACGACGCCCGCCAACCACCAAACCACCACAGCAACCCCCCACCTCGCCTATCTCCTCTACAACCATCTACCACACCACCAGTCAACACCAACGTCGTGCTGTCCAGGGCCCGTTCAGTAATTGATGCCGAACGCGTCGAGCCGCGGGTACGAATGTGTTCCTCTCAGGAGAATTCGATCAGGAAAGGGTTCACGCCACCCTTTTTTCTCGTTCCAAATTGGCGAGCGTCGGGCGGTATGAGCCCTCGCTCCAAGCGCGATGAATGTGGATTCTTCACGGGAGA
>CM068956.1:126520211-126539127 GCA_035128595.1 Eptatretus atami
CTCCAAGCACGATGGATGTGAATTCCTCTCAGGAAGGAAATATTAAGGATCGAAAGAGGCTCATCGCCCCCTTTCTTGCCACACCAATGGCTGAAACAGAGTGGTGCGTGGCTCCGCTCCATCGCGTTTTGCATCCTAAATTGCATACAGGCTCCCTCCCCGGCCTATAAGACGCGCGAGCACAAGGCGACTCGCGGCTGGTTGAGTGCAAGACTGAGCGTCGTCATCGAGGTTGTGGGTGGGGTCGCCGTCTTTCGTCGTTGTGCGGTTTCGTCCGGGATTCGAGCCACCGTCGCTTTCACAAAGCGACCAAGCCAACCAGCCGTCCCCTGCTCGACTCTGAATGCAATCGAGAGGAGTCTCCCCCCCACCCATCCGCACTGATATAGTGCGCGTGGCCCCCGGTCCTTCCGCCACCTTAACCTGGTGCGCGACAAAACCGTGCTGCATGGAGCATGCCGTAGAAGGACTCGCCTAGAACGCCAGGGTACAGATGTCGGGGCGCAGTCGGCGGGACATTTTGCGGCTTGCTCCGCCATCGCCGTGATGCGTCCGAGGGACGCGGGTAAGGCCCTTCCGGTCTCACGGGGACCTGCCGCTCTCCAGGTTCCACGCACATTTGGTCTACGGGCCTTTGCTGCCTCCTTGCCTGTGAGGGTGGCCTTTCTTTCCTTTTGCTTTTGCATAAAATGCTTGTGAGGTGGCGCGTCTGTTAAGAAACTGTGTAAGTGTTGCCGTGTGTACGCGTCTAGTCGGTCTTTTATACTGTTTTTCTTACATTTGCTTTTGTGCATTTTGGTTTGGCTGAATATACGTGCTTGCTTGTGTGTTGTGTCTGTGAATAACAATGCTTGCTTTTCAATGCTTTCCCACTCTGCTTCAGTCTCCTCCTCTTTTGTTGAATATCCATCTTGCACTCACTGTAAGGGATTCGTAGTGGGGTTTCACATCCGCGGTAATTAATCGGGAACCCCCCGCCCCCTTCAAGGTCGACGATAACACCGCTCGGGTTATTCTCTGTAGTACGGAACGAAGCCGCGCTCAAGTGAGTTCGTGTCCGGGAGTCACCTGTGGCGAGGTACGCTCGCCCGATTTAACCATCCGCTGTGGGTACTTGTAGGTAGGTCGAAGTTTGCGCGAACTAATCCTATCCTACGCGGGTGGGCTCGATTTGGCACGATTGTGGTGAGGTCGAAAGAATCAACACCGTGACTGGCTCTGGGTGGAGTTCCCGGAAGGGTCACACTGAATTGTCCGTTCCGGTGTGGCGAGGCGCGACGCCATTCGATTTCAAGCGGCCAGTTCGCACGCCGGACGCGGCCAGAATTTCGCAACATTGCGTGTCAGAGGAGCGGGAACAAACTCCTCCCGTCTCCGCTAAATTTTGCGGGGAATGGAACCAGGTGTGTGCCGAAGCGCACCCCCCCCCCCCCGTTCCCTCCAAATTACGAAGTCTTTAGGTTTAAAATTGATCCCGTTACGAGAACAAGATGGATTCTCAAGGTGAGCCGGAAGCCGGGGTAGAATATGGATTTAGAAAATGCTGTAGTAATCCATTGGTCATATGAGATCCCCGTGCAGTGAAAATGTGGTTGTTTACAGGACAAATTCCCCCCCCAACCGAACCTAGAGCCCAAAATGGCGTGGCAGCAGAAGAGGCCCGGAGTATGACGCTCGCCTCCCCAGCCCCCGGCGGATCGCGCGCGATAATTAGCGAATCGAACTACCACTGGGTTCGCGACGTAAGAGGATGTTGGAAGCATTGATGGGAGCAAATGAACGGCATGAATAAAAAAATGGATACGAATTGCGCAACAATGAAGGAAGAAATGAAAGAGATGCGGGGTGAAGAGATGCAGCAAAATAGGCCGTGCCTCAGGCAGGCATGATGGCATTGGTGAGCAGTGAAACGCGGACACGCGGGCGAAAAAATGGCGACGCCACGTGTGGAGGCGACGACGCTGAGGGGAAGTGCAACGGCTGTCAGGCCCGCAATGGAAGCGGGTGAAGACAGATTAATTCGGGGACGTGTTGGGCGAGAAGCATAAAGTGACGGAGAAAGTGACGGTGACACAGAGGAAAAAGTAAAGGGGTGACAGACGTGTACGCAAGACACGTGGAGACGGCGAGAAATAATAGTTGAGACAAGGAGGTAATGGGTGATGAGGTGGACTAAGTTGCAGAGACACGGAGATAGAGGGTGATTGGATGGGGTTAAGGACGAGCACACACACACGGAGGTAGTGGAGGACCATGAGGGACAGACTGGCAGAACGTGTGGGACCCGTGAAAGCAGCCGGATAGCCTCCTTCGGGGAACGGAGGGAGACGCTATTCTCCCTGAAGCTGGTCACAGCAGGTGGTCGGTTTCGTGCTTCAAGCGAGGTAGAGGGATGAGTGAGGCGAACGGGTGCACGAGGAGCTTGAGGGGTATAGAGCCCGGACCCCTTGTGACACGAATCCCCAGCCTGTTGGTCCCGGTGTGGTGTGGTGTCGAGGTGTGTGTTCACGAGCGTGGCGAAATGTGTGCTTGCAACGTGCGCAAAGCGTGGGTGAAAGCGTTGTGTGAAAGGACGCCGTGTGTGAGTAAATGGTGTGCGAGGCTGCGAGTGGCCGAAATGCGTGCTTCCCAGCACCCCGTGTATGGATAAGACCCCGGTATGAGTGAGACCCCGTGTGTGGAAGAAACACCGATGGTGTGAGGGGTGTGGTTCGCAGTGTGCCGGAGTGGCAGTGTACTGCCTCCAGCACAATCGTGTGTGAGGAACCACGTTTGCGAGGGAAAGGCATGCAAGAGTGAACGGCGATGCAAGGGAGACCGTATGTGTGAGGTCGCTGTACGTAAGGAGATGACGTGGGCATGAGCGAACATGCCAGGCCGCGTCTCCGGTTGTGAGTGTATGGAGTGGAGTGTGAGCGTCGTACACGCAGTGTGCGTGCGAATGGGCGACGGAGCGGCGACTGAGGGACAGGGGCGGTAGCGGCTGTAGATTGCAATGGGACCGTGCCGGGTTTGCCGGCGGCGAGCGTGAGGTCCGCTGCTGTGTACGCACGAGGCCGCCACGTGCGCGGCTTGCGGGAGTGAAACCCGGTCCGGAAACGCCACGCGGTGGATGTTTGCGATCCCGCGGACGGACAAAGTTAGGCAGGACTACGGATTTGGACGGACGGGTTCTCCACGCGAGCTTTGTGTTAAGCTCCAACGGGCAGATCACATGTTTTCGCGTGGGGAGCCTCGGAGTGCGAGGGTTTGCTTTTGGTGTCGCGCACGGTGACGCATGGCTGACGTGTAGGTTGGAATCCGGCAGGAGGGTGAATCCCTGCCGGATGTGCTCGTCAGAAGGGACGAGGACACAACAGCTGCATGAGTCACGGGACAGGTACAAAGTGCGCGAAGCTGCGATTGCGCGCTGTGCTGCGCATTTGGAAAAAAAAAATGGAAACAAAAGCAGCCTCGCTTTCGGGTGAACAGGATTCCCGGGCAAGGTGGAAGAATCCCTTGCCAGGGCACAGGATACCACTAGTTAGGGGAAGGGTTAGCTTGCTGACCGGCTCCATGGGCAGGTAAGGTCCTATGGAGGGCCCAGTGGAATGGATTAGTTAGAGGGATGTTGAGATTTAGGATTGGAATGAATTTGAGGACGGGACAGACTGTGGATGTGTAGTGGGGAGTAGCTTAGCATACGTAGTAGTAAAGGAAGGTGCTATAGTTAAGGGACAACAATGGGAGCACGAGGTAGTTAGGGATGTATGAGTCAGGATGGCAGGGTTCGCGATGTGAGTTGAAAATTGTGATGAAGTAACATGTGATGAGTGAGGCAGGTCTGAGTGTATGGAGTGCATGATTGTGGAATGATGGTGCGATGAGTGATTGGGGGGAGGAGTGACTCCCCCAAGGGACCCCGGGTCAGTGTAATGTGAGTTAGCTGGTTAGTTAATTGAACAAAATGGAGGTCGTTTTTGCTGTTGGTGGAGTGTAGGCTCGAACCCATTTGGAGGGGTGCAGGAGCCTGTTGACGGGCTGGAGCGTGGTGCGAACGGTGAGTATCGCTAGTGGGTACCCGGGCACGCGGGCTAGTCGGCCGCGGTAGGCCAAGAAGCACATGGGGGCCGGGTAGCGTAGTGGGACGGTGCGCCCGCATGATGCGGGGCCCGGGCGCCGTTCGCCGCGTGGGCAGTGCATTGGGCACGGCACCCAGGAAGGGGCCCGGGGCGCCAGCCTGCCACTGAGGTTTCAGGGAGTCGCCAGGAGGCCTCCCGGTGTTTAGGGAGCTGGTAGGCTCGGAGGCATGTAGTGGCCGGGGTCCATTGTTGGAGAATCGGCAGAGGTAGTACCTGCCAAGGGAGCCAGCGTCCCAGCCATGAAACCGTGCAAGGGCACGAGGAAAATTGGGCAAGGCCCGAAATTTGAAGGACACCAACACAGGCGACGGGAATCTGGTTGTTAGAACCGATAGTAACGAGAGCGCTTGTTGAAAGCCCCGGGTAGTTTAAACAGTTAAATGGATAGGTAGATAGGAAGTGTACCCTCCCACCATCCATCCCTTCCTCTGTTGTGGGCCGCTGGACCACTTGGGTAAGATCCTGAAGTCCGAGGAGGCCATCTTAGGCTTGAGTTGGGCTCGACACAGACGCGTAGCTCTCCTATTCCCCTCCAGGAAGGACGTAGGTTGGAGTAGGCAGGACAGATAGGTCGCCGAACAAGTGACATAAAGGGGTTAGGGACGATTTATAGAGGGAAGTAAGATTAAAAAAAAAAAAAGTTGGGGCTGATTGGTTTTGACAAATAAGGGAGTGGATAGACAGGACAGGCAAAGGCAGATGTGGGAGGAGGACGTAGGTAGGTCCCAGCCCGCCTTCCGAGTGGCAGCACCAGCGCTCCCTCCACCAACCTCCACTGAAAGGCAAGGCTGGCCAACTCATCGGCGGTGTGTTCTTGGCTGTGCCGGCCACTTCATGGCTGGCTGTTTGTCAAAGCCTGTGCCGGTCGGATCGTCTGCTGGCTGTGTTTTACTTCAAGGCCTGTGCCGGCCATTTCATCGCTGCTGTTTGCTACAGGACTGTTGCGGCGATCGTCTGCAGCTGTTTTTGCAGGCTGTGCCGGTCATCGTGCCGGCTGTGTTTGCCCTGCAGCGTCCTTGTTCAGCAGGCTTTGTGCCTGTCCACCTTTGCCATGCCTGCCTGCTGCCCTCGTCATTTTTGCCCGTTCTGTTTGCATTTCCCACCCCTGTCATTCCAGTGCGGCCCAGGATCACGCGCAAATTGCAAGGACTGCTGTTGGCAGCTCAACACGGGCTGCAGTGGGCCCGTGCACTGTTTGCGTTCATCCATCCATCAATCGTATGCTCATTGTTGTGCACTGAGCTGCACGAATCTCAGCCATGCCCGTTGTTCATTGCGTGTGCCATTGAGCTGGAACGAGACTGCGTTGTGCACCCATCACCGTTGTGGTTCACTGCTTAATTTAAAAGGGAGCCTTGGACTGCGTGTGAGCAGCCGGCCACTTCCCTTCACCTGCATTTCTGAGCCAGAGACTGCATGCGAGCAGCCTGGCTCCCTGCTAAACTTGCTTTTCTCTTTGCAGAGTCCATTGATCCTGGGCCATGGTTAGTGTAAATTGTAAGGTGAAGATGTATGTAATATGAGTGCGCCCCGGCATGTTTCTAGCGCCGGCAATTATTTAAGTCGTCTGATGAGTGGGTTTGTTTAGTTGTTACTCAGGCCTGTAGGTTATTTATTTGGGACACGAATACATAAATGTCGCACTCAGGGATCCGAAGGTAAAACATATGGGGAGAACTACACTGAGGTACACGAGAATTTGACGATCGGACGAGTCTGTAAAAAGGGAGGGGGTAGTGTTACGGTGTGGAATTCACATTCACCATAAAGGGTCCTCAGGTGAGATATCCGATAAGTCATGTGTAGTTAGCCACACCCGTTGTTATGAGGGATATGTGTGATTCATCCGGCTGCGACACTTTGAGTTTCCATTTTTCTTTCTCTATAGTTATTTGACCTTAAGCCGCCAAACGCAAACACCACCACCTTGCCTCTACCTTCACAACTCCATCCCGCAAACACGCTTCACCGCCATTCCCAAACGCGCCCGCCGACCACCAAACCACCACAGAAATCCCACCACCTTGCCTATTTCCTCTACAACCATCTCCACGCCGCCGCGACCACCAAAACCACCACAGAAAACCCCCACCACCTTGCCTATCCCTTCTACAACCATCTCCACACCACCAGTCAACACCAAACGTCGTGCTGTCTCGGGAGCCGTTCGGCAGTCGATGCCGAACGCGTCCAGACGCGGTCCAATGCGAGGCAATTTCGATCAGAAATGCTTCACGCCCCACTTCTCCTCGTCCAATGCGCGAGCGCGAGGCGGCTGGCTCCGCCCTCCAGGCGCGTGTATGTGAATTCCGTTATCAAATTACGGATCAGGTGAGTCACGCCCCTTTTTGCCCGACCAATGGCTGACCAGGGGGGCGTAGGCCCCGCCTCCATCGCGTTCTGATCCTGGAATTTGCATATGGCTTCTCCTGCCGAATAAAGACGCGAGCACAGGCGGCTTGAAGATTGACGTGTTGGTGTTGGGCTTGGCCGAGTCCAGTTGAGTGGCGCGCGCGTGGAGCTGCAGCGGTGGTCGGGCAAGTGAGCTCGGGTCCGAGTCAGGCGAGGACGGCGGTCGGCGACGAGGTTGCGGTGTGGGGGTCGCTCGGTCTCATGGTGGGACCCAAGCCAGCCAGCCATTCCCCTCTCCCTGAGCATCAGACGATTCCCCCCCCCATCCGCCTGAGAGTGCAATGGGGGGGCCCCGTTCCTCCCTCCCACCAAACGTTGGTGCCAACGAAACCACGGGGCGCGAGCACGCCGAGCAGGGCTCGCCGAGCACGCCAGGGGCACGATCGGGGCGCAGCGGCGCGGACATTTGCGGCTTGCCCCATTGCTTCAGGAGCGGGTAAGACCTGCCGGTCTCGCGACCTGGAGCTCCTCCAGGTTCCGCGTACATTTGGTCACGGGCCTGGTCTGCCTCCTTGCCTGTGAGGGTGCTTTCTTCCTTTGCTTTTTGCGTAAATGTAGTGTGTGGCGCCGTGCCTGTAAGTAAAACTGTGTAAGTGTGCCGGTGTACGCGGTCTCGTCGGCGCTTTTAACTTGTTTCTTACATTTGCCTTTTTGGTGAATTTTGTATGGCTGATATATACGTTGCGTTGCTTTTGTTGTGTCTGTGAATAGAATGCTTGCCTGTTCAACTTTTCCGCGTTCTGCTTTCGTTCTTCCTTTTGTGAATCTCCACTTGCATCACGTACGGGGATTCGTAGTGGGTTTTCAACAACCCGTGGGTATTAATCGGACGGTCAAGGTCGACGATAACACTGCTTCGGTTATCTTATCCTGAAGTACGGAACGGGCTGCCAAGCGGGTTCGTCTGTCCGAGTCGAGCCTGTGGCGAAGGTAACAATCGCCCGATTAACATCCGCGTGGTTGGGGTACTGTAGGTAGGTCCGAGTTGGCAGAACACCCCCTATGCTGTGGGGTGGCCGATTGGCACGATGGTGTGGTGAGTCGAAGACTACCCCGCGGTGACTAGCTCCCGCGTCTGTTCGAGAGCTGGTCACAACTGAATTGACCGTCGCGGGGTGGGGCGAGTGGCGGGGCGGCGCATCGATTCAAGCGCCGGTCCGCACGCCGGACAGGCCAAATTCGCACAATATATTGGTTCACGAAAAATTATAACGTGACCACTATCATTCGTATTGTTGTCTGTCTGTCTGTCTGTCTTGTCCCGAGCATAGCTCCTGGTTTTATCCGCATTCCTGATTAGAATTTTGTGTGGGAGGTTTATATCATGATTTTGTGTTTTTGTCCTCCAGAAGAGCGTGTGCTGTGTGCGCCCATTGTGGGCGGTAGCCTCAAAAAACGTAGGGTTGCCTCAGTCACTTTCAAGGGTCTTAGATCTGTAGGTTTCTATGGTTGCTAAGGGATACCAGCCGATCATTTCGTCCGAATCAGTCGTCGGGATCTAATTGCGTTTGCTAATCCATCTCGAGGGGGTTGTCAAAATCTGGGCAGAGCGGGTTTCGTATTTGGTCTCCATAGGCTACACCTGCATGAGCCCACGGAACTCGTTTATTCATTTTAGGTCCAGTCATGAACTTAGAAAAATTTCGAATTTGATAAAGAATCAGACGAGCCGCCCCAGAGACTTGTGAGGAGCGTCGGGATGACAATTTTTATGGCAGTAGAATGCTGGAGGGTCAGTTGCACCCCACCTCGGAGTGCTTGAGACCATTTTTCGTTCGAGTCTCAACACCTCTGCCCGGTGCGCGCCCCTTCAGTTTGTTTTACGCTGATTTCATCATAAGTATAGATACATCGAGGAGTGTGAAAGGTGCCATATAGCCTGATTATGGACGTTTATATTGTTCCTGAAATGTTCCAGAGGAAGGTTTTGCACCAAAGGTGCATAATCCTTGGACTTTTGACCTTTAAGTTCACAAAGTCAAAATTTCAAAGTTGTGGGAATCGAAACCGTGTTTTTCGACCTTCTCGACTAAACTACTCCATTAAGTATAGCACGTATCTGTTCTTATTTTAGTCCACAACATTGTTTTGGGGACCGTTAATGTTGATGGCGAAAGGTCGAGCTTTTAAAGTTGTTGAACGAAACCGGATTTTCGACATTTTGCAGCTAGGATAACTGTCTACCGCGTACCACATCTGTTGATCATTTTTTATAACTCGGGTCAAACATGATCGACATATGTCTCTCCTGACTTCTAGAAACAATCTCATCGTCAAATACCGCTCCGTGAACCACATGATCGTCTTCAGACTTGTGTATATGTATTTAATATATATATATATATATAATAATATATATATATATAATAGTATTGTTGTTGGAATATGGCCCTTAGTGTGTTATTAAATATTAGGATTAAGTCCCAGATTCCCCAATTAAAAATGCAATGTTTGCCAGGGTGTTCGAAAATGGACGCTTAAACATGTGTGTTCGGGAGGTGTAAGAGGCCTGTCTTCATCGTTGGTTAACTGGTGGTGGGACCGAGGTTTCTTCTTCTTCCTTCCTTTCTCAGGGACAAATAGTGGCCCGCCAGCGCTGATGAGGGGGGAGTGGCGAGGAGAAGGAAGTGAAACTGAACGGAGGGCCATTGGGTTTGTTTTTCGAGGCGGCGTGCCGCCGGAAAAGGTGGTGATAATGTGAGCCGGCGAGGTGCCAATGGGTGTTCACACGCGGACGGCTGTATCTGTTTCGTGAGAACAAGCCGAAAGAAAGGCAAGCTAGGCCCAACAGAGAAACAAATCGAGTGTCGAGTCGCCGATCTGGCTGGTTAGGATGAGCAGGTCGTTTTGAGGGGAGCGAGGTTAAGGAAAAGGATGTGCAGTGAGCGCGGTGAAGACGGTGGTGGAAACTAAGCGCTGTGCTGTGCGCCGATCGGCTGCTAAAGGGCTGGCTGTCTGTGAGTTCAGCAGTGGGCTTCAGGCGAGCAAAAAAGAAAAGGCAGTGGTGAATCGGCCGGGGAGAGAAAACTGGACCTGAGCGTTCCGAGCCTGCCCTCGGCTGGATGAGAAACGACTGGGGGGGTCGTGATCTGCTTGTGTAGGGGACGGCTGATGTCTGCTCTGGCGATCTTCTTTGTGAAGAGGCAGGAGAAAACGACGAGAGGCTGCCTGCCACGTCGAGTCCAGCGATTCGACTTTCATGACAGGGTCCTCGACACGTTTGGGTCAGATCCGCTCTGCCGCAAGCCCTCAACCTCGAATTTGGCCTGGTCTGGTGAAACAGGCCATGCCTGGACTTGGTATATGGGACTTGGAGAGACCACTGAAACCGCACCATATGATCTGACGGTCTTGTGGCGCGTCGAACCTTTACGTGGGAGTTCAGATAACGCGCGGAGGCTGTGTGGTGGGCGGCGCGGTGGCGACAAGAAGGAGGACGAGCGCCATCTTGCCACGCGGCGTGTTTGAGCTTTGGGCGCTACGAATCCGTAGACATCGGCTGTCACGAGCACATTCGTGCTTTTGCACATTTCCTTCTCGACTCCGGAAACATCACATACTCTGTCTTGTTGCCAATGTCGTTGTAGTTTATCTCATTAAGCGTTCCCTTCGAACCCATTATCCGTAGGCTCGGCCTAGTGTTAAGAACGGGTTATAGTATTAATTATAACGATTGCGTTGGGGCGTGAAGATGCTTGTTGCTGTCGTGTTCCGCGATGTCCCCAGTGTAAAGTCTGCTGATTGCGTGAGAGTGGTTCCGCTGTTGAATTAACTCGCTGCACGCGTCGAAGGAACGATCCGCTCCATTTGGATATAAAAACCAATAATGGTGATCAGACTGAGTAGGACTCGCTCGGTCTCTGACAAAACCAGTCTTGTAAACGGGGTCTATTCCCCAGCTGACAAGGTACAGGTGTATTTTGAAGTATCGTGATTCGAGACGCGCTAACCGAGAAATTGTGCCAAAACCACAGCGTTATAACCCGAAGACGCGGCGCGTGGTTAGGTTGGCCAGTAATCTGTAACATTTGGCTGTCGAGGAGTAGGGTGCGAAAGCAGAGAGCTGTCAAACGGTACGGAGCAGTGCATTGGACGGCCATCGTCGGCGAGGACAGCCCGCGCCACCGCTAACCTTAACAATAATATAATATATATATATCTATATAATATATATATATGTACTATATTTTATATACACATATGGTTTTCACCCAATCATATGTTGAAGAATCACTTTAAATTACATCTAAATTAATTCTCGTATTCGTATCCTCACTAAAATTGAATTGCATTCTTTCTTGTCACACACCCAACGTAGTTCACCAATTTTTCGTCCGCATCCGTTCCACCACTTGAGATATCGTTATATTTTGAGATATCGTGCTGCATATAGTTTTTGGCCCTTTCTCTCCATGCGTTGAAGAATCCACTTTTTTAAAAAGTCGAGTTCGTCTGCTCCGGATTCTGGATCTTCACCAAAATCGAATCAGTTGCGTCCTTGTCACAAACCCAACCTGCCACACCAAATTCATCCGATCCGTCACAACTTTTTGAGATATCCTGCCACACAAATGGACAGAGTAGGCGGTCAAAACATAACCTCCCTCACCTTTGGTGGCAGAGCTAAAGATATCGAATCCACTCAAATAATTAAACCTGCCAATCACACAGATAACAAAAATGGAACATTGTGCATCCACCCAATATCAAAAAACGTGATATTGATCGACGATGTTGCAATGTTAGAAAGAAAGAAAGAAAAAATAATAAAGAGAAAAATTGCTTCAGAAGGGGAGAATTATGTTATAAACAAATGAACCAAAATTCAACCAACACACAATAATAATATCGCAATGTTGAAATAATAAATATTCGATCAGACACACTGGAATAAATAAATGTATCCTGAGCAGGAAGGAAAAAATAGCTCAAAAGATCTTTGTAACGCTCTTCATCAATTTCCAACGATCAGGGCATATTTGTCCATGGTGCTTGTGGTTTTCCTTTGTTCACGCTTTTTCTAAAATCAGTTCTTACCTACAAGACGGATTTCGAGTAGATTTGCCCTGATTCCTTCGTTTGCCTTGTCGGTAATTCCTGCTCAAGAGTTTGTAACGCAACTGCTTTTTGGGCCTTGGTGCGCAAATATGTGAATTGGAATGGGGAAGCGAGTTCCTGTGGTTTTCGTCCGAGCCTCCAAATTGTGTGGAGAGCAGCATCACGATCATACGATGGCAATCCGAATCTCACGATCACGGGGTCTGGAGTCTGATGCGGTTTCACCCGGGTCGTGAAGCGAGATTTCCGAAACAGACAATGAGCATTTTACAGCAGCATGGACAAAGTCTCTCGGATGTAAAGCCAAGTTGCATATGACGTTTCACGCACCTCTATGCTCTGGCATTCTTTGGAGCACGAGGGCAGAGTCATGAGTACGCCGGGAGCGCGGAAGGGTGGAGAAAGATAAGAGGAGATCTCTTCTTTTGTTGGGGTCAGAGTTGGAGAGAGTTGAGGGGAAGTCGTTCAGCAGACCTTCGGGTCTGTTTGGCCTTGGGTTAGGGTTGCAGGCCTTCGGAAGCTTTTTGCTTCGGGCTGGCCAGTGAGCTTCGGCTGAGCCTGGCTCCTGTTAGGCAGGAGGCTTTTTTGGAGGCTTTTTGCTTTGATGGTTCCTTGAGCTTGGCTTCTGCTTTGCTTGGAGAGCTTTTGCTTCCAAGCTGCCCTGTTTGCGAAGAAAAGTTAGCCGGTCCTCGGCTCGGCATACAGAGTGGTTGGCTCTTCTTCTTGGTTCGTGCAGCTCTTTGTTCTCCATTTTGTTCCCGGCTTTTGGTGTGACCATCGACCTCACTCGTGGAGGTCGTCCTCGGAAAAGCACGCATCGACCGGGAAGGATCGGCGCCTCGTCTCACCAGCAGTTTGAGAAGCACGGGAAGGATCGCGGGAGCTCGGGAAGGATCGCACCTCACGGCGCATTGGATTTCCAGCTCGCTCTCACTGGACGCCCGGGTCCGAACAACTTGGAAGAACCACCGAAGGTGCGAGAGGTTCGAGATAGCTTGGGTTTCAGCTCAACCTCTCCTCCGAGCTGGAGCTTCGTTATTAAGGCCACTGCAACCCTTTCTTGGGCTGTGTGTGTGTGCGTACGTGTGTCCGTGGGCCCGTCTTAATAAGTAGGAAATTGTTAAGTGCTTTGTGTGCTGTAAATTTTGCATTGCATTTCGTATAGACGGTCGTAGTTCTTTGTCGTGCTTTTGTTTGCTTGTTTATAATTGCCATACGTGTTTTTGCTTGTTAATTGCATACGTGCTTTATTTTATTTAATAAATTGTCCTTGTGGAATGTAAAACCTGCTTTCGTTGCGTCCATTCCCTCATTGAACTGCCGCATCTTGCACTCGGATATAGTTGCGTTTTTAAATAGCCGTAAAGTGCATCGGATCCAACGGGACTGCGCGATTTATACCCCGCTCGTTCCAAGCGGTCCCGTTGCAGTTGGCAATCTCTCGGTAAACCCTACCCGCGTGAATTAATTAGGTAAATCGAAGATTTGGCGATCGGACCCTGTAGCGCAGGTGGAGTGCGCGACAAGTTGTGGTGTGCGTTAAAAAACACAAAACCCTGTGGCTGGTTTCCGGCGTTGCATCCAGAGAGCCGCGATTTGATTGTCCGTTCGGAGGGTGAAGCGACCGCAATTGTTTTCGACGCGGTCGATCGCGCATGCCGGCGGCGCGGGAAATCCACAACAATATTTTGGTGGAAGATCCGGATCTTCAACACTAGAATTCTTTAATGATTCTTCACCATGAGAGATGGGCCAAAAACAATATACGAGCACGATATCTCAAAAAGTGTGGACGCGTTATGACAAAACTAGGTGAATGAATTGGTTAAGGCGATAAGAACAAGCCGATTAATTTTGTGGATCAGCGTTCAGGATCCAGATCTGGCCGATAACAGTTGCGGATACAAAACGTGAAGTGTTCAGCTTGTGGAGGTATCGTGCCTCGATTGCAGTGCCCATTCCATGTATATTTGGTTTCCCACACAAGAAAAAGACGAATTCCCTCAATGTACATGCATTCCTCAAATTTCTTAGGAAAAAACATTTTCAAGGTTAAATGTAAAACCACCCTCAGCTCCTCTGACCCCTCATAGAGAATGAATAAAATAAATAAATAAAAGGTTTCCTCATTTGCCATATTTATTTATTTATTTATTATAAAAACAAGTCCATTCAAAAATCTGTTGAACCTTTGCATTGAAACACAACAGGCAACCATGTTGCTTTGCTTTTCAGGTCTGGGTGCATTTTTGGCTTCAGCTTCTACCTTTCGCTCGCAGGAGGCTGCTCGGTGCTTGCCGTCACTGCCAACCTCTCTGCCATCACCCAGGGCTTTGAGGAAGGGAACAGCTTTGAGGCTCCTCAGAACATGAACAAGCCGATTGAAGTCGATTTGCCACCACCGGACAACCCGCGTATTCCGTCGACCATCCTGGCCTGCCCCCTCACCGGCGTTATGCTCCATAGCGATGCAGATCCCTTTCAACATTCATCCCACCATGATGCCATCCTCGGCGCGAAATGAAAATTGTTATACTGCTGCCTTTTCATCAACATTACATGTTATGTTTTCTTTTTCAACATATTGATAACAAAATATTTTTTTTTTAAATTATTCAATCGGAGGACTTTCAGATGGCTACCCTTTTTCTTTTGACTGAAAACTGTAGTAGATGCCTTTAGCCTTGGACTTCTTACAAAGTGTATCATTCTCAGCGCAACCTGATCAGACGACAACCTAAAGCTTTCCTGGATGAAATTCGCATGGGGCGCTGATTGAGATAATGCTAACCGCCATTTAGATAAAAAGATCTCCTTTGCTCCACAAAGCGTTAACGCCAGAAACGCCAGCTTCTCGCTTGCTTCCCACGACAGTTAGCCTGCCTCCAAACAACGTCCGTTTGATTCATCATTGTTCTCCCTGTCCACCTAGGCAGATCAACACGCAGCCTCACCACCGAGACCACCCATGTTTTTCGGCCTAAACAAGTCGATGTGGAATATAATTCGAATGGCTAATTTTCCCATTTTCCCTTTCCTTCAAAAATTCACTCTGATGAGTCAATTTGAAGTTGCAACACAAAGATAATTCAACTACGGTAGTTTCCAAAACTGCTCAGGAACAATGGAGTGTAATTCGTCCTTGCGACACTCACAAAGCATCACTGCCTTCAGTTTACTGCCAGGTCCTGAATATTACTGAGCTGTATTGGGTATTATTATATCACTACTTGTGGACGATCTTTCCGGATTAATTACGCGAAAGTAAATAGTTTTTTCAGCACATTTTGTTGGTGTTGGAGGTATCAGAAACTAAATTAAAAAACTGGCGACAGAATCATCTCAGCGACTGGCTCGGGGGGAACGGAAAGGGGGGCCAACATTACGTAACATCACAACGACTTCCTTCATAAACATGAACACTTGACACTTATTGTACTACAAGCAGCATTTTAATCCAAGGAAAGAGCTTTGATCACTGAGCCACTGTTTTATATTAACAATGTACATTTATTTTCATCAAATCACACTTTTGCAACTTTCTAAAAGTTTTTTTTTAATTTTAAAAATCGATGCAATTCAAGTCTGAAGCCTTAGCATAAGTCGATCCCGAGTATTAATTCAAGGCCTGGACTCTGGGGAAAAAGTACGACTTGTACGCTGAGAAATACGCTTCGTTCGGCATTCTGCATGAAGTTTACTTGGCCTCGCTCAGGCTTTATTCGAGTATCCTGCGTTGAAGTGGTGACTGTCCAAGATTTATTTTTCCAACCCCCCAATAGTCAAAGTAAACTTATGCAAAACCTCATGTTACTAAGATGTGAAAGAGTGGCCCTCTTCTTTTATACTACTACTACTACTACTACTACGACTAACTTTTCTACTCTTCCACTACTTCTTCTCCCAGATGTGGAAATTATGCTTTTCTATAGGGTCAAAGTGCAACTGTTGAACAAACATGCACGGCCATCCATTTAATCTCAAAATACCACACCTGCTTCAGGTTGCGGTGAGTGTTCCATAAAGCGACGCAGGCTATCTTAGTGACCAAGATATAAATGAAATGAACGAACAAATATATGCATTGCAACCACAACAGCTGGTTTTTATTCCCCGCCGCGTGCGGAGGGATATTTGTTTGTCACCCAGGGTGTCCGGCTGTCCGTCCGTCCGGCGTCAACATTTTTAGCTGTGAGTGCGATAACTCATAAAACTGTTCGCCATATCGATTTGAAATTCGGGTCACAAATGTACCACCGAAAAGGAAAAAACCCTATTGATGTTGGGCGTGGCCGGATCCAAGATGCCGACTGGGCGGCCATCTTGAAAAAAATGTTTTTGTAATAAATGGAAAACCGGCTTATCTGATTTCAATTCTTTTGGTGTTACTACGTTCCTCACCCCTGGGGAACTTTTTCGAGATATGACCAAATGGTGTCTTGCTATCCAATTCACCTCCCTCATTATCTTTGAATATTGTATGACCTTTTTCATTCAATTGGCGGGGGGATTCCCCATCCTGATGGTATATTTAAAAATTATTTATCTCCAAAACGAAGTTTTTGCAAAAGATATGTTAGTCAGTCTGTATGTTTTTTTATTTTTTTATTTTTTTGTTTGCTTTGTTTGTTTGTCTGTAATCACGGAATAAAAAAATCTGCGACCACAGTTTTCATTTGGAAATTTTTAACTTCACATATCAGAGGCCTATGGAGGGTCCCTTCAGGCATAAATTTTGTCAAGGTTCAAGGTCAAAGGTCAAGGTCACTTTTTCGCAACATCAGGGTAAATCTCTCTTCTTTGCGGGGCCATACCGCCCGACGCTCGCCCATTGGACGGAGAAAAAGGGGGCGTGAAGCATTCCTGATCCGAGTTTCTCTCTGAGAGGAACGCATTCGTACCCGCGGCTCGACGCGTTCGCCATCAACTACCGAACGGCTCCTGGACAGCACGACGTTTGGTGTTGACTGGTGGTGTGGTCGATGGTTGTTGGAAGGAGAAGGGCGATGGCTGTAGTGGGGGGTTTGCTGTGGTGGTTTGGTGTGTTGGCGCGGCGTCGTTTGGGAATGGCGCGTGAAGCGATGTGCTGGGAGGGTTGTGGAGGTAAGAGAGCGAAGGTGGTGGGTTTGCGTTGTTGGCGACTTAATGGTCCAAAATACGATAGAGAAAGAATAAATGGCGAACTCAAAGGTCGCAGCCCGGATGACACACATATATCCCTCTATACAACGGTTTGGCTAACTACACATGAACTTCTCGATATATCTCACTGAGGACCCTTTATGGTGTAATGCAAATCCACAGCCGTAACAATATTTTCATAACGTTGAACGTGATGATTTAATACTGAATGAAAATGTAAGTGAACTTATTTACGATACTATATATATATATATATATATAGATATATATATATATATATTTGTTACTGCATTCCGCCCCGCCGGCGTGCGAACGGCCACTAACTCGAATCGCGGCACGTCGCCCACCGGTCGGACAATTCAGTCGCGACCCTCCGGATCAACGCCGGGAGCTAGTCGCGCGGTGGGCCTTTTGGCCTCACCACGATCGTGTCGCACATCGGCCACCCACGCGGGATAGGGTTGTTCGCCCAAACTCGACCTACCTAAGTACCACGTGATGGTAGACCGGGCGATCGCACCTCGCGCAGGCATCGACTTAGGACACGAACCGCTTAAGCGGCTCGTTCCGTGCTGCAGGGATAACCGAGCGCTGTTATCGCTCGGCCTCGACGGTTCCTGATCACTTCTCGGGCGTATTAAGCCCATTACGTACCCGTTACGTGAAACAAGATGGAGTCCACAATGGAAAGGACGCAGCGAGACGGCGGGACAATTCAACAAGAGCACTTTAATTCACACAAATAGCACACACAAGACATCAAGTATTCACAAGCAACAATAATAATTAAAATGCACAAAAAGCAAAATGCCGAAAGAGTTAAAACCGAATACGCGACACCACGACCACTTACACAAATTCTACTATCCCGACTGGCGCCACACACACACATTTAACAAAACCCAAAAAAACGGAAGTCGCGAACTTCCCTGTGCGTCGGGTCCTTGGCAGGCCCGTTGACGTGGTCGTGACTCCGACTCTGAGCAGTGGTGGCGAAGGCCCTCTACCGGCGCGCCTCCGGCTTTGCCGCCCCGTCAACTGGCTCTCCCGACGCCACGAACTCAGCACCGACCCACAACGGGCAGGCAGGATCCAGAGTACGCAGGAGCACGAGTAGCAGGAAGGAGCGAGCCACGACCAGAGTTAGAATACTCCAGCGGGCACGAAGCACACGAACTCAGGCTCTCTACTTTTCCTTTCCTTCGTTTTCCTCCTGCTTCGCGTGCTTTATACTCACCCGCCCACGTCCCTGGTTTTGTCCGCCCCTTTTTTGGTCAACCCCCTTCGAGGCGCTCCTCGACGGCACTCGAAGCGGGGCGTGTCCTCCTCGTTCCCTCTCCCTCCTCTGTCTGCGGGGGAGCGAGGAATGTCCGCCTTTGGCGCCCTGCTAAAAAAAATTACAAAGAAACGCCGGGAGAGCCTCGTCAACCTGCGCGGGCAGGAGATGCGGGGAGGGGCGCTCTGGCAAGCGAAGGACGTTGCCAGGTGTCGCTCATAAAATACGAAAGAACAGAAAAACGCATACTGAAGGATCCAGCCCGAATGAGATCACATAATTCCCTCTAAACAACGGGTTTGGAGCTAACTACACATGTACTTACAAAATATCTCACCCTACGGACCAGAATGGTGTTGCGAATTTCCACACCGTAACACTACCCCCTCCCCTTTTTACAGACTCGTCCGAGTCGTCAAATTTATCGTGTGCCATCATGTGTAGTTCTCCCCTAGTACGTTTTTACCTCGGAT
The DNA here is from genome assembly GCA_035128595.1 of Eptatretus atami. NCBI lineage: Eukaryota > Metazoa > Chordata > Myxini > Myxiniformes > Myxinidae > Eptatretus > Eptatretus atami. The sequence goes on from CM068956.1 coordinate 126,538,694, forward strand.
CCCTGAGTGCGACATTCATGGTATTCGTTGTCCCCAAAAATAAATAACCTGAGGCTGAGTAACTAACTAAAAAACCCACTCATACGGACGACTAATAAATTGCCGGCGCTAAGACAACATGCAGGGGCTACACTCATATTTACAGTACATCTTAACCTTACAAATCTTACACTAAACCATGGCCCAGGATCAACGGACTCTGCAGGCAGGAAAAGTCAAAAGAAAACCAGTGCACGGGCCGCCACTGCAGGCCCGTGTTGTAGCTGCCAACAGGACAGTCCTTGCAACTTACGACGATCCCGGCGCACATGGCAATGAACAAGGGGGGCAAATCAAAACAGAATGGGTCAAAAAGAACCGTGGGTAGCAGGCATGGCATGACAAAGGTGAGCAGGCAAACACAGCCTGCAGAACAAGGCCGCTGCAGGCAAACA
>CM068956.1:126545098-126557272 GCA_035128595.1 Eptatretus atami
ACACACACACACACACACTGTTTTAGTGATTGGTTGATATCGGCAATTCCTCAGGAATGGGCAGATTGTAGTCAGTATGATTACCGACTAGAGCACGTACTGTAAACAACGTAAAAACCTTGAGTAGCTTTCACCCTTGTTTTGGGGGAATTTCAATAAACAAACTAGAATGAGCAATCAGAGATTGCAGACCCTCACCAGAACTTGTTTTGTGTGGTGTATTTCGTGTGGCGTTTGTGTACTGGTGTGTTACTTCATTAATAAGAGACATATAATAGGAAACTGCCACTTTATGATGACCAGGTACAAAAACGTCCTGCTTTGATGCAACCCCACTTTGATTGGGCACCTGACCCTGACCCATGACGTTTTTCATTATTATTCAATTGAACTCAGAATAGGATTGAAATAAATTCAATTCAAATCAAATGAAAGACCAAATAGGTACAGTTCTGCATCAGAGAAATCAGACGGAACCAGAAGAAGCAAAAAGCAAATATGAAGTCATCAGGAGGAACCTGGATAGGATTAACATTTCAGCTGCTTATTCCTCTATCCTCAAACCCATCCAGGCATAGCCAAGCGAGCCTTTAAAAAAAAAAAAATCTAAATAAAAATTCTGACTGCCAAACTATATGACCGATCAAGTTGAAATTTAAAACATGTAATCCCCATCACTACTAGATCATAATTGTGAAGTTTCATGTCGATTGATGAAGTAGTTTCAGAGAAAACATTATTTAAATATTTTCTTCAATCCAATATGGCTGCCAAACCATGTGACCTATCAATTATTCCTGAACAAAGTTGTGCACCCAAGGATTGGGAACATTTCTGTGAAGTTTCCCCTCGATCTGTCCAGTTGTGCTGGAGAGGATTTTTTATAAGTTTTAAGGTAAATCCAATATGTCTGCCAAACCACGTGACCGATGATGTCATATGTGTGAACCTTTTGTTCCTCATGGATAGGTGGTCAAACATGTAAAATTTTGCCTCGATCTGTTCAGCTACTTCGAGAAGGTTTTTTAAGGTTTTTTTTATTTAAAGAAAAACAATATGGCTACCAAATCACGTGACCAACGACATCAATTTTTTTTCTGTGGACCATTTTATCCTGAAATGACCCTCAAAATTTTTCAAATTGATCTGATGTAGCATTCTACATAGGCAATTATGACGTCATAATGAAGGCACCAATAACGTCATAAAAAAAATCACCCTTCAATTTTAACATGGAGCTTTTTCGGAGATATGGAAAATTTATCAAATGTGTATCTGTACCCTGGTCAACAAAAATATGTGAAAGAATGATGTGGCTGATTCCTTCATCAATGCCACAGTTGTGTGAAATAATGGGGAAGTATTTGTCCTCCACATTACTGCACAGTAATACAAAAGGAATGAATAGTCCTAAGTTGGACAGGCGCTAGTCTGCCAATGGACGGCGGTCATAGTCAGGTTGTATGAGGTGAAAAAGTGGGTTTTCGGGGTCTTGAAGTGTGTTCGGGTTCGAGTGGGATTGAAAGGGTCTTCTAATAATGGTCTAAAGGGTCTTGACTTCATCATAGATGATCTAAAAATAATAGCAAAAACCCATATTTTTCCCACAAATTTGTGGGGCTCATGGAAAATGTATATTTGGAGTAAAAAAGGCACCCACTCAGTGTTTGAGAGACTATATTTGCCCTCTCATGCAACAAAACAAATTCAAATTTTCGAATTGCAAAATGGAGAAGCAGCTACACCAGTACACACTTTGAAGTCTAATTGGATGCTAAGGAACAATTTCATGTGGCACTCTACAGAAGGTAAATTTAGCACACAATGACCCAGAATCGTTTTGTTTGCAATTGTAAATTAAATTAAATTTAACCTTCAAGTTCATTGCAATAATAACCCTGGGGATAATATAAGTAGCATCATCAATTCCACACTGCCTGCATAGTTAATTAGTGAAAATCATCAGCCAATATGTTGAAGAAAGTTGAGAGAGATAAGACATTCCCTCAATCGAGTCAGAGAGAGGAACCCAATGATGTAATCTATAAAGAGGAGATATTTATTGGCAACATCACAACTCCAAAGATAGAAGTGTTTGGATGGATATCTGAAAAAAGGATACAGCAATCTTCTCGATAGCACACACATTGAAATTCCCTTCATGGAAACAGTTACATTTTAAATCAACAAATGATTTTCTTCTTTGACATCAGGACAGATTTTCTTTTTTGTCCCACAATGAAATTCCCCTGTCTGTGAAGAAGCAAGAAAATGAAGTGTTTTAAAACAGTGATTACATTGACCAGGTTTCCCAAGCTTCTTCCAGCAATTAATTGCATCCTCGATTCTGTGCTTTGGTTTATCCCACATAATGTTTCTGAGAATTCTTTGTTTTACTATCTCAAAGCATTTGTTTGAATCGCTCAACACGTGACATAAAGCCCTTGGGCGAGCTGTGCTCCACCAAGAAGCCTGTGACCAAGCTCTCTGCAAATGTTACTTTAGCTCTACAATGAGAGATTAAGTTCGAAAACTTGACAGGACTGAAGAGTGAGTTAATGGATGACAAAATACATCTGTGCGTCTTTAAGACGAAATACTTCTTCATATTTTGGAGTCCGTCATGTCCAAAAAGTCTGACCTGCAGTATACTGTACTCACAAGTCACAAAATGCAAAACGATCTCCCTTTCTGGAAAATAAGATGAAACACCTCATATTTGTCCATTCCTTGAAAGACCAAATTTGCCATCATTTTGATTTACAAATTACTAATGATGCCCCAGTACTTCACCTTGACTTTATCAATGTCTTGTTGAATTGGCAGTCTTTTCGCTTTATGAATGATCAATATTGCCCATTGTTTCAGGACAATATGCTAAACTCTATAAAACGTTTAGCATGTAAAGAGCATGTAAATTATAAAAAGAAAGCATGTACAGTATGTGCTCGCTGAACAGATGTCGTTATTTATGGTGATTCACATTAATCAGTGTTCTTCATTGTTGAAGGTAATTCTTTGTAGAATTTAAAAATGGGGTTATCACATTAATTATTGCACATGTCAATGCGGATTCTATTTATTTTTGCCATCATTTTCACTCTGTATAAAATTGGTTCTCGGCAGTGGATTTTCATGGAATAATGAGCTACTCAAGACTGAACTCTTAGATTTCAAAATAGCAGCAGTGGGCGAACAATGATTGGAGAATTAGCCTCTGTGTGGCAAAGTTTCATTTCTGAGTGGTTGAAAAACATTTACTCAAGTGGTTGACTACGTGATTATGACACAATGACTACATATCCTAAGTTCCTCATTGAAGCTCACACAATGATAAATGACTTCTTTCCTTTCCTTTTGATTGTAGAATGAGCTTATAAGCATTGGTGGCCATTTCAAAATGTTTTTTTTTTTGTACATCATTAAAACGTGTGATATTACTTAAGAGGACGCGTTTAAAATGCTAGACTGTTTTGGCCAAATAGAAATGGTTGGCAGAGTTCAACAAAACAAAACCATTACACATCTTCTTTCTCCTCTCATTCAACTACTTCATCTGACACTTGGTTGTTAAATAATAACGGTCATTTGATTGGGCCAACCTCTTCTTATAGATGTACAAGGCAAAAAAATTCAATCTTCTAATTTACCCCAAACGATCACCCAGCTTAATCTTTAACCCTTAACCCTCATAGTTTTAAAAAGGGGTTGGGGGGGGGGGGGGGTTAATCTCTACATTTAGCCCCATGCAGCAACAAATTTGTTGCAGGTCAAGCTATCTTTAGCTGCTGGTTTTGGACTATTGACTCACTGTATTTTATGAAGCTATTGTTCATTGTTTACACTGACCTGTTCCTCATTTGTTAGTTTTTATTTCATTTATTAGTTTGTTTGCTTGTAATTTGATGGTTTCACTGTTGCCTTTGGCCTATACCTCCTATAATGTTGCCTTAGGCCTGTACCTCCTATGAATTTCAACTTGTGAATTTTGCATCCACTTTTACATTGAATTAATTTTAACCTATTGCCTATAAAATACTGGCACTCCTCATTATACAAACTAGGTGCGTTCCACGGAAGTGGTGTGTATTGTGAAAATGCGTACAATGAAAAAGATTTTCCCATCGACATACTGTGATGTTATAAATCGAAGATGCGTTCCTAGGAGGCTGATGCTCATCTTGCGCTACCAAACCTAACCTAACTTAAAACATAACTCGGTAAATCAATATAGAACATCACTAAATGTATAAATAACTGAATATCCACCATAAATACATCAAAATAGAAGAAAAACAAATTAGTACATTACTGTACTCACCAATAATTGACCTTTTCTACATTATCAAATCCTGTTCTCATGTATTGTGAGATTTCAAGGTCAAGGAGGTCATCCGCTGTTTCACCTTGCTTGGTGTGCAAATGATGGCCCTGCCTACGGATTTCAATGCGTCCATCATGCTCACTATGATGTGAAAGATTTAAATTGAAACAAACGGAAGAACAGAAACCCTAGAGTGTGGTTTGCGAGCACACCGACAAATGCAACGAGCCATGGATGATGAACATACTGAAGCCACCCTCACAACACACGGGAAGTTGTAGGTAAGTGAGCATGGCGAACCACCTCGGACAGGATAGATTATGGAAATGTGCTGATCAGGCCAATGCAAATGCATATCAATTTTGAAGGCGTCCTGTTTTTATCTCTTAACGTGAATTTTTAAAAAATCAACGTTTATGTAAACAAAGGCAGAAACATAGTTAAAGAATCTGCCACTAAATGTAACTACCGTGTAACAAGTATACACGTCAAATATCGGAGATTGTTTGCATGCATACCAACATCACCTACTGACTTACATACTGGCGAAAGTAAATTGACCCCCCACCCCGACCTTGAACTCACGTGAAAAATGAGATCTCGTTCAGGCAGGATTGAATAATGTAGAAATGGAGAATAGGAGAAGAGATTGCATGTGGAGGTGTGGGTTTGGAGCGAAAGTAATAGAGTGGCAAGACCTCTTTCCATGAGTGCTTGATGGAGTAGATAGATACAGGTCTTTTTCCATTCATATTGTCGGGTTTGGGGAATGTAATGACTGTTGGTATCGATTCTTTTTTCTGATATAAATATATCGGTGGACTCATACCAGTATATACCGTCATATCGATATCAAAGATTTCTTTTTTCCGCAGATTCCAAACTATTACGTATTCATACATGACGCACACATCATTGACACACGGTAATTCAGGGCATACATTATGGCAATTTTTTTTCATACGACGGAGAATTTGTTTGTTAAAGAGAGTAAAAAGAGGTTCAGTTTTGTCCATCGCTTACTTTATTATTGCAGGGTAATTCATAAAGGCAATAGTCGATGACCATTAATTGTAGGTAGCAGGTGAGCGCTTGGTTAGTTAGCTCAGTAAATAATGCCATCGCACGATAGCACTCTCGCGGTCGTGCAGGACTGGGCTGTGAACTCATGATATAAATCACGTGCTTTGTTTGGTAGAGCCATCTGTTCTTAAGCCGCTGTCACACCTTGACGATTTAGCCAGCGTATGCCGACGTATGAAAAATTTTGTTCTAAAACGCTGGCACACGTCGAATACGTTATGGGTAAGTTTTGTATACGTTAAGAGCACGCTGAAGCACGCTGGCATATGTCATAGTACGCCGAGCTCGTCGACAAATTTTAACATGCTCAAAATTTTTCGACGTAACCAGCGTATGACTCACACGTTCCGCATACGCTGGCCATAAGTTGTAGGCACGTTACGTGATCTTTGACAGCGTCGACACATGTTACTTGTAAGTTACTCATAAGTCGAAACACGTCGAGGTAATGTTTAGCGTCAGTGTTCCAGACTCCATGGTTTTTTTTCTTTTTTTCTTTTTTCTTCGGCATGACGGTGATGTTGACACTTCGATTTCTAGTGCGGTTATAATATAATTAATAGGCTGGCTCAACGATTTAAATCATAACCGCACTAGAAATCGAAGTGTCAACATCACCGTCATGCCAAAGAAAAAAAAACCATGGAGTCTGGAACACTGACGGGTTCCTCCTGTGTGAACCCCATTTTTATATACCAATTCCCCTAAACGCTGCCAATACGGTAGCTGTAAGTTAGTAACACGTTCAATAAGTTCTGTGGTCGTCCGGAAGACGTCAAATACATCTAAATACGTCAATATGCGTTGGAGATACATTACACATAGGTTCAAAGCACGTTACTCATAGGTTAGAAATTTCGGGTAGGCTAAACATTACCTCGACGTGTTTCAACTTATGAGGAACTTACAAGTAACGTGTGTCGACGTGTGTCAACGATCGCATAACGTGCCTACAACTTATGGCCAGCGTATGCGGAATGTGTGCATCATACGCTGGCATATGTCTAAAAATTTTGAGCATGCTTAAAATTTGTCGACGTGCTCGGCGTACTACGACGTATGCCAGCGTGCTTCAGCGTGCTTCAGCGTGCTCTTAACGTATACAAAACTTACCCATAACGTATTCGACGTGTGTCAACGTATTTGGCAATTTTTTCATACGTCGCATACGCTGGCTAAAACGTCAAGGTGTGACAGGGCCTTGACACTTCGATGTCTAGTGCGGTTATGATTTGAATCGTCGAGCGCAGCCTTTATTAGGCTACGCCACGTGATCGTCGGCGATACGCTGCCGCGCGCTATGCATACGCTAGACTGTGGTTGGGCATAGGTTGTGAACGCCAACAACATGCTAAGCATTCATTGGTATAAGTTATCTATATGTTATCGAAACGTTCTGTGTACGTTAGTAATACGTTATGCATACGTCCAACTCGTTATGAATACGCCAAAAAACTGGAAAAAAAACATCAATAGTTCAGCGTACGCCAGCGTTTTACATACATTTTGATACGTTGCAATACGCTGGCTAAAACGTCAAGGTGTGACAGCGGCTTTAGCTATGATTGGTGGCTATCACGAGAGGGGCTGCATGCGGTCCAATCAGTGTGGTGGTCAGTGCATGCAATGAGACGTCAACTTGTCATCAATTTTGTTTTACAGGTTAAAGCGTGATCCGACGACGTATACACGAGTGTTAAACAAATGAAGAGTGAAGTAATAATTAATCAACACTTCACAGTCCTTTTGTTTTTTTTTGTTACATTTATTCCATTGGTCAGAAGATTGTAACTGTGCGTGTTACACCATTGCACAAGAGGTGATAAAACACATGGGCAACATCAATCACACTGAGCACTTATCCAAAGAAGAAAAACAAAACACATTTTCACATGTTGCAGTACTTATTGCAGTCACTCAATTCAACTAAATGGTATTCATAGAATACCTACCCTGCACAGTCTTGAGAAGGACTTGTTGTGAGCCAACTCTTTTATTATTAACGTTTGTTATTTTCTTTCATCCAATGTGACTGTCAGACAACGTGACTGATGACATCAACTTTATCAAACCATATTTCCCATGGGTTGATCAGTTAGTTAAATTTTGCATTGATCGCTCAGGCAGTTTCTACTGCAAAGATTTTCAAAGATTTTCCCCTTGTATCCAATATGGCTGCTAGACCAAATTACATACACATGATGGTCATTTTAATGAAAATCCTGTTCAAATTTCAAGTCAATTGGATGAAAATTGAGGATTTCAGAAATTTGGCCAATGTTGACCTTTTGGCTTATGTTGACTTCAAAGATAGTTGGTTGAATTCAGTGACCTGACATGCAAATGCTCTTAAAATTTCAAGTCAAATGGATGAAAATTGTGGATTTTATCAATTTAGCCTATGTTGACCTCAAAAGTAATCGGTGCAAAAGTAATCAGTGGTTGAGTTCAGCGAACACATATGCAAATAGTCTTCAAATTTCAAGTCATTTGGATGAAAATTGAGGATTTTAGAAACAATTAAAAAATTTGGCCTATTTTGGGTTGACCTTATGGCCTATATTGACCTTTTGGCTATTGTTGACTTCAAAAATAGTTGGTTGAATTTATGACCTGATCTGCAAATCCTGTTCACATTTCAAGTCAATCGGATGAAAATTGTCAATTTTAGAAATTTATCAACAATAAATTGCTTTGATGGGCACCAATTATTTAAACAAATTAATCACACACGTGCACATAATCTTAAGACTTAAGGGTTTTGGTTTTCAAGGTAAAAAAAAACTTTACGTACTGACGGGTTTTAACCGATATATGGAGGGCACCCCTTTGTATGAACTTTTCGAGAGCATTACCTTGGTTCCTCCTAAGACCACAAGAGTAGTACAACATGCACCCGAGATTTTTTGAATGCGCCTTATTTTCTATTGTCTGGCATTTTCCACAAGCCATGGAATGTCCCTTCTTTTATAATGTTTGCGACATGGCACATACCATTGAAAGGGGCCTTTCCCATATGAAGGTTGTGGTCACATTTCATTGAAATCGTGTGTGTGGTTTTGGAGAATAAAGCAAATACCTATTTTAGGGGGTGACTACTTCACTTCCCTTTCCCTGTAGGATTTTCGGTCCAGTGTTAAAGTTTCATACAGAGAAACCGTTCCATATAAAGGGTGGGGTGCTTTGTGCCTCCCTTGATAAATGTGTGTGTGCATGTGTGTCAGTGCAGTGTGTCTCCTCCATAACTACAAAACCATGAAACCTAGTAGTCTGGAACTTTGCATGCATACTAAGAAAAGTCCAAGGAAGTGCATGAGTGAAAATTTGGTGTTTGGGTTAATGAAAATACCTCTTTGAAAGATAATTAATGGCCTTATTTAATTATATCCTTTATCAGGCGCATCGTCGGTCACCGCTGTCTATGTGGTCTTAAGGCATATCCTAGAAAACGTTGCTGGGGTCTGAAGCTGCCATGCTCTTTGGCCTGCTCAACCATGCCTCGACGTGGAACAGGCCGCAATGATTGCTTAACGATAAAGTTTTTATTTTCAGTTTCCTCACTAATATTATTGAATGCCTGTTCATCAAAGCTACAAATTGCTGTCTACATCACTTTTGTAAGTGGTATAATTTTCAAATTAGGAGCTTGGAGTGATTTCATGCATGATATGATGCAATTTTCCACGATCTACTCTCATGACTGATTAAAGTATATCATCAAAATATTATTTCGGCTTTGTGTATCAGATATCGTCCAGAATAAGTCAGTGTCAACATCTGGAGTGAAATGTAATAGTTTAAAGAAAGAACGAGTCCAATAACTAGGCCTATATACCTATTTTCTTTAGGCAAGTAAGGCTAAGGTGCCTGCTTTTCCATATATACACAAGAAAATGTGAAACTTCCAAAGCATTAAACTTATCTTTTTCGACTGTTTGGAGAATTACATTAAGTGAACAAAAGATTTAGGAATATGCCAAAATTAACAAGGCTTAGTTGAACTGTATGATTAAATGCATTCACTGCTTGACATTGTGCCCGGTCCTCCAGATGGACTGCTCATCCATAGCGTCTGCCAAATTAGTGTCTATGTTTTCGGAGGTTTCGCGAGGTGCCTTTCAAGTAATCAAAGCAAATCTGGTGAAAAACGGACGTTTTTAAATATAGTTGTCACGTTTGCGCTTACCACAAACTGATGTATCACATGATGCATAGATAGACAAGCAGGCAACGTGGCGGATTATCTGAAACATTTATTTCATAGGAGATTAAACTTTGCGATGTCTCTAGGTTTCAATCCATCCATCCATTGAGACCATACACTGTGCAGAGTGTTCGTGCTGTCTAAACAGTTTCCAGGGCTATTGGACACATTCCTGGACGGGTCGCCACTCCGACACAGGATACCAGCAAGCTGGTAGTCATTTTGCCGACATCAGAAGGATGACAGTCTGGGTCAACCCCGCCCGTTATTAATTCAACAGTCAAGCTGCATTTGAACTCAGGATCCTAGGATCCCAAGCCCACCACTCTAACCATTAAGCCAACACCAAGCCAAAACCAGCAACACCATCTCTAGGTTTGCTCCCCATTGAACAGGAACTCTTTTGTGGATAAAGTCATTATTTGAATGAATTCATTGAATTTCTTTCACTGAAACAGGCATGGTGAAGTCTGGCTTTAAAGTTAAAGGGATCTTATATGGTATGCAGACACAGCCTGGCCAGTCATTCCTTGTCAACCATTTAATTGGAGGGCTTGCTTGAGTGTTTAAGCCACTTGCCAAGCACCCTTCAGTTGATAGCGGTACCACGTTATGTCATTCTGAACGAATTGTTCATTCATTGCGGATGCTTTTGCCATGCCACGTTGTTCAGTGAGTGGTGGTTCGTTCTCCGTCATCCTGAGCGAGTGGTGGGTTGTGCTCCGCCATCCTGAGCGAGTGGTGGTTCATACTCCGTCAAACTGAGTGAGTGGTGGTTCGTGCTCCGTCATCCTGAGCGAGTGGTGGTTCATGCTCCGTCATCCTGAGCGAGTGGTGGTTCATGCTCCGTCATCCTGAGCGAGTGGTGAGTCGTGCTCCGCCATCCTGAGTGAGTGGTGGTTCATACTCCGTCATCCTGAGCGAGTGGTGGTTCGTGCTCCGCCATCCAAAGCGAGTGGTGGTTCTTGCTCCGGCATCCTGAGCGAGTGGTGGTTCATGCTCCGTCATCCTGAGTGAGTTGTTGTGAAATGACACTTGATTTCTGAGCCTTTTGCTGTATTAACGGCTTTTCTAAATTATGAGCCAATATTTTTTTCCTCCCCCATCACATGCAGCTGTTTATAAAGATTAATGTTTGGGAGCATATGTCTGAAATGTCAATATAAATGCAACGTTGTTTTTCGGTGAAAGGTACTCAAGGTTTTTTGGTTGCATACAGTATGTACTGTAGTTGTTAATCACACTGACTCCAGCCTGCCGATTCCAGAAAAATTGCCGATGTCGGCCAAGCACTGTGTGTGTGTGTGTGTGTGTGTGTGTGTGTTGTGTTGTCGTGTGTTGTCTGTGTTCGTAAGGCATAACATGGTGTCTGCTAACTCACCTACCCCATCCCTCTGTCTTGCTTTGTCCAATCATTCCTCTACCCCTCCCAATACAATGCAGCACCCTCCTCCCACACCTCTCTTCTCTTTCTCTCTCTCTCTCTCTCTCTCTCTCTCTCTCTCTCTCTCTCTCTCTCTCTCTCTCTTTCTTCTCTCTTCTCTCTCTTTCTGTCTCTGGCCATATCCGGATGGTGGTTATGTCTGGACGGTGTCTGTCTCCCGAGGCATCGGGGTGGTGTCTGTCTCTGGACATGTCGGGATGGCGTCTGTCTCCGGACGTGTCAGGGCGGTGTCTGTCTCCAGAGGCATCGGGCGGCATTTGTCTCCGGACACGTCGGGGCGGTGTCTGTCTCCAGACGCGTCGGGGCAGTTTCTATCTCCGGCCGTGTTTATTGTATGACCGGTCGAATATGGATTTCAGACATTATTTTGTGTCCATCTTCACTGTTATTCTATGCATAAGCATTTTGATGACACGTATGAATGTTAATTTATGCTCCACTGCACGTCTGCCTTCCTTTCCTCTCACCTCTTGCTGCCTTCCCTTCCCCCACCCCCCTCACTCTCCCTCCCTTCTTGCTCCCCCACCCCTCCTCACTCCCCCTGTTCTTTCTCTCCCCACCCTTTTCTCTCTCCTCTTCTTCCCCCCCCCGCCCCACCCCTCCTCAGTGTTCCCTTCAGGGAAGCGACCGGTGGTATTTGCTCGTACTATCTTTAATTAAGCTTGCATGTTTGGAGACAAGCATATTATAAATCCAATGGGGCTTTAGTTGACCCCATTCCACAATGGTTTGTCTTTTACTAATGGTGCTGCACTTCTTTTCTAACCTCTGCCACATGGGCATCAACGCACACCCCATGAGCGGCAAGTCCATGACTCCGAGTGCTGAGCTTACCCCAAAGGGGTCCATCTCAAACACTCGGATCCTTATGTGACCCTCACCAGCATCATCTGTCAGCGGACGCAGGTCTGCACACTGACGCAGGCTCAACCTCGCACATCACTGGCTTGACCGCCAACTCACATACCACAGCGGACACCAGGTTAACCACGACTGGGCTGGGGAACCCCAGCTCCACCCCTGCAGTATCCAATCGGCAGTGGTCTGGATTGAGACGTGTCAGGTGAGAGTGGAGATCTCAGATGTTTGAGTTCCACACAGTTAGAGATACTTGGTGGG
>CM068956.1:126564944-126582426 GCA_035128595.1 Eptatretus atami
GCCTGAGTCGAGACCCATTCACTCCTCCAGCACGTCATCGGCTAGGCCAGGCCACAGTGGAGGCCGGACGACCAAGGGAGCCAGTCGGAGCTCAGGGGTCCGGGCAAAGACACCAAGGGTCGCCGAACAAGGACCCAGCGAGTCACCACGAGGGTGGCCAGGTAGCCCGCCCGGTCTCTCGGAGCCCCTTCGGTCATCCCGGCTCCGAGTAATAATAAAGGCTCACGAGCCCGGTTCTTTCTTTTTGGGGTTTGGATGAAAGTCTGTGGCGCCTTGTCTACCTAAGTAGAACTGATTAAGTGCATGACTGTGTACATGATAATAGGCGTTGGCTGTAGGTTTTTGCTCGTGTCTTGTCCCCATCCCACCATTCATTGCATATGTGCATTTAAAATAAATACCCCTATTGTTTGAATGTTAAACCTGCTCGTTGTGTCACTTTCTGCCATTGACTGCCATGATGCGTTCGGAAAACTAGCTGGCTTTTAACGCCGATAAAATAATCTGGTCCGACGAGGATCTGGCGAAATAAAACCGCTCGGCATTCGCATACAGAACGAGCCGCTTAAGCAGCTCGTTCTCGTGCAGGCCCCTTTGAGGTATAAACTCCCGGTATCTCTGTCTGCGCGAATAATTAGGTACATCGACAATTCGGCGATCGACCCTGTAGCGCGTGGACAGAGGGATTGGCTGGTTTATGGTGTGTTAAAAAACACCCGTAGCTGGGTTTCGGCGTTGATCCGGAAGCTACGACTAGATTGCGCGTTCGGTGGGCGCGCGCGGCCGCAATTGGGCTGAGGCGGTCGTCCGCACGCTGAACGGGCGGAAATCTACAACAATAGCTTGCAAATCTAATATATAAAGCTCAATTCGTGTTTGTTTGTTTGTTTATATATGCTTCAAAAACTAAAAAAGTGAATGAATCAAATTCAGCTAAATATTGCATGTTGCCTAAAGGTACCCCAAGTATGGTTTCTGTCAGGGTAGCATATCTGGGGGAGGGGGTTCAGTGTTGGGGGAAGATGCACATTCTCTATATATAAATGTGTATTGTATAGCGCCACCTGGTGGTATCTGGTATTCCAAACCATCTTATTCTTGTAGAAATAAAGTTTAACAACTTATTCTGCATTATGGTGATGTTACAAACTGAGTGAGATTAATTCGAAATTTTCAAAATGTTTCATTTCACTCATTTTAAGCAGAGGTTAAAACCAAAGCATCCAACTCTGAGCTTCACAGCGAAACAGAAGTGATTTTTTTTGCTCATGCGATATACACTACATAGCCAAAAGGCTGTAGACACCTGCTCGTCCAACATCTCATTCCAAAATGATGGGCATTAATATGGAGTTGGTCTCCTCTTTGCTGCTATAACAGCCTCCACTCTTCTGGGAAGGCTTTTCACTAGATGTTGGAACATTGCTGCAGGGATTTGCTTCTATTCAGCCACAAGAGCATTTCGTGAGGTTGGGCACTGATGTTGGGTGATTAGGTCTGGCTTGTAGTCGGTGATCCAATTCAGCCCAAAGGTGTTCGATGAGGTTGAGGTCAAGGCTCTGTGCAGGCCAGTCAAGTTCTTCCACACCGATCTCGACAAACCATTTCTGTCTGGACCTCACTTTGTGCACGGGGGCATTGTCATGCAGAAACAGGAAAGGGCCTTCCCCATTCTGTCGCCACAAAGTTGGAAGCACAGAATCATTTAGAATGTCATTGTATGCTGCAGTGTTAAGATTTCCTTTCACTGGAACTAAGGGGCCAAGCCCGACTCATGAAAAACAGCCCCAGACCATTATTCCTCCTCCACCAAAGTTTACAGTTGGCACTATGCATCCGGGTAGGTAGCATTCTCCTGGCATCCGCCAAACCCAGATTCGTCCGTCGGATTGCCAAATGGTGAAACATGATTAATCACGACAGAGAACGGTTTTCCACTACTCCAGAGTCCAATGGCGGTGAGCTTTACACCCACTGCAGCCGACGCTTGGCATTGCGCATGGTGATCTTAGGCTTGTGTGCGGCTGCTTGCCATGGAAACTCATTTCATGAAGTTCTCGACAAACAGTGCTTGTACTGACATTGCTCCAAGTCAGTTTGGAACTCAGTTGTGAGTGTTGCAACCGATGACAGACGATTTTTCCACGCTACGCGCTTCAGCACTTGGCAGTCCCGTTCTGTGAACTTGTGTAGCCTGCCACTTCGCGGCTGAGCTGTTGTTGTTCCGAGACGTTTCCACTTCACATTAACAGCACTTACTGTTAACTGGGGCAGCTCCAGCCAGGGGCAGAAATTTGATGAACTGACTTGTTGGAAAGGTGGCATCCTATGATGGTGCCACGTTGAAAGTCACAACTCTTCAGTATGGCCCATTCTACTGCCAATGTTTGTCTATGGAGATTGCATGACTGTGTGCTTGATTTTTTCACCAGTCAGCAATGGGTGTGGCTGAAATAGCTGAATCCACTAATTATTAGGGGTGTCCACATACTTTTAGCCATGTAGTGTATAAGCAGCAAAGATGGTTGATGGAAGTGATGTTATCTGATTTCAAAGTAGATGGAAGTTGACCTTGGGCAAATTACAGAGTGAAAAGAGGAGAATGTTTGTGAAGTGCAATGCTGTATGTTGTCTTTTGATCAAATCAGTCGGCAAAGCGACATGTACTTTTACCTGTGTTCATATATAACTTCCCTGTCAACCTGGCATGCTTTCTTTGTATTACTATTCAACTGCAGATCTGCATTAAAAAAAAAGATTTGTCGACACTTTCAATATTGGTTGCTTTCTTGCTTATTAGACAAAGGACTGTTTGTTGTCTGCGATCTGTTTTGCATGAAACAAGGGAAGGGTGTTGTGGTGAGGCAAAGAAAGGAAAGGGAGGAGAGCAGGGTTGAAGGAGGTGAATGGATGTGCTATTTAAAAGAAAACACTTGTGTCTTGTCATAACTACAACATATAAAACTCAAATTGTCCTGCAAAGTTTAACTGTTTCAGCATGGATCTAAAGTAATTCAACGCATTGCCCAAGTGCAGATGGAAAACCATATCGAACATTTGTCAGTCATTGTTTGTCTTCGGTAAGTTAGACTGACAGAAAGACATGCACACAATGTATCTCCATTAATAGGTACCCACAATGATGGACGAGTTCGTGACCTGACCGAAGGTTTATAAGTGAAATGAAAGAAACAATTTTTCTTCATAATCCTTTAAAACAATGTAAATTAACTCTCGTCATTTTATACCTCTTCAAACTGCTTTAAACTGAACAATTGCTCTTATTTTGTTTTTTTCTACTTCTATATGTATGTTTTGTTTGAAGAAATTATTTCTATCAGTGCTCTACTGGGGTTGGTAATATAAACATTTCAATTTATTTTCTACAATTTGATTCTTAAGTTCAATCCTGCTTTATATTTTATTCGTCTTATTTAACATTCATGATTTGAATTCTGTTACATATTATGGGGGCTGGTTAGATGGCTTAGAAGTATACATCCTTGCCTCTGAGCTGTATTGTTTGTGGTGGACAGTAAAGATCCCACAGTGTCTTGCGCCAAAAGTAATTGAGTCATCACCAGCAGCCAAAAGAAATTACAAATCTTTGCCACTTTCAGTCGAGTATCCTGTGATGGAGTGGCAATCTGTCCAGGATTGGTTCTAGTCTTGGAATGGCTATCGACTTGTTGTGAATGCCTCTGAAGCTCTCTCAATGATATGAATCTCTGTCAAGAGGTGTAAGTAGACTTCCATGATTATGATGATTATGAGGGTACCATAAGCCTTACAGGCTGTGGTACCAAATTGTTTCTGTTCTGTTTCTTTTTATTGTTGTTTTTCGTCCCTTTTTTGGCTTTTTTTTTTTGCTCAACATTTTTTTCCCTTGTCCGATTGACACAAAGTTTTCAGGGTATGAGTGACGCCCATGGAGAATATTTTAATGATAATTACGACGTCATAGGTCATGTGGTATGGCAGCCATATTGGATTAAACGAAAAATATAAAATAATTGTATCTCTAAAATTGCTGATCAGAAAAATTTGAGACTTAGCACATCACATTCAACTGCCAATGGAGAATAAGGACCTTGTAATGATGACATCATAGGTGAAATTGTAGAGCAGCCAAAATTGATTTACTTGATATCCTTGTGCTAAAAATCTGAAATTTCATCCACTGAATCTATGACCAAATAAAAATGACATTAAGTTTATGATGTCATATGTCATGTGGTTTGGCAGCCATATTGTTTTTTTTAAAAATAAAAGGGAAAAAAAATCTTCTTCTCCAGAACTGCTTTACAGATCAAAGTGAAACTGCACCCAAATGATTGACCAGTCATACTAAATAAAGTTTGATAACTAAGATGTCATTGGTCATATGGTCTTGCAGCCATCTTGGATTTACCCTAAAACCTTCAAAAATCTTCTCCAGAACGGCTGGACAGATTGAGGGAAAACTTCACAGACATGTTCCTCATGAAATGGGGATACTAGGGTGATGAAGAATAATTGATTGGTCATGTGGTTTGGTGGCTATATTGAATTGAAGAAAAATATTTTAAAATGATTTCTCTGGAACTGCTTATCTAATTGAAGTGAAATTTACCAAATATCATCCAACACTATTGTTGCATACAGTGTGAAAAAGATGGCATGATCAATCACGTGGTGTGGCAACCATCTTACGTGGTGTGTGGATTGAAGGAAAAAAAAAATTGAAAATCTATATCTCAAGAACCACTTAACGGATCAATCTGAATCTTAATTTGTATGATCAATTACCAATGGGGGAACAAATATTTGCAAACTATGACATGATCAGTCACGTGGTTCGGCCGCCATCTTTAATGTAAGCCAAACAATTTTTTTTCTTCAGAACCGCTCAACGGATCAATCCAAAACTTCACAGATATGATTGAGTACCCATGGGTAAAATGTTTTGTGAATTAAGTCATCATTCACATGGTATGTCAGACATCTTGGATAGAAAGAAAACCATTAAAAATCACTTCTCTGAAACCATGATGCTTCTCGGAATCCATACATACATATCAAACAATTGAGTTCTTTATTTCAGACTGATTGCAGACATAAATTGAGATATGCTGACAAAGTCAGACCTGGAAGCATTATCATTGCTTGCAGTTCTCTTTTTTTAAATTGTTATTATTACTATTACTATTATTATTGTACAACGCTCCTTCCAAATCCATATCCATGCCACGTCATCGCCGGGCGCCGAAGATAGGGAGTACTCAGTTTTTACTCCATTTTATTTTTTTTTGTTTTCTTGTTTGTTACATGGCGAATTTTTTTTTCACCAATTATGTTGGTCTGTAGTGTTTGTCTGTCTTTCTTTGTTTTGTTGTTGCACGATTTTTGGCCACAATTTTCAAGCAAGCGTTCTGAATTTATTGTTGTTTCTGTGTGTGTGTGTGTGTGTGTGTGTGTGTGTGTGTTGGTGTGTGTGTGTGTGTGTGTGTGTGTGTGTGTGTGTGTGTGTGTGTGTGTGTGTGTGTAGGTGACGGCAGGACAGCAATGCTAAATTTTGGTGAAGATCTGAATCCAGATCTGGATCTGAGAATTTTTTAAGTGATTCTTCACCATTGAGAGATGAGTCAAAAACTATACATAGCATGATATCTCAAAGTTGGATAGCTTACAAGTACAAGCCGATTCGATTTTGGTTAAGGTCCGGATTCTGATCCGACCTCTCAGTGGGATACAAAATGTCAACTGTTCCACCTGGTGGAGGTACAGTATGCACTCTACCGATTGCCATTCAGTTTCGCCAAATTGTCGCTCTCCGAGTGATTTTTCATTTTCTTGGTCGTTTGTCCGGGCGATATCTCAGCCATCCTTTGAGCCAGGAAGCTGAAAGTTGTGGACAAAAGTGAAGATTTACTTTGGCAAAAACAATATTTTTCATTTTTTGATTAATCAATTAATTGATTAATTACTTAATTATTATCGATTTATTAATTCTTTATTTACTTATTTTTCTCATCTGGGCAATATCTCGGGCACCCTTTGAGCTTGGATACTGATATTTGGACATGACAGTGAACAAGTAATTTGGCTATAAAGGGTATTTTTGATTTATTGAATGATCAATTAATCGATTAATTATATTCATTTTTCGATGATTTACTAAATTTTCAAAGAGTTACAGATTTGGATGAAACGGCGGTGGTTTCAGTATGCTATTAGGCAATCGCTGAATCAATCAATTATTGCACACCGCTCACTCCAAATCTGTCTCCATATGCTGCATGGCAAGTATCATTTGTACATACATATGTACCTCAGAAGTACATATGTACACATAAACGAAGTATCATTTGTACATATTGTCATCTCCAGGGGGTTAAGACTGACCTGGACGGATAATCGAACTATTTCCCTTGGAGGTGAATAACCGAATTCCTCGGAGATTAATGGTGCGCGCGGGATGGAGGGCGGCAAGGACACGTCGCAGACTGGGGCACACGGACGGAGGACGAAGGTTTATACAAATAGACAACACGAGCAAAGTTCATAAATAGGGGTTTAATAAACAGAAATCAAATGTTTATCATGGAAATAAATCGAACAGGAATTTAGGTTACCTCACGTTTCGTTATTATCCGATTTGAGGCGCCTCCACACAGACTTTAATACAGACAAGGGGACAGAATACATAAAAGAATAATCCTCCCTTTCTCCCAGCACTTATCTGTGTGCCCAAAGATGAGTTACTGGAGCTTGGGGTTCGCCAAACCACGTTTGTGCAGAAAAATGGCCCAAAATGGTGCCAAGCTGCTCTTTGAGTGGGAAGCATACAGGAGGTCGTTCGTGAGGATGGTCCCTTTGTTAAGGGCCCAGAAGCTCTCATGAAAGTTCCTCCTCACGATCGAGATTGCTGTCGCCGCCGCTCTCCGCAAAATGGCGCCGCCAATGGAACAACATGATACGCTGAGGCATGGCCTCACATGACTCAGCCGAACAGTCAATGGCCAGCATCTTGCTCCATCACGCGAGCAAATCCACCTCAGCATGAAAACGTGAATTGTGCAGCCTTCACCGTGTTGAGGGAAAGCCAGCCGTAATGCCTTTCTCTTCCAACCGCCATCTCCTCACTCGCTTCTGTCCCGCACCATCTGACCGTTCCTCAATCCACTCCCCTCTCACGCCATGCCCCATCTATCATCCACCCCAGGAGCATGGTCTCGCTAGTTGTCATTCCTGGAGGCGAGGTTTTCACCTGCTCGGAAATGTCCAGCTCGGTTGTTGTTTTAAGGACGTGATTCCTTTTTATTGCCCGTCTTGGAAATGCAAAGCCATAGGAAAAGGTCACAGGGTGCAATCACATACCGAGAGAACTTTGCCTTAATCCAAACCTAATTAACACAGCACCACCCCGGTGTGGTGACATGTAACAACTTAAGCTCACAGTTTCCACACTTAAGTTACATTGAAATATCTCCCACCCATCCACGGAACATGCTACCCTATACAATCCTACCTTTGCTCTGAAATTCCTCCATCTACCCAACAAACACAACGATATTTACCTCAGAAGTACCCTCTCAACTCCCTCTCAATTCCGTCTCCACGTGCTGCATGGCGGGATCCTTGGGTCCCGAGTTCAAATCCCACTTGGCTGTTGAATTAATACCAAGTGGGGTTGATTCATCCTGTCATGCTTCTGAGGTCGGCAAAAATGAGTACCAGCTTGCTGGGATGATTGAGCCATTTGAGTATCCTGTGTGAGAGTGGTGACCCGTCCAGGATTGTGTCCAATAGCCCAGGAGACTGCTTCGGCAGTACCAACGCACACAGTATGGTCCCAATGGATTGGATTATTACCTCCCTCACCGAAGGTAAAGGAGGTTATGTTTTCATCCCTGTCTGTTTATTTGTTTGTCTTTGTTTGTTTGTCTCTGTACAGGATATCTCAAAAAAGTTGTAGATGGATCCGGATGAAATTTGGTGGGTAGGTTCGGTGTGTGAAAAGGACGAACTGATTAAATTTTGGTGAAGATCCGGATCCGACGACTATAATTTTTTTTAAGTGATTCTTCACCATTGACATTTTGGGCCAAAAATGATGCATAGCACGAAATCTCAAAAAGTTGTGGACGTATTCGGATTAATCTTGGTGGACACGTTGGATGTGTGGCAAGGAAGAATTGCTCAATTTTGGTGAAGATCCGGATCCGGATCTGGGTGCGAGAGTTATTTAATTTTCAAAGTGATTCTTCACCATTGAGAGATAGGGCCAAAAACGATATAGTACTGTGTGTGTTGAATGATATTTCAAAAATGTATTGGGTCTGATATGTTCTCATGGATCAGGCATTGAGTGGCGGAGGTATGCACTCTACCAAGTGCCCTTCTAGTTATTATTAGTATTTCACACGGATGTTGCACAAAGCAGGGTTAAACAATACGGGACTTTCAAAATGATGTAATCCACCCCAGAATGCTCGGCACCCATGCGCAGAAACCCCGAGAAGTAACGTTATTTTTCTGGCCATGTGAACAGCGATCATGCATGCGTAGTAATGATTGTTACCAAAAATGGCTCACAAAGCTTATAGAGAGCGATGACAGAAGTAAATAGACACCACGATTTTAATGAATATATATTTTGAACATTTGAAATACATTTGATCCATTTTTAGCTCGCCTGTTCGAAGAACAGAGAGCTATAGCAATACCCCCGGTGTGAGCGTCAGCGTCAGCATCAGCGTGAGCATGAAAATGTTAAAGTTTTTGGTGCAAGTTATTTAGAAGCTTGCATTCAATTTAATATGTGTAATAGGATGCTGATATTTGGCATGGAGGTTCCTTTGGGGTATATTATTGATGTCATGAAGTTGAAATTAAAAAATAATTTCAAATTTTTTAAATTTTTGACCTGTTTTGAACTTAACTTTTTTGTAGCACATCAATGTTAAAGTTTTTGGTGCAAGTTATTTAGAAGCTTGCCATTCATTAATATGTGTACTAGGATGCTGATATTTGGCATGGAGGTTCCTTTGGGGTATACTATTGGTGTAGTGAAGTGAAATTAAAAAATAATTTCAATTATTTTTTAATTTTTGACCTGTTTTGAACTTAACTTTTTTGTAGCACATCAACGTTAAAGTTATTTCCTTTCTAATGTTTTTATCTACCACACTATTTTTTACTGATTACAATATACAAATACATATATTGCTTTAAAATTATTTGGATCAGACTTCACTGCAATGCTTTATAAAAATATTATAGACTAGTCTTCTAAAAACGATAAATGTATAAACAGGCGAGCATTGGGTGGCTTGACACAACTCTCTGGTAATACATACACTAGTATTTGGTGGACTTAGCATTTACAGATTTCAACGCCTTTACTCTTTCAGGCAAAGAACTAACGAGTTCCGAAATTTTCTCTTGTGGGATTTCTGTCCAAGCTTCACGCAAAAGGTTTAGGAATTCTGCCCGTGATGTTGGTTTCCTGGACTTCTTCCACACAGCTCGATCCAATATGGCCCGGAGGTGTTCAATGGGATTCATGTCAGGACACTGACTTGGCCGTGGAAGTCGCTTGATCCCATTTCTGTCCTGCCATTCTTTGGTCTTTTTTGGAGTGTGGCATGGAGCTCCATCTTCCATGAATAGTGTTGTTTTTGACCATCTGACCAGTGGAGAAGACAGGGAGAAGTCCATCCTCAAGGATAGAAATGTATATTGTAGAGTTGATGTCGCCAACACACTCCACAAGCTCTGACCGACCAGTGCTCCAGATTGCTCCCCACACCATCACTGAAAAACCATCGTGTTTGACAGTTGGTTGCAATCGGTTCAAAGAACTCTTGACTAGGAAGTCTCCAGACCCATACACATCCACTGTCAGGAAATTGAGCAAATTGGGACTCATCTGAAAAAATGACAGTTTGCCAAAACTCCAATTGTCTTGTGGCCATCTCGTCAGCCCACTTCTTTCTCCTTTGAATGTTGGCTGGTCTAAGAAGAGGTTTTCTCCGAGTTGCTCTCCCATAGTAGCCCAGTTGATGAAGGTACCGCTCGGTAGTTGTTGAGCTAATTTGGACCTCCTCTGTACCATCTGCTGCCTTGCGATGTTAGTTCTCTCAATTGACCACTTGACAGCTCAAAGACACCTTTCTGAGGGCCCTGATCGACCAGAACAGGAAGCTGTGGATTCCTTGCGTTCACTGGTTAATTGCACAATCACCTGATTGACCATTCAAAGTGGAATGCCATGGTTCTGAGCTATCTGACGCTGGCTGACTCCACCTTCTGATTGGCCAACAATTCGTCCTCCTTGAAAATCGCAAAGGTCATGTGCTCCCTGGGTTTGAGGCATGGTTAATTGTCGTACAAGACCCAGGAACTCGTTTCTGCAAATAAGTAGTTGAATATGAGTACAAATCGCTGAGTAAAACTTGCTTTATACAGATGAAATGAATAAATTTAAGGTGTTGATTTACTTCTGCCATGTCTCTGTAGAAAAGAAGCAGAAAATACATGGAAAAATACCTGAGAGAAAGCTGTGGCGTGCCTCGGAACAACAAAAGAGTAAGAATGATTAACAACTCATATCTGGGGCTTGTGAATGCACAAGGAAAGTTCAAAATCAACATTTAAAGATTATATTACTATTATCTATTAGGTGGGAAGGAGGTGGGAAGAGTGTGAGCTGCAAGGACTGTTATAAATATATTGTTTGTTTGTTCCGGCACCACGAGAAATTAAAGTACCACTAAAAGTGTGTGGTGCGTGCGTGTGGTGCGTGTGTTTGTGTGTTGTGTGTGTGTGTGTGTGTGTGTGAGTGTGTGTGTTGTGTGTGTGTGTGTGTGCGGTGTGTGTGTGGCGTGTGTGTGTGTGCGCGCGCGCGCACACACGTGCCAGCGTTGGTTGTTATCTCCAATGCGGGTTTCAGAAGATGGAATGAGTCCTTCCAGGTCTCAATGTATCCACTCTGTTTCTGGAAGGCATGATTCATGGACCAATATGTGAAGTTTTCTTGTTCTCAAAGTTTTGTTCCGATGGCTTTTTCAGGATCATCACCGAGCCCCAAACAGCTTCCAACTGTAAGTCGTTTCCAACTGTTGTTTGTTTATACCGATTTTAATTTTTTTGATTTATATATACCGATTTTCCACCTGTAGTTAATTAGTTTTTATATCCCGTGAGGTGGTTCTTTATCATTCCTGTTGCTCTAACAACTAATTTCAGTACTCTTCAGTCAGGATCTTTTCACTTAATGTTGAGGTCCTGGTATTTGTCATTTTCTGATTTCTTTGTTGTTTAGGCCAAAATCACTGGGAACTGATACGTCGATTAGACATGCTTTTTTTCTTTTCTTTTTGAACTAAGTACGATATCTGTTTGCAATGTTGTTTTTCTAGTTCATGCTCTATGGGATCATCAGGTTGTATGTGAATGTCTTCTTGTTTTTCAATGATTGTTTTTGGTTCATGTTGCCACGAGTTTTCTGGAACTGGGATATGAAAGTTTTTGCAGATGTTCCAGTGGATTACTCTACAAACCCTGTTGTGCCTTTGTGTGTACAGCTGTCTGACATGAGTTGTTTTTACATCCCGATAGCTCATGCTTTCTGTTTCTACTTTGCAGATTCTACACTTGTCCGATTGACTCAGCCCCACCTTTTTTTTTTTAAGCCAATCATGTAGCGTCCCTGGTCTTGTACATTTATAATGATTCGTTCTCCATACCAGTTGAGCTGACCTTCTTAGTCATTCCAATGAGCGTTCTTTGTCGATGCCCAATCTGTCCAACTATTCCTTCTTTTTGTACCTCCTTGTTGTTTTGTCGTTCTCCCAGTTGTCAGTGTATATCTGTTGGTATTTTGCTTTATATTTTTCTTTTGTCTTTTTTGCAGTTGTTGGGGATGTATCTGTTGCTGTTTTGGTTGCATGTGTGACATCTATTGCTTGCACCTGTTTTTGGATTTATTTATTTTTTGCTCCGAGGGTTAAGGATACCTTCTCTGGCTTACTCTCTTCATGTTTGCAAACAAATTTGATTCGGTATTCTGTTGAATTTTTCACGCATTGTTTTCAGGGAATCCTACAGTTGACATTCTGTGCATTTGGTTGAGCTCCATGAGGCTGCTACCTCCTTTTCATCTCGGCAGGTACAATCTCGGGATGCACAGATTTTTGTGGAAGGTTTTGTGGAAGATTTGGAAGTTTCCTTGTTTTAATGTCTAATTTGTTGATTTTCACTTGTGGCCAGTTTATTATTCTGCAGCTATATTGGAATACTGGTGTTGCGAGTTGGTTAATGGCCTTGATTTTGTTTCTTGGGGAGAGATATGTTTTCTAGATTTGCCTCGTTCTGTGAAGGTATTCTTTGGCAATTGTTTTGTGCATTTGTTTGTGACATTTGGTGTCCCTCTTCTTCTATGAGTTATTTGTATGATGCTTCATTGTGTAGCTCCTTTATTGTTGTATTTGTGTCTTTTTTTTTTATGTCCGTTCTTGTTGCTCTACCTTGTATGAATGTGCACTTGTCACACTTCTCTTGGCCAACTTCAATTTGGATGTCATCAGAGTACCACCTCACTAATTTCAGTTGTTCTGCCAAATGTTCGGCGTATGATGCAAAGAGTTTTAAATCATCCATATGAAGTAGATGTGTCGCATTTCTTGTCCCTTTGGACGTTCTCTTATTTGACGTCAGGGTGTATCAATGTCCTTGCTCATTATTGATGTTTGTCAGTGGGTCCAGGTTCAGGTAAAACAGAAGGGATGAAATGCTCTCTTCCTGGAAGATCCCACATCGTATCTTCAACCTCTGGTACTTTGATCTTTCCTTCCAAGTGTTGTAATATCAATGTGGTATTCCAAAGCTCCATTGCTTTCTCTCTCAGTTTGATGTGGGGGTTGATCGTGTACAATTGTATGAGTTTTATTATCCATAATTGTGGGACACATTCAAAAGCTTTTGTGTCGTCTATCCATGCTGTGGATAATTTGGTTCTTCTTGTATTGCATTTTTAGAGTTTGGCCTTGTTTAGTAGTAGGAGGTATTGTTTAGTAGTCCACAGCATGTTTCCATAGCATCCTCTTTTACATCCCTTCTGTTCTGCCTCAAGGTGGAAGGTGGTGGTATATCTTGTTGTTTTAGGTGATGGTACATAATTTCTGTGATGATTCCCATCAGAAGTTTGTATGTTATTGGTCTATACTTGTGAGGTAGTTGGGCTTCCTCAGAATTTGGGATGAGGAAGGTGTTGCCCTCTGTGAGCGATTCATCCATCACATTTTTCCTCTTGGGTAAGTTTGTTGAATGCTCGAGCATAGTGATTGTGGAGAGCATTGATTTGCTTTATCCAGAAGTTTGGAGTTCCATCTGGGCCTGAGGTTTTAAACTTTGGCATTTTTGGAAGTCCCTCCCCACCAATCAAATTTCACTGGGGGAGGGGGGGCATGGGGGGGGGGCAGGGAGGTGGAGGGCATGAAAATAATAATAACCATTCCTTTCACACCGTGAGGTGCATAAGGCTGCCAAGGCAGTTTAATTGGCAAAGGAGTACAGTTTAGGATGGGTCACCACTCTGACACAGGTTACCCAAATGGCATATTACCCCAGTAAGATGGTACTCATTTTGCCAACCACAGAAGGATGGTAAGCTGAGTCAACCCACCTGATGCTGTTTTAACGGTACAACAGGAGTTCAAACTTAAGACCCCAACATCTTTAGTCAGCCACCTTAACCATTAAGCCAAAACCAGGCTTCCGTTAGGAGCATGGTACATCAAAATCAAAATCGATAGATCATAAACAATACTTAGGGATTTTAGCCAGAGGATATGATTACACCTCTGTACGAAAAATACCTTGCAATATTTAACTTCTGAAGCAAATCCATTGAGGAAAGCCAGCTTTATTCTCAATCCCAAATGATGGTATGCCTTGGGAAGCAGTGTCCCTGGCTGGCACAATGCAGCTTTTGTCAGATTCAACTCCACTGGTGAACTTATCCAATACCTGACAGCTCAGAGGTGAACATAATAGCAAGTAATAGATCTTGTGATCTCTCAGCCGAACCAAATGTTATGTTTGCCTAATGCATCTTGATGCAGGGTGGTGTTGTGATATGGTGGTAAGCGGGGAATGGAATCTTGCTGGAGGATCCAGCTTGCTTCTTTCAACAATACGAGGTCCGTCTAAAAAGTACGGGACTGAACTCACAGAAATTTTATTCCAAAAAATATATTGAAATCGCAGCTTTCCCTTCAAAATAGTTTCCCTCCAGTCTCACACACTTGTCCATCCTCTTCCACGCTTCGATGCACCCCCGGAAGGCTTCTTCTGGAATCCTCCGGAGCTCCGTCATCAAGGCCCTTTTGATGGCCTCCACATCAGGAAATCGGGTCCCCTTGATCACCCCTTGAGCTTGGGGAATAGGAAAAAAATCACAAGGGGCCAAGTCTGGCGAATACGGGGGTTGCTCCAGAATTGGCACTTCCTCTCCGCCAGAAACTGTTGGATGCTCAGGCACTGTGAGCAGGGGCTTTGTCATGGTGGAGTACCCAGGCGTTGTTCCCCACAGATCCCTCCTCTTGTCCTGGACTGATCTCATGAGGCACCGGAGGATCTCCTTTTTCACATATTGATTCACTGTTTGACCCTGTGGTAGAAACTCGAAGTGGACGATGCCCTTGATGTCAAAAAACGCGACGAGCATCACCTTGACCTTCGACTTCGACATCCTTGCTTTCTTTGGTCTTGGTGATGCCGGACTTTTCACTGACGACTCTGCCGTTTTGTCTGGGATCGTATTCGAACATCCACGATTCATCACCAGTAATGACTCTCCAGAGCAGGTCTGGATCGTCCTCGAGGCACTCGATAATGTCTTGACAGACAGTGACTCTTTGCTGTTTCTGGTCCTCGGACAACAGCTTGGGGACCATCTGGCACACACCTTGCACATTTTGAGATTTTCAGTGTGATGCTCCAGACAGTGTCCTTGTTATGGAAAGTTCCTCAGCAATCATCCGCACCATGAGTCGACAATCTGCGTGCATCATCTGCTTCACACACTCGATGTTGACGCCGTTCTGCTCATTGAAGGCATTCCAGACCGTGGATCATCTTCAACCTCCTCCTGTCCCTCTTTGAACTCTTGTGCCATTCAAATGCACGTGTATGGGATATCGTTTCTTCCCCGTAGACTTACTGCAGCATTGCGAAGGATTCGGAAGGTGTTTTGCCAAGCTTGGCAAGAAACTTCAGATTGCTCTCTGCTCACGACTCATAGCGCGACGACTCAGACTGGACAACGTGTAAAGCAAGACCTGTAAAAAAAAGTCACACAATGAGCCAGTCAACCATCCATCCATCCATTGGGACCATACTCTGTGCAGAGCATTGGTGCTGCCTAAGCAGTCTCCCTGGCTATTGGACACAATCCTGGATGGGTCGCCACTCCGACACAGTATACCAGCAAGCTGCACTTCATTTTGCCAACCTCAGAAGGATGACAGGCAGAGTCAACCACACCTGGTAATAATTCAACAGCTGAGTATGATTTGAACTCGGGATCCTAGGACCCCAAGGCCACCACCCTAACAATTAAGCCAACACCAGGCAATCAACCATCACCAATCATATATATTGCTGGAATGTTGTGAAAGACTGTGATGCAGCCCGTTCATTCAAGTTGTGTAAGTGGAGCACACAGCAAGCTGAGTCCCATTACTTTTTAGAGGGACCTCGTATATTTGGTGCAAAGGATTAAGTGTCGTGACCGATGATTCAAGGATGCAGACTGTGACAAGTGTGGCATGTACGTATGCTCTGGGTACTAAATGCAATGGATCTTTGGAGTGAGAAAGCAAGCATTGTGAGATTTGTTTTAACAACATCTTTTGCGATGACTTCAGTGCAAAAATGTGTTATGAGTGATTCGGATGACTGCGTGGGCTGTGTGATTTGTTAATGTTGTGGCCTTGTTGTCATAGACTTCAAGTTGCAAAGAAGGCTGTTCTGGCATTGTCTTTTCGTTTTGAGGACGGAGGTGGAAATAGATTACAGTGAATGGAATGGTGGTGTGGGAGGTGCAAAGGTGCCAGACCGAGCCAGAATTCTTAGTCCCAGGTGACAGTGCGTACTGTGATTATAGATTGTTGATTGAATTGCAGTAATACTGAAACAATTTGCCTTCGCCTTATGGAAGGCAAATCCAACTGAAGGCAATCTCAGTTCCTTCCACAAAGCTTGGAACAATTGTGTCTACCCTCAGGAGAGCCAGAAAACATCTTTTTAATCTCAAGTCTGAACTCTCAAACCTGTCTCCCCCATCCATATCCTGGTGGCATCTAATTAAGTCTGTTTCTGGTGGATGTTCCCCCTCCATCCCCTCCCTTACCTCAACTGGCCACATTGCTGACTCTGCACATGAAAAGACTGAATGCCAAAACTCCGTGTTTGCTTCTAATTCTTGTGTCCCAAACCCATCACTTTCTGAACCCACCTTACCCAGTCACACTCAGCTGTTCCTGGACTCCGTGCCCTTTTCTCCTGACAAGGTGGAGAGCTTGCTCTCATTCCTCAAATCAGATTCTGCAACCGGTACAGATGGCATCAGCCCTCACGTCCTAAACAACCTGCTCTGCTGCTCTTGCTCACCCTCCATCTGTTCTAGTTACCCTCTCATTTGCTCAACGTCATCTGCCATCTGCTTGGAAATCAGCAAACATTACCACTCCACGTAAAAAAGGTGCAAAAACAGATCCCTGCATCTACCGACCAATCAGCCTTCTCCCAATCATCAGCAAGGTTATGGAATCCATCATCGCTTCAGACATCAAATCCTTCCTCTTCTTCAATAGCCTGATTTTCGATCATCAATTTGGATTCAGACCAGGTCACTCTACCCTGGATATGCTGCTTCTGCTTTCCCAACAATGGATGGAAGTCCTCAATGTCAGACATGAAATCAGAGCCATCTCCCTAGACATATTGCATGCCTTCGATACAGTCTGGCACCCTGCCCTGCTCAACAAACTCTCTTACTATGTTATCCAAGGCCATCTCCACTCATGGCTCATAGATTTCCTCTCCTGTCGCAGTCACCGTGTGGCCCTAAATGGAGTCCTCTCATCCCCTCTTCCTGTCCAGGCTGGCGTTCCTCAAGGCAGTGTTCTGGGCCCTGTTCTTTTTCTGATTTTCATCAATGATCTCTCTGACTCTCAGGAAAATCCTCTTTATCTCTTTGCTGATGACTCCACCCTCTGCTATACCATCTATCATCCCTCAGATCGGCAAGCAGCAGCTTCTTCGCTCACTGCACATCTGGATAAAATCACAAACTGGTCCAACATGTGGAACATGTCTTTCAATCCTGACAAAGCTCACACTCTCACTATGTTTCTCCGAATGGACTGTCTCAAACCAGCCTCTCCCCCCAAAAAGACCTTTCATTCAAGCTTCTGGGTCTCACTATCTGCCA
>CM068956.1:126582436-126599715 GCA_035128595.1 Eptatretus atami
TGGGAAAGCCACATTTCCAAGCTGGCCTCCAAAGCCAGTCTGGGCATTCTCCATCATGCAATATCCTTCCTTGGCACACCTGAGCTCCTGACTTCATGCAAAGCTTTCATCCGCAGCCTGATGGAGTACTGCTCTCCCCTCTGGACTAGTGCTCCCGTGTCCTTTCTCGGCTTCACGCTGTGGAAACCAAGGAATTTAGGATCATTGGTATCTCCCGCGATGAGGCTGAGTCTTTGGTCTCTCGCTCTTTCACCGCAGGCAGGTCGTTGGTCATTCTGTCTTCCACCATCTCCTCTCTGGCCTCGCCCTCCTCCCCCCCCCTGCTCTGTCTGCGTTCTCTCCACCCCATATTTCCACAGGGCGCTGAAGGTCCCCCAGCAACACTTCTGGTAAAACTACCAAAATCAAGAATCAATGCTCACCTTCATTCTTTCATTCCTCTTTTTTTCCCAGCTTTGGAACAAACTTCCACACTCTCTTCAATCCCACTCTTCCCTCCATATCTTCAAAACCGCTGTTCAGCACCATCTCTTATCTTCCTCCATCCAAAACCTCGATCTTTTCTACACCCGTTAATCCACCCCAAACCCACCTCC
The DNA here is from genome assembly GCA_035128595.1 of Eptatretus atami. Taxonomy (NCBI): domain Eukaryota; kingdom Metazoa; phylum Chordata; class Myxini; order Myxiniformes; family Myxinidae; genus Eptatretus; species Eptatretus atami. Next base: position 126,583,033 of record CM068956.1, read on the forward strand.
TTCAAATTCCCTGCTTTCCTTTCTGAAAGTCCCTGCAGTGTCCCATCTTGTTTCCCTGTGTAACCCACCCAATCCCTCTTCCTTCCACAGATCTCCTAATGTCTCTGTTCCCCACTATTTTGTGCGTCCTGCTCATGATACTCTTATCTCCTGCTCCCCTTGTTGTATATTCTGTGTTAGCTCTCATATGAGCCTCGACATTGCACACAAAAAAAAAACTCTGTTTCTTCACATCATGAGTAGGCTGGTTCTTTATTATTACCTCCACCACCGAAAGTGAAGGAGGTTATGTTTTCACCCCTTTCTGTCTGTTTGACTGTATGAAGGATATCTCAAAAAGTTGTTGACGGATCCAGATGAAATTTGGTGGACAGGTTCGGTGTGTGACAAGGAAGAACTAATTAGATTTTGGTGAAGATCCGAATCTGGATCCGACTACTGAAATTTCTTAAGTGATTCTTCACCATTGAGAGATTGGGCCAAAAACGACATATAGCACGACATCTCAAAAATGTATTGGGCCAGATATATTTTCGTGGATCAGGCATTGCATGGCGGAGGTATGTGCTTGACTGAGTGCCATTCTAGTTGCACCATGTTTTTACAGGGGTTGGGCATTAGGTTGATGGGAGTAGTGTGAAGTGTGGGCGGTAGGGGTAGGGAATCAGATGATTCCAGGTGATGTCGGTAGCATGCTGTTGAATTTCATTTTCAAAATAAATTTTGCTTTCCATTAAGTACTGCATTTGGGATTGGGGAGTGATGCATCTCTGAATCAAAGGCAGGTTATTGCTCTTGTTATTCTTAGAGTGGATGTCCATCATAGTTTTATTGACTGTTGTTTCCCTTCCAAGAGGCAAGCTTATTGAGATTGTATTTATCGTATTGTTTTGCAGTGTTTCTGGCAGGCATAGGAGGAAAGTTAGGGGAGTATGACTCTGGGCAATTATGTTGTGGCAGGACAAGCTCACTGTTCAATTGGTCACAATTCTGTTTTATGATGAATGTGCTAAAAACAAACACTAGGTTCTCTATTGTCTGTGATGTTTCACTCTTCTGAAGTGCAATATTAAATCGCATTGGTGTTGAGCTTAGATCTGTGTTAATGCATATCCTATTTGTTCTCGTTACCTGTTTAGTGTGCTGTCAAATAGTGCAAGCAGCAGACACATTATTGATGTATGTGTGTGTGTGTGTGTTCATTGTTTAACATTTCACTGGTCATATTCATACATGGACACAACCAACATGCACTGTCATTGCAAATGGATGCAGGGATGGTCAGGGAACAACCATTGTTGAAAGAAAGATGTAGGGATGTTTGCACACGATAATTTTTTGTGACCATCCCTACCTTGTTCACATACTTTTTGGTATACCATTACTACATCCTTTTACATTAAAAAAAAATGCTATTATTACTTGTATACTGTATATAACTGCCTAATGCTTTTGAAGTGGGATGATTAGTCTAAAAGTTGAGTAGAGTGAAAAGGTGACAAGTTCCAATGTTGTTGTTAGACTTTATGCTGTGTGGAAAGGTCACGAAAGTTTGTGATATTTCTGGTTACTTCCGGATATAAGAACCATGATCTCCAGATATAGAACAAGTAGCTTGTATGGGTAGGAGCTTGTGCAAATGTTCTTGCTCTGAGGATATATAAGTGGTAAAGCAGAGTTAAAGAGCAGGGGAATGGAAGAAGAAAATAAAAGCCAATCACTTGCTTTGCTGTGTACACCATTGGTCTGAGGTTTTCATGTGTCGCTTGTACTTTATCTTTTCAATAAAGTCAAGTTCTGTGTACAGTACAATAGGTAATGGATATGATTGTGCAATATTTGACAAAAGCAGTAAAATTTGCATTCATGTTCTTTAAGACATTTGGATTCATATAAGACCAGGTAACATTCACTCTTGACATGGTATCTGGCAGTGGCCGCCATCTTGAATTTCAAAATGGCCACCATTTAAATCTTTCATCCATCATATTTCAGCTTATAGTCAACGTATAAGCACGATCTTAGTGTTTACTTTAACATTTTCAGGGACAAGGAATCCATTTCTGCCATATTCAATATCCTCAGATGATGGCCATTTTGATATTCAGGATGGTCAACATGTAAAAATCGATATATTTCTTGATAATTTGGCTTTTATGAGACATACAAACAACAAGAAGCAAACAGCAATTTGCATAATTGAAAACAAGTTGTACTATTTTTGCTAGCCTCTACATCACCTGCTGGGCCAGACAAGGAAATCATGACAACTTCTTTGAACACAAGAATCAGGCATGTCCTCCATCCCTTTCTGATATGGGTCAACTATGATAAGGATCAAAATCTGATTTACTCGAGTGCCTAACAAACTGCTCCCCATCATAACCAGTATGCTCCAGATGTCGATAAGAAAGTATTTGATCGTGCTGCTGTCATACACATGCTCAGGCCAGGGGGCAGCCCAACATTTGGAGCTTATGCCCAGCAAATATTTATACCTCCAAGCTGGAAACTGTCAATAAGAGTAGACATTGGGATTTTTTTTAGGTATTTTGTTGATAGCCTCAATCAATCAACAATATAACGGAGAATGCATAGCGGAACGACATAAAGCAAAATGGTTCTTCTGGGTACTCCTATCCCAGCAAATTGAGAGACTTTCCTGAAGATTGAACAGAGCAATAACAAGTTGTTTCATTATCTGTCAGACTGTGTAACATCATATGATGCCAGTAAAAAGATACTTATCAGCACGCAAGATGAGATTGTTGTCACCACAGACCAGAATGACCTGAATAACTTGGAGTACCTTCAGCCATGCTCACATGAGGAGGCGGATATGCGCATATTACTTCATGTAGCACATTGTGCAAAACAAGGACTTCACAAAGTGGCTATCTGGACAGTGGATGCAGATGTGGTTCTCTTGGCTGTAGGGCATTTCCAAGCTCTTGAAATTGATGAGCTGTGGGTCAGCTTTCACATTGGTACTCACTTTCACTATATTCCCATCCATGTCATTGCCAACGAGTTAGGTGTGAAAGGGAAAGCATTTATGCTATTTCATGCCCTCAGTGGATGTGATACTGTGTCCAGCTTCCTTGACTGTGTGAAGAAATCGGCATGGTTAACATGCCCAGCTGTAACAGTTCTAAGCCTTCCTCACCCTATCATTATGACCAGAAGTTGGCTCACAGACTCTACTTGAGATAGAAAGGTTCATCATCGTCATGTACAGAAGGACTTGTGCACTTCGTAGGGTGGATGATGTGAAGAAGCAGCTATTTGCTCAGGGATCTTGGACCATTGAGAATATCCCACCAACAAAAGCTGCTTTGCTCTAACATGTAAAAAGGAAGGTACACCAAGCAGGTTATGTGTGGTCACAAGCTCTTTTGTCAGCTCCCCTTCTGTATAGTCCTGGACTATGGGGTTGAAGTACAATTAATTCAGGATAGAAACCATTCTGGACTGATATACCAGAGGCATCAATGTCATGGTATGCACTGGTGCACTGTGGCTGCAAGAAGGGGGGTAAATGTTGGTCATCAAGTGTACAGTTCACCGAGCTATGTAGCTGTATTGGAGCATGCGGCGACACATGAATTGTGCAGACGGTATGATAGTTTTGACTGCATGATGTGTGTCACAACAACTGCTCTGTGAATATGTGGTTTTCCATGGAACAGGGAAGTGGTACCTCTTAAAACCCCATTCAAAATGAGTCAGTCGGGCCTGAAAAATGTTCCTTTCTGTCATCCCTGCACATTTTAAAATGGAATAGCCCTAGATTAGTTTTATGAGTGTGTGCAAGCATTTGTGTTGTCCTTTCTGTATCAAATTGAGATCGTATTTGTCATAAATATGTTCATTGGCACTACTCTTATTGCTGAGAAAATAACTGGGTAAAATGTGACAAAGTCAAAATACATACACGTTCATATATAGGTCTTCATACATGACCCAAATATGGATTCCTCGATTCCAAGAGACACAGAGATCACGTTCCTGAAATGTGTGCCAGTCATCTTGAAATTCTATACAGCTATCATTTGTTTATGATGCTTACAATATAGTTAGATGAATTTACCCAAAATATGGGTTTTAGAACAAATATCATGTTTCTATGTTACATAGAAGCAGAGTTATCAAAGAATATAGATTTTTGCATATCGGCCATCTTGAATTTCAATATGGCTGTCATCTGAGGATATTGATTATGGCAGAAATGGATTCGTTGACCCTAAGCCGAACTATGACAGATAACACATTTACATGGTGGCCATTTTGAAATTCAAGATGGCGGCCAAATACCATGTCGATGGTGATGGGTATGATTGAAATAGTCTTGTATGAATCTTATAAATACCATGTCGATGGTGATGGGTACAATGGGTGGTCTTATATGAATCTCCATATTTTAATGAACATGCATGCAAATTTCCACACTTTTGTCAAATTTTGCACAATTCTTATGATTGGTGGTTCGTAACAGCTGTACTACTTAGGCCTAAGTCACATTTGCCACGGCGGCCGTGGGGTCTCCAAAATCTACGGCCACTAGCAATTATACGGCGGCCGCAGTATTTCCACGGTCACACAATGTAGCAGTCACATATGTTTTTTTTTTTTCGGGGAGCCGCACGGCGTATTTATAAATTGTGGAGACCGAAAACGTGGGGGTGCCGTACGGTCTTTGATTTGATGTCGCACGGTGACCTTAGGGCGTTCCTGCGGCGGCCATATAATTTTCAAGGCAGACGCAAGGTGCCCGCAAGGTGCCTGCAAGGCGACCGCAGGGGGACCGCGGGGGGCCCAAAGGCGAACGTGCGACCAGACGGACGGTAACGAGTGGGTTATTTTATTATTTTTTATTTTTTACAGTTCTTTTGTTTCGGCTTGTCGAATTGCTACGGCGAACGTAGAAATGAAAAAAGTTATAACTCCGCGTTAATTCCACGGCGACCTTACGGCCTGTAAAAGATAGCCAAACGGCGTAGGGCCACCCTGAGGCCACCTCAGAACTCTGTGCGGCGCGCCGCAACGTTTCTGTCAATTCAGAGGGGGTACGGCCGCCGTATCCTCGCCGTAGAGCAAATGTGACTTAGGCCTTACTGCATCTGCCTGCCAGTTGGATATCAATCGATTAATAAAAACAAAAAAGTCGGGTTTTGTTTCAAAAATGTTCTTCGGCCCATCGATGTTCTTGGTCAGAGTCTGGATCTCATTTCACAATGGAATTGCTGCTTCCTTGCTTGATGATCACTGCTCAGCATTTTAGAAGGATAGAGAATGGACAAACAACCATAGCACAGGCTTTGATTGACCTAATGGCCTCCGCCTGCAGTGAATTTCCTTGTAATAATACAAGGGAATTCATATTATATTCTAGTTTCGGAAAGAAAGTGATTTGTGGAAGAAATTTAGAGTATTTGAAATTGTCAGATTATATATATATATATTGAGATCATACAGGACCACCAGGGACATGTGAAAGCAAAATTTAATCAGAAACTTCTTCCAAAAGTGTTGAATATTCATGGAATTTATGTTATTGTGTGTCAATGATTTCAGCAAAGGAAAGGAAGAAGTGATGAGTGGTCAGAAAAAAAAGGGAGTACTGTATCTTAAAATTGATACCAATAACGGAATCAATAATCATGTCATAAAGTCTTTGATATGACTCAGCCAGGGTTCAAACATCAACCTCCCAGATTCAGAGCAGATGCTCTAACCATTAAGCCTCGTAAGTGCTCTGCTGAGTTTACTGCTGAAGTGTATTCTATTAAAATAATGTTACGAGTTCGAAAAAATACAACAAATCTCAATCATATGTTCGTTGCCTCACCTATAAAATAGCCATTGTTCATGACACAAAATATTTTGCAAAACGAAAGACCTTATATACAGTACCTTGATTGAAAACAACACCTCCAACACCAAGGCATTTTCTCTATAGGCTATAATTGATAAACTTTTCAATGGGGTAGTATCTCCTTCTCTCTAATGAGAGTTGCAAGCTGGGGATTTGGCTGAGTCTGAGAGGTGCAATTGACTTTCCCTGTAAATGATGCGGCCAGGATCTGATGGTGCAAAAGACCAGACCACTGTGATCCAATCACAAGGATTAGCCGAGCAATATAATCCCTGCAATTGTGTTCATTAATTTTACAACTATTTAAAAATCACACCACAGATGTGAACAGAAGAAAGAACAAAGTCAGAACATTTAGAAAAGTAAACAAATGTGTTTAACTGCACACATATTTACAATCACATTTCCCACTGATGCATTTTCAGTGATTCATCCAAACTTAAACACATCAATATTATCTTCAGCAAATAAGCATGGATTGTATGGTTACACAGACATTCACAGATTGTAAAGTCTTCATTCCAATGTCATAACTAATCATGAAGAGAACAGAGGTCAAGACAGGTATTGGGTGCATGCACCGGAGCAGGGCGTCGCTGCGTCCACTTTCCACCGGTACTCCAGGGGCCTCCATCTGGCCATCCCCCAGGCAGATGCCTGGCCCACCAACATCTCCTTGAGATGCCGATCAACCTGCTGCAATCATGAGGCACGTGGTCAGCCCGTTGGCCTCCTCCACTCATGAGGCTCCCTCGCTGAGAGAATCTGGTGAGCAGGATCAGCGTCAGGAAAATGAGGCACATGGCCATCCAGCCGTAACTAATGCTCACAGACTATACAAGTAACAAATGCCATCTGAGTCTCGGCAACTGCTCGTTGGACACAAAGTCCAGCCAGTGATAGCCAAAGATTTTCTGAAGACACCTGGTACTCAAGGAGTTAAGTGTCAGTCTCAAATCTCTTGTCAGAGTCCAAGTCTCACATCTGTAGAGGAAGACTGGAAACACCGAGGACTTATAGACTCGGAATTTCATCCCCCTGCATAGGTACCGACAGCGCCACAACACATGATCCAGTGAATCCATGACTCCCCAGGCCCGACCGAGATGTCTATTGACGTCTGGCTCACAGCATGCAGAGAGGTGAAATTACTGCCAAGGTAAGTGAATCTCTCCGTGAGCTCAACATCCTCACTACGAACAGGTACAGACAAGATAACAGCATCCAATATGTCATTGAAAGCCGGAATATTCGTTATGACCCAGGAAACCCTTAATCTCAGTGGCTCAGACTCCTCATTCAGCACCTCGAGGGCCTCCATAAAGATATCCAGCGTCTCCGCAAAGATGACTGCATCATCTGCGAAATTAAGGTCAGAGATCTTGACATTGCAAAATGATGCACCACAACTTGATCTCCCTGACATCCTCCCGAGACTCCAGTCCAAACAAATGTTGAAAAGTGCGGGGGAGAGTACACGCCCCTGACAAACTCCAGTAACAACTAGAAATAAGTTGGTGATGCAAACACCACAACTCACAGCACTCTCAGTACCAGAGTATAATTCAGAAATCAGATCGATCAGTTTTAGTGACACCCCACAGTGACTGAGAATCCTCCAGAGGGCATCCCGATTCACTGAATCAAATGTTTTGGAGAGATCAACATCGGCTGTGAGCAGCCCCTGCCGAAACTCTCGTTTGCGTTTGGTGAGGACCCAAAGAGCAAGGATATGGTCAATCATTGACCTCTTTGGTGTAAAGCCTGACTGCTCTGGGTGCTGGCACTCAAGCATATGGTGGCGAACGCCATCAATAATTGTCTGAACAACGAACTTGCCTGACACTGAGAGCAGTGTCACCCCTCGGTAGCTGTTGGAGTCCTGGCGATCACCCTTCCCTTTCCAGAGAGGGGCAGCAAAACAAGGCCACTCTTCCAGTCTGTTGGGATGATGCCTGTGTTCCAGACAGAGCACAGAACTGCGTGCAACAACATGAGTACACCATTTCCACCAGCCTTGAGAAGTTCAGCATGGATGCTCCAAATCCAGGGAGCTTTACCACCTTTCAACTAGTTCATCCGCAGCCTGTGTTTCCACAAACAAAGGTGGTTCACAGTTGATTAGAGTGTCAGCAATATGCATTAGTAACGTCCCTGACATCCAATTCAACAGCAGGTGGGTCAGCCTGGTACAGCCACTCAAAGTAACCTACCCAGTGGGCCTTCAAAAGGGACTCTGTCAATGTCCAACCACCCTCTGCTCTAACTGCAGTACACTGCGGGATAGTCTTGGAGGAACGCAATGCACAAATTCCTCTGAAAGTATGATGAGAATCACTTGACCACAGGTGATGCACTTCCCCTTCGCAGTTTCTTCACACATAGGCATCCTTGTCCACCCTCAGTGCACGTAGCACATACAGTCTTTCGCCTCAACTCTTTGAACAGCTTAGCTCTGCCATTGAGGTGTGCAAAGTTGGTAGACACCTATTCCAACAGTCTCACAGCTATAATTGCTGTTGAAGGTGCTTCCACCAGGTATTATCTCGGGGGGGGGGGGGGGGGGGGGGGGGGGCGGAGGGGGAAGGGAGTGGAATGGACACTTATCCAACCAAGATATTCTCGTCTTATATTTTTAATTAATTTTCTGAAATTTGTAGAATTTGTTTTTCACTTGGTAGTTGTGGGTTATGATGTGTAAATAAAGGTGGAAAAAGTCTGATTTAATGCAATTCAATTCCAGGGTAAGGCAACATAAGGTGAACATTTTGAAAGGGGGTGTACACTTTTTATAGGCACTATATATAATACATCGTGTTTGTATAGCTTGGATAGATTCCAATTCCACTGGGCCATGAAGGAATTATACTGAGGTTTGAAACCTGGGGCCTACTCAAACTGTGTGTGCATCTCAGAACGCCTGTGACGCCAATGGGCTGCAAACTTACGACATTTGATGATGCTTTTAAGTCACTTTTGGTCTTTTTCGCACTGAAGAGAAAACTTGGAGGGAAGTCATGGTGATTGTGAATATAACACTTCTGTTTGGAGGCATCTTACTTCACGTCCCACAGAGACTATTATTTAATTATATAGACAAAAAAATTGCATATATTTGTATGATGGAGTTTTATATTTTTCAGCGATTACAAAAGCCCACACTCACAATATAGCGACATAATTGGGACAGATGGGCAAAGACATTACTATTAATACAATGAGAAAACGAATGACTGAACTGAGTGAGGGGCTTCGTGAGAAAAGTGAGAAGTAAAGGTGCTACTTGGTGGTACCAATGTAAAATGTGAAAAGTTAAAACTGTTTGATAGCACCAAAGAGTAAGGTGAGGTGAAGAGCCAGAAGCAAAATATTGCACTTTGCAGGACAGAGGTAAAAGGTGAAAGGTGAGCCAGATTCAAGTGGTTAATGCAGGGAAAGGTGAATGTGACACAAGTATATGAGCTGAGCTGGTAGAATGCTCGTGGGATGTGAAACAAAGCCCAATAAAAGAGCATTGATAAGCCTCTAAGAAAGAACCTCAACAAGTGATAAGAAAGTACCCTCTGGGAAGGAGCATTCCTCAGTTTTCTATAAGGAGCATCTATGGACTGGTGGGAGCCAATGCCAATGGGTGTGGGCCATGTTGCGAGGAGCACATATTTGCACAGGATGCTGGGAGCCACTGTGAGTATGTGTGGGTCCATTCAAATGGAGCACAAGTGAGAAAAACCTTTTGGGAACCAGCGCTGGTGTGTGCTAACCAGCCCAAGTGGGGTGCTTGGAAGCAAGGACTCGTGAAAGCCAGCACCAATGCGCACAGAGTTATTTGAAGCCAGCACCAATGTACATGTGCCATTTCAGTGGAAGGGAAGTCAGCACAGACCCCCGGGAGCCAGCATTATGATAGTCAGGCCAGTGCAAATAAAGCACAAGTAGGCAAGTGCTATTGGGAGCCTGCACTGGTGTGCACTGGCCAGCCTGAGTGGATTGCTTGTAAGCATTGGCTGTTTAAAGCCAGCACCATCGTGTGTAGAGCAGCCTGAGTGGAGTGCAAATGAGTCTGGGCTGATAGCAGCTACCGCTGGTATGTATGGTGCAGCGCGAGCATGTGAGCTCGCTCGGTGAAACTCAAGCAAGCGCTTTTGAATGCAGCAATGCCAGACAGGCAGTGAGGGCTATCGCAATGTTTGTCTGGTATGGCCTTATGGGTTGTGTTCTTTGTTTGTTTGGCATGTTAACACTGAGCTGTGAGTCCCTCCTAGCCTAGTAACTTTTTTCTGGCAATGGCAGACTGTGGACACAGAAGACGATGCTTCCATTCGTTTTATCTTACATCTTCCCAAGTGTTTTTTTTACATAAAAATTTGAAAGACTTCACCGGCTTCAATCCAGGGGTCTGTACGACCAAACCTGACCGGGGTGCTTGGAAACAAGCTTCAAAGCATCCTATGACCTACATCCTGAGAGAAATATCAAATCAACAATCACCCTGCTGGGGTTTCAAATCAAAAAGGAATTTGCGTTCAACGTTCTCGCTCTTCCATGAGTTTTGACCTTGTACACAACCCCCCCCCCCCCTCAAACCAGAGAAGCCATGAATATTTAGAGGTGAGTCCTTCATTATTCACGCTATTACTGTCTTGTATGCGAAAAAATAAAGCTTATCTTACTTGAAGTATATACAGGGTTGCAAAGTTGCATATTTGTACATTGACGTGAGAAACATTGGAATGCTCATTTTCAATAAATTCCACCAGATAAAGGAAAGGGTTCATTGAAAGTCCATCTTTGTCTGTCATGTCGAACAAAATTGATTGGAATGAAAATTTATATGATGGTCACTGGAGATCAGAAGTGTTTCCAAATTTTCTTCTAAATCATGACGGTTCTTCAAATTAAAGACTTCCATGAAATAATCTTATGATTTCATGTATAAGACTGGTTGAAGCATTATATTGAGGATCAAGAGGGGAAAAAAATCAACTGTTTCCTCATTAAAAGAGATTTAAATATTTCATGATAACTTCAACACAATAATTCAGGAAATGATTTTGTACTTAACTTGGCTTTGTGCTTCTGGGCAGACCTAGCTCCTTTTTTTCCTCCTTGAATGCGCATCGAAGGAAAGATCATAGTACAATAGGAAGATCACATGTTCTTATCCTTCAGATAAGTGAATAGCATAGCAGGTATAAGTATCTCATTGACAGTTTTGGCTGACAGGATGGCCTAGGGGTATGCACATTTGCCTCTTAGCTATCTAGCCTGGGTTTGAATCTTGACCGAGCAATAAATTGTCATCTTGGTGTTTCACGGAGAGGGTGATTCATCAGTGTACGCCATCCTTCGGATGGAAGTTAAACGGGAATCCGGTCTGCCAGCATTTGTTGGTGGATGATAAGGATCCCACAGTGTCATTCGCGAAGAGTAGGCAAGCTATCACCAGCACCCATCCATATTCAATCAAAAATTTGATGAAACCACTGCTGGCCACCACAATACTACATAGCTAATAGCAAGATAATGATTGTCCTGCTTGGTGTGATCCCTTGTGTGTGGTGTGGTGTGATCAATCCCTGATCAAAGAACAGTGTAAATAACTGAACACTACCGTTCCTCTACAGTGCTTGCAAGGAGCGCTGCATCTCAGAGAACCCCTTTTTGCATATTGATATAAAGCAGAGTATTCCATCTGTATTTATGTTGTTTTTGTTAAAGCTCCAATCGTATCTCGTTTAATAAGTAGGCCATTATGTGCTGCTATCTGCTTGTGGTTAGCTGTATTATTAGTACACACTGCAATATGTGGGAGTATCAGAGTTTCTTTTGGCACAGGCATGACGAGCCGAATGCTGTCCTCGTTGCCAAGGTTTTCTTTTTATTTCCTTGTACACTTTTTCCTCTCTGCCTTTTTGCATTAAATAAAGTATTGTTTGGAATGAAAATCGCTCAGGTCATGAAACTCAATTCTATCAGCTCCAGCCAAGTTAACTTGGAAGTGAGCATCCTTATGACTGCATGCTGGCATGCCATTCTGTCTACGATGTGCTAACAAATAACATTTGCATTAATCACATGTTCAACACTTGCCTGGGCTTTTCAAAGAAATTGTGAATGCAGTATGCCTCGCAGCTGTGTAACGTGTCACAAAATGCAGAGACAGCCAGAGAGTGTTGTAACGGGATCCTGGAGCACAATTTTTAAAAATGACAGACGGATAGGAAGTAATTCCTGTGCTTGCCATCTGATCAACAGCTTGCAGGCAGCATAAAAGAAAACCTCGACACAAGCTTGTGGAAGAATGGAGAAGAGCGTTAAGTTGACATCTCCATTTAACTGCGTGGTAAAGTATTTGTGGTATCCTATCATTGACCAAGCAAAATGTGCTTTGAAATATTATCATGGTGGAGAAAAGAAAAGGTGAGATACTTGAATGATGTTGTGATGTTCCAGAAAATGTGGCCTTCACTCTCATTGGCTGCCTTATTAAAAAAAAAAATCCATGATTCTTTTATATCACACCATCAATGTGCCCTGAAAGACTCACTGGGTCTAAAGCTTTGGTTTCTTTTAAGTGCAGAAAATGGCAATGGGCCGAGGCCTGCTGTAGACTTAGAGCTCATTACTGCTTGTCGACCTGATCTGTCACTCAGCACCAGCAGGAAGGAGAAACTTGCAGTTGCTATGTCCTACCAGGCTTTTGATCTCCCCATGGCTAGCAAGCAGGCCAAACTGGGTTTTCTTATGGAAAGCCAACTTCAGTTTTTAAATTGGAGGAGATGTCGGATTTTATACGTGACATTCTAATTTGTGTCACAAGTGATGGGCTCCTTGTTTTTGGTCTGGGTCATTTGTTTGGAATTTCACAAGACTATTGAAAAATATATAAATCGCTCCATCAGTTAAAATAAATTGAAATGAGAGATGAAAGGTACAAGTGTTGGAGCTTTCATCTCTTTCTCCTTCGAACAACATGATATTTTAATATTATACTTTTTAAAGACGAAATTATAGGGAAAATAATTTCTCTTCCTAAAGATGTGATATTAAAATCGGGACAAATTAGTTACATTGAACAATACAATGACGATTAAATTGTCCGCCGACCACATTCCTCCCCATTTAATGTATTTATTCTTTCAAGTGGGGTGCGGGGTCAACTTAATGTTTTAATTAAAAAAAAATTGCAAGCTATTATTACCTTCTACTACTGTTATTAAATTTTAAAACATTTTATATTCGGTAGTTCAAAACATTGCACATGGAATTTTAAATAATTTTCCAAATAAACTGGAATTGGAATTGCGAGCATTTCTGATATAAAATGTAGTTCAGCTGTGCTTAATACTCATTTGTCAGTTGCTGGGTTTGATTCAATGACATATGATGGATTTACATTTTATAATCATGTTATCAACTGCCCTTTTATCTTCCGATTGCAAGGAAAGAAAATCATGGAACATGTTGTTCTTTGGGTGGTTGTTTTAGCTTGCTGACCCGTCTTTTCATACACTGAGATTCCTTTAATGGAAAAGTGAGATAACAGAAGGGAAAATGCCAACCCTTTTACAATGTGGCAGGAGAAACGAGCAGACAAATCGGCAAAGGGAAGAAAGCCGGGAAGAACCAGAATATTAAAAACAGACACAGGTAAAACGAGAAAGGCATGCGGTAGAGCACATACCCCCATCACGCAATGCCTGATCCAGTAGAACATATCGGGCCATTACATTTTTGAAATATCATGCAATGTATCGTTTTCGGCCCTATCTCTCAATGGTGAATAATCCTTACTATAATTCACAAACCGGTGTTTGTGTGTTGTTTATGTCGTGCTACTACTCAGTTCTGGGTAAATTACATCCAGACTTGCTCCATAGGATCACGCATGACCCCAATTAATGTTTGGGGTGTTTTTACCTGTGGCCTTGGAGGGTGGGGGGGGGGGGGGAGGGAACAAATTCCGCTATGTAAAAGTGTATCGTGTAGTGCCTAATCCAGGTGGGGGAGGGTATTACAAATCTCCACCATTTACTGTACAGGACAGTATTCCTGTCCCTACGTTTTCCAGTGCAGTGAGGTGTTTTGAATTATAAGCAGTAGGTATGTTTTTGCTTCCTGCATGTAACCCAGGTTGTTGTTTTTTTGTCTATATACTGCCCAAATAAAGGTATGTGTCAGGAGAACATGTTGCATGTTTGGAAGAAGATCCCTTGTTGGGCGGATGCTCTGTAGTCACTTTAAAAATTAAAAAATACTCATACAGATCTTGATTTGGATCTTCACCAAAACTGAATCAGTTTGTCCTTGTCACACACCCAACCTGTCCACCAAATTTCATCTGAATCTGTCAACAACTTTTTGAGATATCCTGCACACAGACAGACACACAAACAAAGAGACACGGATGAAAACATAACCTTCCACCTTTGGTTGTGGAGGTAATAATAGGGCGAGAAAGAACATGCTATTGACGGGAATACAAATCCTTACCTGATAAAAATGGTAATTGCAGACAAATAAAGCAATAGGTGGACAGAGGAGAAATGTCAAAGAGAACAGTTGACCTGTTCATCATCCCATCAGACCCCGAGCTCATGATGCAGGTTCACCAGGTTGAAATCCCATTTGCTGTACAACTTATTATTGCATTTGACAATTGTCTACTAATGTTCTTATAAGTATGTAAAACTCCACTGATGTCTACGAGTGACTTATTCCTGCATCTTATTATATATACAAGCTCCCACATAAGCCTTCAATCACTAAGAATTTTTTTTCTTTTGATATAACCAAGTGTGAGTAATAAAGACAGCATGATACAAGATCAATAGCCACTTGAAGAGCGAAAGGGAAGAGAAAGGCAGGACAGTCAGAGCGGCAATTCCACAAATGCGAGAGAGAGAAAAAAAGGAGTAGATATGACCAGTAAGCTTAGATTTATGAAGGGAAACAAGACATTGGCTGCTTGATGAATATGTCTATAGGCTGGTTCGGCAGTGTATGACCGAATTTGAGCAAAGGAAGAACAAAAACACCACAAATGTATTTGAGGTAGAAGAGCTCTTTAAAAACATGCTAAGAGATATAAAGTACTGTACTCTCAGAGCCTTAGATGAGATGCAGAAGCATCATCTTACAGATGGAGGCTAGACTCCATTGCACTGTTGAGGAATGACTTGGATGCTGAAAGATGAACTGTTTATGCAAAAGGAAGGACATAGCACAGCAAGGAATTGCAGCAAGGAGTTTTATGATAAGTCATCACAGATTGTAAGGCAAGGGAGTTCCAATAACAACCTACACCAGAAAAGAGTGACATATTATTATGACAAAAATGGCCTAAGTTAAGGGTTAATTTAATTATATATATGTATATATATATATGTATATATATATATATGTATGTATATGCCTGGTGTTGGCGTAGTGGTTAGGGTAGCGGCTTGGGATCCAAAAGGTCCTGAGTTCAAGCCCCGTTGGCCGCTTGAATTAATACACACCAGGAGGTTGACTCAGCCTGTCATCCTTCCGAGGTCGGCGAAGTAGTACCAGTGTACTGGGCCCGGTGTATGCCCCGGTTAGAATAGGTGTACCATATCCCTGTGTCGTAAGAGGCGACCAGGGTTGCGTCAGGAAGGGCATCCGGCGGAAAACCTGTGCCAATTCATTATGCGGATCATAACGGATGATCCGCTGTGGCAACCCCTAACGGGAGCAGCCGAAAGAAGAAGAAGAAGAGTATATATAATATATAATATATGTGTTTACCTTGAGCTCTCCCGTTCAATGACCCAAATGAGCTTCACCAGAAATCACCTGGAGCATCGTTCCAGAGCTTATGAGATGGCGCGTCGTCCATCCGTCCGTCTACAAATACTTTCAACTTCTTCTGCGAAACTATACATAGGATTTTGATGAAACTTTATCACAATGTTCGTCATCGTGTATGCATAAAAGTTTGTTCATGGCATTGAAAAAACGGGCCCTGAGGGGGTCTACGGAGTTGCCTCCCAAAATAGGTATTTGCTTTCTTCAAAGAAACTGCACATGCAAGTCTGATGGATGTACCAAAGTTTGTTCACGGAATTAAAAAAAACAAATCAGAGTCTGAATGGGTCTACAGAGGGAGTTTATTGGGGGATTGCCCCCTCCCCAGAAGATATTTGTTTTCTTCTCAGAAACAACACATACAATTCCGATGAAACTTGACTAAAACCTTCATCAACCGTGGTGTACCAAAGTTTATTTATGACATTACAAAAATCAGGATCTAAAGGAGTATAAGGGGGGTTTTCGACCAAAATAGGTATTTGTTTCTCTTCAGAAATGACGCACAATTCCGATGAAACTTGACCACAACCTTCATCGCTCATGATGTACCAAAGTTTATTCATGACATTAGAAAAATCGGGCTCTGTGGGATTGTAAGGGTCAGGTATGGGAGCATGCTACTGAGCAGCATGTTGCTGCATCCACTTTCCACCAGTACTCCAGGGGCCTCCATCTCGCTATCCCCCAGGTAGATGTCTGGCCCAACTCCATCTCCTTGAGATGCTGATCAACCTGCTGCAACCATGAGGCACTTAATCAGCCCATTGGCCTCCTCCACTCATGAGGCTCCCTTGCTGAAAGAATTTAGTGAGCAGGATCAGTGTCAGGAAAATGAGCCATATGTCCGTAGAACCGCAGCTGACGCTCATGGACTTTGCAGGTAACAAACCTCATTTGAGTCTCTCTCAGCAATTGCTCGTTGGACACAAAGTCCGGCCAATGATAGCCAAGGATTCTCCGAAGAGACCTGGTAC
>CM068956.1:126599725-126632809 GCA_035128595.1 Eptatretus atami
AAGTCTCCATCTCAGATCCCTGGTCAGAGTCCAAGTCTTCAGAGTCCATTGACTTCCGGTTCTGGGTTTGGAGCATTGGCAGGTCTCCTTGGGGGCTCCCTGCTGGACGATCTCAAAGTTAAGTTTCCGGTCGTTATCTGTCCCGTTTTAACTGTTTATTTCTCACCTACATGTTACTGTGTATTCCAGTTCGGTTTTGTTTTCAAAAATCGTGCTATTTTGTGAGATTCGTCGAAACTTGTCTTTACTGGTGCTTGAGGCCTATCCTTGAGGCTTGAGGCCTACCCTTTGTTCCCCTCGGTGTACGATCGTGTTATTGTTTTTCTCCCCATTATCTTCAATTTCTATTCTTTCCCAATTTCTTAACGTCCCCCATCCCAACTAATCACTCTATTTCTTATCTATTAAAAAAAAAAAAAAACGCTACTTTGTCGGATTCTTCTTCTTCTTCTCTTCATCTCCTCTTCGTTTTCCTCCTCTTCTTCCTTCGATTTTTTCTACAACACTTCCACGACCTAATCTGTTGAAAACTCTCTCAAACATTAATAATAATAACAAAAACGAACTCTTATAATGCTTCATCTTCCTCGTTCACACGTGTGGTACTCTACTGTATCAGAATGCACTACTCTTCTGCTATTTAAACAGACTGCTCTCAATGACTTCTTCATTCTTGCCTAAAAAATCCAACTGTTACAGCATTTTTCTCTCCATTCTCTGAATTCGCCTTTATTGCATCCCTCAGAAATGTGTTTAATCACATCACTGACCTAAAACTTTGAAGAACCCCATTTTGCTATGAATGTTCGCTTTCCATCAACCATTTTTTTTCCAACTTCAGTGCCAACTTACTCCTCTCACCCTCACTCTCAAAGCAACCATCCCACTCTTCTCCCTCCAAGCCCTCTCATCTCTCTAAAAATCCCCTCACCTTTCTCCACCATTCATCCCTACTTCATCTTCCAAAGTTGCCGCCCTCCATCACACAAAGCTGCCTCCTTCCACTGCCCTCTCACTCATCTCTTCACTCCACTTCCTCAAATCCTCAACTGCCTTCTTCCCCTCTCTTGTCCCCTCTCCCCAGCACCACAGAGCCTTTTCTCCTCATTCGACCCTCCCCTAGCTATTCTGTAATCCCCTCACTCTTTCAACAACACTCCTTACTCCCCGCTCGTCCTTTGTCCTACCTCCTCCTCCCCCCACCTGCACCCAAAGCCTGCTCCCTACCTCTTCATGAAAATTATGGACCTCAAATATCCGGGGCCTTCGCTAAAACCTTTCAGATCTTTCCATACAGGTTGCCACTGACAAACCAGACATATCTGCCTAACAGAAACTTTCCTCCCCAAGACGTGTCTGACTCCCAAGTATCTCTCCCTGGTTACTCCCTCCTCGGTTTGACAGACCTGAGCCTCGCCCTGGTGGGGAGTTGCTCTCTTCATCAAAGACTCTATTCCTCACTCTCCATGCACTGCCCTCACTCCCCACACCCAGGAATACCTCTGGCTACGGCTTCCCCTCAACTCCACCTCATGTTTATATGTGTACTGTACGTCCACCTAACGTGATGACTCCATCTACACCTCACTATTGAAAACATGGACCAACTTCTATCTTCTCATCCAAACTCTCTCTTCCTCATATGTGGCGACTTCAATTGTCATCATGCCAGTTGGCTAGGTGTGCGTACCTCTCTCACCTGTCATGGCACCTCAGCAAAAGCTTTCTGCGACTCATTGGGACTGACTCAATCGGTCAACTTCCCTACCCGGATCTCAACCAATGGTACTCCATCTCTTCTGGATCTGATTTTGACAAATTTCCTGACAATATCTGCTGCTCTTCTCCGCTCCAATCGGTTCTTCTGACCACGTCCTTGTCAAAGTGGACATCTCTCTGGCTATTATCAGAGAACCACCTCACCGCCGTCGAGTCTGGCATTTCACTCAAGCCGACTGGCAGGGTCTCCAAGCAGCCCTCAAACTTATAGACTGGTCTCCTATGCTACTTTCTCCAACATCAATCATCCTGGGAATTCTTTCAAGGAAACTTGCTCTCCCTCATGCACAGATTTATCCCTATCGTCTTCAGTTGTCCTACCCTTCCTCCGCCCTTGGTTCACTGAAGCTTGTGGTGAGGCAGTTGTCCTGAAACAACTTGCCTTTGCCTCATGGAAAGCAAACCCAACTGAGGGCAATCTCAGTTCCTTCCATAAAGCTCGGAACAAGTGTGTATCTACCCTCAGGAGAGCCAGAAACACATCTTTCTCATCTCAAGTCTGAACTCTCAAACCTCTCTCCCTCTCAAAATGGTTGGTGGCGTCTATCAAATCTGTTTCTGGTGTATGTTCCTCTCATCCTCCCTTACCCCTAAATGGCAGCACTGCTGATCGCACGTGAAAAAGCTGATATGCCTAAACTCGGTGTTTGCAGCTAAATCTTGTGTCCAAAACCCATCACTTTCTCTACCCACTTACCCGATCCGCACCAACTGTCCCTGGACTCTGTGTCCTTTTCTCCTGACAAGGTGGAGAGAGTTGTGCTGTCAACGTCGACTCAGATTCTGCGAGATGATGGACGCATCGAGGTCGCAGACGGATCAGCCAGTGGTGTCCTCGGAAAGGCGCGTGCTCTGTTGCTGGCCTTTGCCACCTCGGTGTGATTGTGAGGGTGAGTCGAGTTGCACGGCCGTCAGTCATAAGTGTTCAGTCATAGAGAGGACTCATCGTGCCATGGGGATTATGCTTGAGAAGTTTACAGTCATCAGGCAGATTGCTATCGTGTGGCAGTTATGAGTTGATCCTAGAGGGCAGGCATAGATTGAAGGTGTAGCAGGAAAAGTTAAGGAATCTGCGTTGTTGGGATGATGTGGCAGAGGCTGATACGTTGGGAAGGTGAGGATGGTGTGCAACAGAAGGCAATAGTCTCTGCAAAGCTAGGCACAATAGCGGGTCGAATGATCCAGCAAGGGTTATTGGAATCCATCATCGCGTTCAGAACTACAAATCCTTCCTCTTCTCCAATGGCTTGATTTCTGATCATCAGTTTGGTTTCAAGACCAGGTCACTCTACCCTGGATATTGCTACTGATCTGCTTCTGCTCTCCCAGCAAATGGATGGAAGTCCTCAATAGCCGACAGGAAATCCGAGCCGTATCCCTGGATATATCACATGCTTTTGAACAGTCTGGCACCTGCCCTGCTCACTCAAAACTCTCTTCCTATGGTATCCAAGGCCATCTCCACTCATGGCTCGCAGACTTCTCTCCTGTCGCAGTCAACGTGTGGCCCTAAATGGAGTTCTTTCATCCCCCCTTCCTGTCCAGGCTGGAGTTCCTCAAGGTAGCGTTCTGGGCCTGTTCTTTTTCTGGTTTTCATCAATGATCTCTCTGACTCTCTGGAAAGATCTCATAATCTTCATCATAGACCACACACATATTGGTACAGCGGTGCAGTAAGGATCCGTATGGAAGTCATGTGAAGTAATAACAGCCACCTCACGGGATTCTTCGAATTTTATTACAGTAGGTTCTCGCTACTGGAGTGGTGCCGATCTGGATAAAAATATTATGATTGTAGTTATAAAAAAAAACACGGTGGTCCCACGGATAGAACGATAGGGCGGATGTGGAAGTGTGTTACTAGTCTGAGTCAATCTGGAGGGACGAGATTGAGAACACGGAAAGTAACGTGGCAAGAGGTCGGTCGTATATTCTCGTCTTCATTACCTATGGACTTTTTCGCGAAGAGGAA
Organism: Eptatretus atami; assembly: GCA_035128595.1. NCBI lineage: Eukaryota > Metazoa > Chordata > Myxini > Myxiniformes > Myxinidae > Eptatretus > Eptatretus atami. Next base: position 126,603,477 of record CM068956.1, read on the forward strand.
TTCATTGGGCAGGCTATGGATGGCCGGAGAAGGTAGAAACTGCTTTGGACTTAGGTTTAGGAAACCCCCCATCCACTTTCTCAACAATCCTCTGGGAAGAAGTCCTTTCTTTTCAAGCTTCTGGTCTCACTAGTCTGCAGCGATGGACTTTCCTGGGAAAGCCACATTTCAAACCTGGCCTCCAAGCCAGTGCTCGCTGGGAATCCTCCGTCGTGCAAGGTCCTTCCTCGGCCCACCTGAGCTACGACACGTTACAAGATTTTGGCACAGCCTGATGGAGTACTGCTCTCCTCTGGGCTGGTGCTTCCTGCTGGCCACCTTTCTCGGCTTCACGTTGTAGAGAGACGCAAGGACAGTATTCGAGATCAGTGTGGCAACATCCGCGCAAATGAGGATGAGTCTTTAGGCCTACTCATCTGCAAGTCACCGCAGGATTGCAGTCGGTGGTGTACTGTTATGTTCTCTAAAACGATCGTTGCCCTCTCAGCAGCTCGGCGCGATACGAGCCCCATCCCTAGACATGGCTCTACTGGTGATGTTATGTCCCACTCGAGGCCACGATTTTCGAGGCAGGAGGCGCTCAGGTCCGCAACAACCCTTGTGGTAAAAACTACCAAAATCACGAATCATGCTCACCTTCATCTTTCATTCCTTCTTTTTTTCGCCGCTTTGGAATAAGACTCCTCACTCTATTCATGTCTCCGCATTCTTCTGCTCAGGAGCTTCAAAACAGCTGTTCACACCGACTATCGTTTATCATCCCGGCTATCAAATGGCCTCGATTTTTTCTATCGCCCGAGTATATCCACCAAGCTACTCCTTCAAATTCCCGTGCTTCCTTCGCCTGAAAACGTCCCTGTTGGTCCATGCTTTATTCCTCGCATTTCCGCCGGTCCATCCCTCCTTCCTTCCACGATCTCCAAATGTCCGTGTTGCCTCGACTATTCTTGTCCTTCCACCTCCGTCCCTCGCTGTATCATGCCCCCCTTGATGTGCGTTGTGTGTTAGCTCTCATACGAGCCTCGACAAGGTATACAAAAAAAAAAGTCTCATCCGTAGAGCAAGACTGGAAGCACAAAGGACTTGAAGACTCAGACTTACGTCCTCCTGCACAGGTAACGACAGCACCACACCCGATGATCCAGTGAATCCATGACACACCAGGCTCGACCCTGATGTCTGTTGACCTCTGGCTCACAGCCAGCGGAGACATGAATATCACTGTCAAGGAAAGTGAATCCGTCCATGACCTCACATCCTCAACACAAAAAGGTACAGACAAGATAGCAGCATGCAATATGTCATTGAAAGCCTGGATCTTGGTTTTGAACCAGGAAACCCGTAATCCCCATGGCTCCGCCTTCTCATTCAGCACCTCGAGGGCCCACAAAAGGATATCCAGAGTCTCTGCAAAGATGACTGCATTGTCTGCAAAATCAAGGTCAGAGATCTTGACATTCCCAACAATGCACCGCAGCTTGATCTCTCTGACATCCTCCCCAGAATCCAGTCCATACAAGTGCTGAAAAGTGTGGGTGCCAGTACACACTCCTGAATAACTCCAGCAACAAATGGAAATAAGTCAGAGATGGTATCACCACATCTCACAGCACTCTCAGTACCAGAGTATAGTTCAGACATCAGATTGATCAGTTTTGGTGGCACCCCACTTGAACTAAGTATCCTGCAGAGGGCATTCCAATTTATTGAATCGAATGCTTTGCAGAGATTAACATAGGCTGCAAGCAGCCCCTGCTGAAACTCTCGTCTGTGTTCTTTGAGGACCTGAAGAGGAAGGATACAGTCAATCGTTGACCTCTTTGGTGTAAAGCCTGACTGCACTGGGTGCTGGTGTTCAAGCAGATGGTGGTGGTAGAGGTAATTATCCGAGCAAAGACCTTGCCCGGCACTGAGAGCAGTGTCATCCCTCGGTAGTTGTTGCAGTCCTGGTGATCACCCTTCCCTTTCCAGAGAGGGACAACAAGGCCCCTCTTCCAGTCAGTAGGGATTAATCCTGTGTTCAAGGCAGAGCACAGAACTGCATGCAACGACATGAGTACAGCATTTCCACCAGCTTTGAGAAGTACTGCATGAATGCCACAGATCCCAGGGGCTTTACCCTGTTTCAACCGGTTTACCGCAGCCTGTTTTTCCACAAACGAAGGTGGATCACAGTTGATTGGAGGGTCAGCAACAGGGATACTAACACCCCTGACATCCAACTTAACAGCTGGTGGGTCAGCCTGGTGCAGCCACTCAAAGTAACCGACCCAGCGGGCTTTCACATAGGACTCCTCTGTCAAGAGCCCACCACCCTCCGCTCTAACTGCAGCACACCGAGACGGGCTTGGAGGAACGCAATGCGCGAATTTCCCTGTAAGCAGGACGATAATCACTTGACCACAGGCGATGCTCTACCCCCCTCACATATTCCTTGCACACAGGCCTGCTTGTCCTTCCCTTTTCTTTTCTTTTTTTTTTAAATGACCTTGCCCTGTAAGGGGGTGCCCTCCAAAATATGTATTTGCTTTCTTCTTCAAAGCGACACATGCAATTTTGATGAAACTTGACCACAACTTTCATCACCCATGTTGTAGCAAAGTTTGTTCATGGCATTAGAAAAAGCAGGGGCTTAGGGTGTAATGGGGGGGGGGGGTGCCCCCCAAAATATATATTTGCTTTTTTCTCTGAAACTAAACATTACAATTTTCATGAAACTTGACCATAACCTTCATCATCCGTGGTGTACCAAAGATTGTTCACACCATTAACAAAAAACATAATAATAATCAGGGTCTAAGGGTGTCGATGGAGAGAAAGGATAGTGTTCAGTGAGCCACCGAGGAGAGCATGGCTGCAGAACTGAAAGAGCCACATTGCTTTTCCGTAGCCAGGAAAGTGACGTTGTGAGCTAGCTGCAGTACACTAATGGGATTTTGAGCTGTGACCTGCAGCTCATGATTTCTGTGAGTCACAATGGGCTAAACACCCTATGAGGAGACAGGGCGTACCCTCCATAGTTCCACATCCACCAATCTCCTTTTCGTTTTCTCTCAACTTCTTGTGTTTCTATCTACTCATGTGTATCCACATGTGTAAGGCATAGAGTTAAGTTTTAAGCGAGATCATTTTTGTTTAAGTCATAAGAATGTGTTTTCTCCAACACTGGTTTCTGTCCACCACCCCCCCTCCCCCTTTTCCTCCTTCTTGAATACTCCATCCTTCTTTGCCCTTCATTAATCTTGTTTCTTTATAATTTTTTTCACGTTTTCTGTTGGTGCACTAGTTGATCCTCCAGCATATTTAAATTGAATAAGCGTGTGCTTTGAATGAGCACCTATATCGCCAAATTCTTAACGGTCATTCAAATGAAATGTTGAAATCGTTACCCGTGCACGCAAACGAAAAGTGGGGTTAAGCAATTGGTTCATGTCCGTCCATCCTCCTTTCTGTCTGTCTCATCAGTTTATGATCAAGGAACTGCTTATATAAATCTAATGTATTTTGAGCGCAAATCGGAACATCAATATGAAGACAAGTCTTTAGTTTTACAGTACCAAACCTTGGCTCAGAATTTGTCCTGATCGCACATGTGCAGAGAGGGGTGAGATAATAGTTTTTTACTCTCTTTGCCTGCCTGGCAGTCAAACAAAAATGAAGATCATTACAAATAGGAAACCGTTTTAAGGAAGTCATAATAGACGCAAACAATAGACATGAATAACTCATGTAATGGGTTCGATAGCATGACATAATTGACCTGCGGAAATGGCGGTAAAACTGGAATTAATTTATTTGCACGACTTTTACAATATTTATTTTATTTAAATTTAATTATATAATTGAAGACTGTAGTACAGAAATCACTTGTCATAATACTTCCAAGAACCTCCAGTTTTGCAGTACTTCAATTTAAACAGGAAAAAGAGCAATCAGAGATTGCAGACCCTCGCCAGGACTCGTTTTGTGTGGTGTATTTTGTGTGGCGGTTATGTACTGGTGTGTTACAGTACGTAATTAATGAGACATAATTGGAACTACCACTTTATTCCAAGATGTGCACCAAGACGACCCGCTTTGATGTAACCCCGCTTTGATCAGACACCTGACCCTGATCCATGACGTTTTTTTATTATTATTATTATGTAATTGAATTCATAATTGGATTACAATAAATTCAATTCAAATCAAATGGAAGACCAAATAGGTACAGTCCTCCATTGGAGTAATCAGAAGGAACCCGAACAAGCAAAAACCAAAGATGCAGTCATCAAGAGGAACCTGGATAGGAATCGCATTTCAGGTGCGGCGACTCTACCCTCAAACCCATCCAGGCACAGCCAAGTCAGCCTTATTAAAAAAAATGAAAAAATAAAAAAGAACCCATGTCAAAAAAATTTTTTTTATTCTAGCTGCCAGACCATGTATCCGATCTAGTTGAAATTTAAAACTTGTATTCCCCATCACCACTAGATTATAATTATGAAGTTTCACATCGATTGATTAAGTGGTTCCAGAGAAAACATTCTTTAATATTTTCTTCAATCCAATATGGTTTCCAAACCATGTGACATCAATTATTTCTAACAACTTGTAACTTGTACACGCATGCCTTGCGGAACATTTATGTGAAGTTTCCCCTCGATCTGTCCAGCCATTCTGGAGAAGATTTTTAAATGTTTTTGGTAATCCAATATGGCTGCCAAAACATGTGACCCTTGATGTAATGTTATGAACCTTTTGTTCCTCGTGGAGAGGTGGTCAATGTTTAAACATTCACCTCAATCTCTTTAGCCATTTCAGAGAAGAAGATTTTTGAAGGTTTTTTTTTTTTAAAACATAAGGCTACCAAATCACGTAACCGATGATGTCATCAAATTTTTTTCTGTGGACCATTTTATCCCTACATGACTCTCAAAAATTTTCACACTCATCGGATGTAGCGTTCTACATATGCATATTTGACGTCATTATGAAGGCACCGATGACATCATAAAAAATCACACATTCCTTAGGAGGAGTACTTGCTATTAGTGCTAAATTTCAATTTTTTCCTTGGTGCGGTTTCAGAAACAGATAACCAAAGTTTTTCCGTTTTTCCAATATGGCTGCCACACCATGTGACCTTTGACGTCATAATTTCATTAAAGCATTCTACATGAGTAGTCAGTCACATAAATGGTGAAAATTTAGTCTCAATCCGACAAGCGGTTGCAGAGAAAAACACGAAAGTTCTGTGCGGACAAACAAACAAACAGACAGACAAACAGACAGAAACAAATGGACCCAAATGCAATACTCTCTCCTTCGGCAAGGGTAATAATGGTTCAATGGGGTGTTATACAAGTGTGCTGTTTGGGACTGCTGCATTAGCACTTTCTGATTTTTTTTTTTTTAACGATTGTTAAAATCATTATTTCATTATTATTGAAGTAACACTGCATAAGGTATCATATTCTGTGAACTCTCTAGTTATTATCCTTGCTTTTAGTTTTGGTTCCTCTCAATTAAATCTCTAAACAGCCTCACCCCAGCTTTTGCTGGTCTGCGGAGATAATCTCCTTCCATCCGTCAGGACCATACTCTGTGCAGAGCGTCGGTGCTGCCGAAGCAGTCTGCTGGGCTGTTGGGCACAATCCTTGATGGGTCGATACTCTGGCTCAATCATCTCAGCATGCTGGTACTTATTTTGCCGACCTCAGAAGCATGACAGGCTGAGTCAACCCCACCTCATATAAATTCAACAGCAAAGTAGGATTTGAACTCAGGACCCGAGGATCCCAAGCCCACCACCCTAACCATTAAGCCAACACCAGGCATAGAGATAATTTCCAGCACGATGAGAATCATAATACCAAATCATGTTACAATATGTTGGATGGATTTTCATGTAATATAAAAAATACATTAACAGAATTTTGCACTTTCCAAAATGAAGTTTCATGTTCCAGAATGTTGATTTGTTTCTTATTCTATTGTCTGGTGAAATTTGAAGACCGTTTAACATCAATGACTTAAAATGACATCAATGACCTGACTGAATCAATACTTCAAGCAAATTATGCTTATAATTATCAGTCTGATTGGATGGTGCAGAGGGAGCATACTTACCTCCTATTTACTTTTTAGCTGTCCCATCTGGGTTTGATTCCCAACTCCAACTATAAACTGTTGGATTGGTGCTTTGAAGGCATGGCGTTGCATTAACAACTGCGTCATCCCTTGCATGGACATCAATTAATCTTGGTGTCTGCTATTATTAGTTGATGGATATGAAAGACAGCATGGTGTGTTTTGCAGAGTACCATATTTTCCGGTGTATAAACCGCGGCTGTGTATTAACTTCACCCCTATTTTTCACCCTCAAAAAATAAAAATAAAACTTTTACAGTGTATTAGCCGCACCCCTGTTTTTCACCCTCAAAATAAATTAATATATTGATCATTTTATTTTCTGATCTAGATCTAAATACATTTGTACATTAATTTTGTATGGAACAAAGTGACGGAGGTATCAACATGCTTAATTGTGAAGTTTCATGTCTGCTCCCAAGTCTGCTTAATTTCGTCTAACAGTCTTATTCTCATTTTCAAGAAGTTGAAGAGAGAGAGAGGGGAAACCAAGAAGTTTATATTTTTCTTTCTTATTTTTTAATTTCATAAAGGGGATTTTTTTTGTTACTAGAATAAGGAAGAAAAGGGATTCATACCAGTATCATACATATTTCTTGTGGATTTGTGGCCCTGAAAAGGGCTGTTTGGGTTTGATGAATCTTTTCAGCTAAACCAGAGGAAATCCTCATCAATGCTTTCCTCATCAAAGACGGTATGCAACTCCTTGTCTGAATCAGGGTAAAGCAAGTTCTCGTCCCCGTTGCTGGCACCGTCATTTGCAGCCTCGTCCTCCCAAATGATGTCATCCTCTGTGCCGTCCATGTTGTTGGAGATGCAGCATTTCAGAAATGCTCACTTGATAATGTCTGACGGCATCTCCTCCCACACCTTGACGATCCAGCCGCAGATCATCGGAAGGTTGACCTTTCTCATCCTCACACTCTTGGTTTAGGTCTACTCCCCATTCATTATCCAGTCGGACCAGCAGCGACATTGCCCATCCTTGAACAGTTTGTTGATGGACACATCATGGGGCTGCAGGAGCGATGTCATCCGGCCTGGGATGATGATGAGATTGGTGTTGGTCCAATGGAGCAGCGCTTTGGTGTCGTCGGTCTTGTGACAACTGAATGCATCCAGGACTAATATGCTCTGTCATCGGGAGAGACCGCCATCCAGCCTACGACTCCAGACCGTGTCCACCTAGTCCTGGACCAGTCCCTCGTCTATCCACCCCTTCTGCTGCACACGAACAATGACACCAGCTGGAAACTTGTCTTTGGGCATTGTCCTCCTTGTCAACACGACATACGTGGAAAGCTTGCCACCATCTACGGTGCAGGCGAGCATGACGGTGAATCGGTCCTTCTCGTGACCAGTAGTGTTGATCGTCATATTGCACGCAAGCTTATTTGAGGTGGGTGCTCCGTTATTAGACTCCATCTATTGTGAATAATTCTTCTTTTAATGTGAGACCAGGTGTTCTTCTTATTCCTTTGTGTTTAATGGCATTTTCAGAGCCGTGAGACTCCATATACGCCACACACCTAAACTCTGGGTGTCTCCGTACGTTTCCGAGCGTGGATTCATTTAATTTCCACACACGGTTAATACAATGCCGTACAAACTCTTAACCTGAACCGATTTTCAAAATTTAATGGCGGAATTGAGCTTAACAGCGGTTCCGACTGCTAAAAAAAAAAATCCGACTTTCACCGATTAAAAAAGTTCAGTTTATACACCGGAAAATACGGTATGTGAGTTACCGCTGGCACTCTGAACAAATTCCAAATTTCTGTCCAAATAAACTCCAGTCGAACCTCAAGCCTGGCTAGTTGGTTGGTGGAATATTTCACCCAATAACTCCCTCAATCAGTTGACCCCACAATAAGGTGGGATTAATTGGGGTCAATATAGCCAGAGTAGTATTAGTAAAACCTTTTTTTTAATAATAGCAAGTCCCTGGCTGCATCGCATTGGAAATGTATTGGACTGATAAGGTAACCAAGGATGCTGAAGCCCCAATGATATTTCATGACTAATTGTGTTCGGTTTTGGATTTTAATCATAATCAAATTTCTTTCTTCAATTTTTAATATGAAGTCAAGAAAATGGCTTTCAATAAACACCTGTTTTACCTCAAAATGGCCTTTACACATCAAATCCATGTGTTCGAATGATTGTGTGACTTATACTATTTGGTGTCCTATGAACTACCATATGTCATTCAATAATTTGATTCTTTGAGTTATTTCAAATTGTTTTAAAAATGATTTTTTTTAAATGCAGTTTTTGACTCAAAATGATCGTTTCCATGGCAACCTGAGGTCAAAATGCATGGAATTCACTCAGAAAAATTGCACGTGGTTAATTAAAACCATATACCACCCTCAAATAAATTTTATCGATGCAATCCAATTTCTTTTAACTGGAATTTAAAAAACGTGTTTTTTCCCGCAAAACACAAAGAAAAGCTGCCATTGTGTAATAGTCATAAAATCAAAATATGTTCCCTAGCCATAGACCTTACCAAAAAACCCACTGAGGCTTTTCCAGTCCAGGTGGTTCCGACAAGTCAAATTTTCACACTTGGCCCATGGACTCCATGGAAGAGGGGAGAAGGCAATGCATTGATGGTGAATCAGTAAACATGGATTTTAACTCCATCACCTATGGTGGACAGAGGTTACGTATTCACCCCTGTTTGTCACTTGTGAAAATCGTAGATTTTTCAAGTACAGGTATATATATATGTATGTGTATATATATATGTATATATATATATATATATATATATATATATATATATATATATATATATATATATATATATATATATATATATATATATATATAATATATATATATATATATATATAATATATATATATTATATATATATAATATTTTTATATAATATTTTTATATAATATATTTTATATTATATATACTATATATATATATATATAATATATATATTTGGTTGGTTGTGTGTGTTATTCTGGCTGTTACTCACAAAATCAAAGATTCACATATATATTGGTTGGTCTGGTCTGTGATTGTGTTTGTCTGTCTGTATGTCAATCACCTACAGGTCACAATTTTAAACCAATCTTCACAAAACATCAAAAAATGGTATTTGATCATAAGCAAGAAGCCTCTTGATTTTAAGGTCAAATGATCAACAACTTCGGTACAATTTCTAAAATCCTCATTTTTCATCCGATTTACATGAAATTTGAACAGGGATTGCATATCATGTCACTGAATTCAAGCACCAATTATTGTTGAGGTCAAATTCAACGTCAACGTTTTTTTAACATCAACAGAGGCCAAAAGGTCAACATAGGCCAAATGTCAACAACTTAGGTGAGATTAAAAATCCTCAATTTTCACCCGATTGGTATGAAATTTGATGAGGGTTTGCCTATAAGATCACTGAATTCAACCACCAAATATTTTAAAGGTCAATTCGTTTTTGGGATTTCACAAGTATTGTGCTTTGCATGACATCTTTCTTGCTTGTTTGTCTGTGAGCATATCTCAAAAGGTTATTGATTGTTTCGGACTATTATTGAACTTGGTGGACAGGTTGGGCGTGTGACAAGGACTAATTGATTATATTTTGGTGAAGATCCGGATGAAGATCTAGATATGGATACAAGAATTTATAAAATGTATTTTAAGCGATTCTTCATCATTGAGAGATAGGGCTAAAAACTATGTACTGTATCGAGCACGATATCGCAAAAAGTTGTGGACGGATTGTGATAGAACTTGATGGTTGAGTTGTGTAGGCAAGAGGAACAAGCCAATTAGATTTTATTTAAGGTCCTGATGCAGATCTGGCCTATCAATGGGCTACAAAATTTAAACTGTTCAACATGACGGAGGTATTTACAGGTATGCCGTTCTCATTTTTAAAATATTTCCAATTTCAATGGAAAGAAATTTTTTGATTACAGTGTACATTTTATCCTTTTTGGGAACTATTTGCAATGGTGGTCTTTGTAGAGTCATGAGAAACTGAATACATTTTGTAGCACTGGCTATAACAAAATATACTTACTTCAAAGCAGTTAGTCACAACACATCTGCAGATATGTTTAATGAACATCTTAGAGTAAGTAACTCTTCTACGAATGGAACACACTGTTACAATGTTAAAAGTTGCTCTCTTTCCCTGGTTTCCCACTAATGCAGCAGTCACAAACAGCTTCCCTTCCCAATCAAGCTCTTTACAAAACCCCATCGTGTGCGTGTGTGTCATTGATTGGTATCTACATATGCGGGTTTCAGAATGTGGAATGGAGTCCTCCCAGGGCAGGGAGTCACCTACATTTTGGTAAGTGGTCACGATTCATGGATCAAGTTGTGAAGTTTTCTGTTCTCAAAGTTTTGTGCTGAGGGCTCTATTCAGGATCGTCACTGAGCCCCTGATAGCTTCCAACTGTAGTTTGTTTGTCGTAATATTCCCAGGGATGGATTTTAATATCTCTGTGTGGTTCTTCATCATCATTCCTCTCCACACCCATTATTTTTCCAAGTCTCCCCCTATTTTGTCCTTCAACCCTGCTGTTGGTGTCATCCCTCTCCCCCATCTCTCTACTGTTCCTTTTGATCTGTTGCGTACTGATCCATTCAGTGCTATAGCTCTTTCATGAACCTCAGCTCTGTATACAAAAAAAATAACAAAACAAGAAGACGTCGTGCAGAGCACGATACTTGCAAAATACATAAAACAAATTTGACCTCAAAAATAATGAGTGGTTGAATTCAATGACCAAGTATGCAACTCCTTTTCAAATTTCAATGTCAATTGGATGAAAATTGAGAATTTTAGAAACACCACCTTAGTTGTTGACCTTGGGCCTATGTTGACATTTTGGTCTATGTTGACCTCAATAATAATAGGCTAGTTGAATTTAGTGACCTGAAATATAAATCCTCTTCAAATTTCAAGTCAATCGGCTGAAAATTGAGGATTTTTAGAAATCTCACCTGTTTGGCCTATGTTGACTTTTTGACCTTTTGACCTCAAAAACAATTATAGGCTTCTTCTTTAAAACAAACTCTGCCATGCGGTCAAGTTTCGTGAAGATCGGTTTAAAATTGTGACCTGTAGGCGACAGACAGGCAGAATAACAAAATCGATGAACCAATTTACTTGAAAAATCTTCCATTTTACAAGTAATAAAATAATGTCGGACCTCACTATTCGTGGACCCCGAATATTCACGGTTTATAACATGTGACCTGTTTAAACAGTTGTGGCCCTGTGCTTCACCGATTCGTGGTTTTACGTTGGCGCAAAAAAAACAATAAAAAATTCCACAAGCCGCACACATAAAACAGTTCCAGAACATATCTTCCACTAGCCACGCTATAAGCCATCTGCATGGCACATCCCACTATTCACACTATTAACCGAGCTGCTTGGCATGTCCCACCATTCACACTATAAAGGCGCTTCACAGTATCTACCAGCTGCTGTGTAAGACGTCATCCCCCGTGAGTCACACAATTAAAAAGCTTCACCACATCTATTACTAGCTGCTGAAGATGTCACTCCCTCCACTAATTGCACACTTAAAAGGGAGTCACCACATCTACCACCATCTTCGCAAAACATTAGCACCTGCCAACATCCCCCACAAGCAATGGGCAGACTACTCAACCCTCCCACAGCTACCCACAATTCTCACATGACTACTTCTGTGCAGCATGTTCTTGGTCTCAATCATTCTTCTCATCCCACTGCCTTTACTGGTGTTTTGCCTCTTGCTCCGCTCGTTGATCAAACATGGCTCAAAAGTGCAAGACCAGTGCCAGAGATGTGTCAACTGCTAAGAGGCAAAATAAAGTGATGAGCCTGAGTGACAAAGCGAGCTGCTGGACCAGCTGTCTAGAGGTCAGAGTGTGGCCTCTGCAGGCAGATTGTATGGAATAAACAAATCCACCATTCGCTACATACGGAAGACCAAGTTAGCGATCTGACAAAGTTTTGCAGTGGCCCTGTGCTTCGCTATTGTATCAAGCACCAAAGTGGTCACCCACGTCCAGGATGTTCACATAGAAAGGATGGAGAAGGTTCTCAGTGTATGGATGGAGGGCAACCTGCAGAAGAACATGCCTTTAAGTGGACCTCTCATTCACGCAAAGGCGAGGCATATCTACGTGCATCTGGGTAGCATGGGCAGTGTTAGCATGAGTGACGTGGGTAAGAGAAACCCCAGTCCATTCCAAGTAAGCAGGGGATGGATTGACTGCTTCAAGAAGCACTGCAGTCTTCGCAACATCAAATTGTTAAGGGAGCATGCCTCTGTGGACAACAAGGTGGTCAAAACATTCCTTGCTTAATTCCAGCAGCTCATCCAGGAGAGGGGGTACCTGCCAGAGCAGGTGATCAATGCTAACCAGACCAGCCAGTTTTGGAAAAATATGCCAGCACGAGCTTTTATCTCGAAGCATGAGGGGACAGCATCGGGATTCAAGGCCACAGATGATCGTGTATCTTTTCTCCTCTGTGCAAATGCAAAAGAGGACTATATGATGAAACCCATGACGCTGTGCTGTTCCCTGAACGTGCTTGCTCTCAAAGGCAAGAACAAGCACACACTGCACATGTTTTGGAGGGCCAGCAGAAAGGTGTGGGTGATGGCAGCAATTTTCATGGACTGCTTCCATAACTGTTTTGTCCCTCAGGTGGAGAGGTACCTGTCAGAACAAAACCTGACATTCAAGGTTCTCCTGCTTGTCGACAATGCTCCTGGCTACCTCAGGGACCTAAAGGTAGCTCACCCGAACATTGAGGTGATCTTTCTGCCACCTAACACCCCCCCCCCCCCCCCCCCGATCCAGCCGCTTGACCTAGGAGTAATCTCAGCTTTCAAAACCAATTATACCAACCGCACCTTTCGTCACATGTTGGATGTGAGGGATGGTGAAAAATAACAAGAGCTCACTGTCGGACAGTGTTGGAAGAAGCTTAACATAGCCCACTGCATCTGTGCAATCAAAGACTCACTGGACAGGTGTAAACAGCCTCCACCATCAACGCCTGCTGGCACAACCTGTGACCACAGGCAGTGAGGAACTTTACAGGCTTTTCTGACAACATGGTGAAGAGGCATGAAATTGTCGGGTTGGAATGGCAGGTGGGAGTGGAAGGCTTTGACGACATGGAGCCTGAGGAGTGGGATTAACTTATTCCCTCGCATACTGAGGAGCTCACCGTGGAGGAGTTGGATGACTTTACAAAGGTTCCGAGGAGGAGGAAGCAGGCAGTGATGAGGAAGAGGTGTCGAGGTTCAACCTCATGGTCAAGTTCCTGGGTGAGATGCTGCAGGACATGTGGTCAATTACCGAGAGGCTGTTAGATGCCGATCCGGTCATGGAGCATTACCTTATGTTCAAGAGGGGGTTGGATGATGCAGTTTGGACATTCCCAGTGTCCATATTTGCGGCTTCGCCATTGGTGGCATTTGTCATGAATCAGGAATCACTGGGAACCTCTCCCCCTTTTCTCCACTGAAACAATGCACGGCATTCGTGGTGTCGGCATTCACGATATTTTTTGCGGGTCATGAATCGCGAGGAACCTATCCCCCCTTTTTCTATTGAAACAATGCCCCGACATTCACGCCATTTTCCAGGAACGCCCCATGAATAGCAGGGTCCGACTGTAGCCAAAAGGTTATCTGTACACCTCAAAGGATTTTCAAGTTTAATTTTGCTTGTTCGATAGAGAGATTTCTTTGCCAATGCAATAATAAAATTATTTGAAAAGACCTTGTTTTTGTGTGTTTTTTCCTTGAAACAAATCCAAAAATACTGTTTAAAAGTAAAGCTTAAACAAAGCTTTGTGCACCATTCATGAAGTCTATACTAAATAAACAAATAAAACATGTACATTCAAAATAAATGTGTGACAGTCTCCAGAGTTTCACAGAAAGGATACTGGTTAGTGATCGAGGAAGGGAAGAAATATAAAATGCTTGAGTGGGTAACACCCAGTGTGTCAGTCTCTAACAGTCATTTTGATGTTAAACGGTTCAACTACATCCCAACCTGAACTGTCAGTGATGCAGAACTCAACCATCTTGTTTTGTCACTCATAAATGAGCAACATTGTGGATACCATTTTTCACAAAGTAATCAAGAAAAGAATAATTAGTTATTATTATTTTTAAAAGATAGTTACAAAAAAAGATTTTGATTGAATAATATCTCTTTAGTTTAGTAAAAATAATCCCAGTCAGCCACAAAAACCGACCAAGCATTTAAAATATTAATGCAGAAGGTTTGAAGCATGACAGATCTATGTGTTTGACATTCATTTAATACAATCCAGATGAATAGTTTAATATTCCAGCTTGGCGAAGAATGAGAAAGGTAAACGATTGCCAGGCCAAGGCAGATGGACTGTATTGGAGCCGCCAAATGAAAGCAATGCTGAGGGCTATCGTTCTGCACAAAATATCTCCCAGGCTTTGATAACCTTCCTCCAAAGGAAGATTCAGAATCTCCTTGCATAGCCAATGCTTTCTAACCCAGAAGAACTTCACCAAAGTCCTCTGTATTTTCATCCAAAAAGCTCAGGAAGAAGTGCAGCTTTAATTCTGTACAATAGTAGAGATGCTTCCAAATTGTTGATAACCAGTACTGTGTCATTATAGAAAAGTAGAGTTGGTAGGCCTTTTCCAAGGAGGGGAAAGAGCCAAGCTAATTTCTTTGGGCATCGGCTAACAATGGCAAATAAGATGTGAAAAACTGTACCACATAGTTATCAACATTGTCATAAACAAATCTGAAAAGAAGTTGAAAACTTCTCTCTCAATTCCATCTTTTGATGCCATAATATTCTTATTTGGAATTTTTTATTCCCAATTTACAAAGGATGTATTGTGGGACAACTTAGCATAACAATTGTGCATTTTGTGAGGAAAGCACCAAATTTGGCACACTAGTAGCCTATCATATTATAAACAGATTTGGATATTGGGCCATCTCAAGTTCAGCCGCTGATGGCTGTGGCAGCCATTTTCCACTGCCATCAAAAATTTTGAGATGGCCCATATCCAAATCTTGTTCATATATGATAGGCTACTAGGTGCCAAATTTGGTGCTTTCCTCACAAAATGCACAATTGTTATGCTATATTTAGCTAAGTTGCCCCACTCTATGATCTCTTTTCATATCAAAATCCAAGAAAAATTGAGTTGACGCATCTAATTTATTTAGGCGATCCCTTGTCGGACCATTGCACCATTTTCTTGGTGATCAACTACATCATTTAGAACAAGGGTCTTTTTTTTCCAACAGCAACTATGTTTTTTGTATACTGAATTTACTCAATTATGTGTTCCTTTTACGAAAATAGTTTTGCAAAAAGGCCCATAACTAATTGCCTGAAGGAATTTTTAGAACTTTGAGGTCTGAGAAGATGACTCATGTTGAATTATTGTTAGAACTTTGTTCTCACTAAAATTGCACAACTGCTCCATATCAAAAAGGAGCCCTCTTCAGGGACCTTTTCAGGAAACTCGGGCTCCTTCAGGATGTGAAGCGAGTGACTGAACCGATTTGTGGGGTAGTTACACTATTCAGCTCCAGAAAATTACCATCCTTCAGTGAATATAACTCAAACTCTTTTTCTTTCAACATCCTTGACTAGGTTCTAATAGGGAGACTGTGAGCATTCTATGCCCTTCTATAGTTTTGAAGGAGGGAAGGAATCTGCATAGTGAATCTCTTTTTGCAATAGAGCATCGTCTCGAGTGTCAGCACCACAATTTTCCATCTTTGGTGAGTCGGGTTCCATTCCTTAATTTGTAACACTTTTGCTGGAAGATGCCTCAAGGTTACCCCCTTCTTATAGCAAAGCAATTCTGTTTTCAGAGGAATACCAGTAACAATCAGGCTCTTGTCCATTGGTCTTTTTCCACATGATGACGCATTTCAAACCCCATCTTCCATTTTTACCTTTGGGAATCGTAACAAACCCTTTGTTTGTACTGTCCATCTGCTCATATTAATTTGTTCAATTGGTTTATATTGCTCGTTTTCTGAGATGGAAATGACAACAGAATAAGAAACAATGTTAGCAACATGATTGACTGGACCAAAGTGTTTCATATAGCTAACAACTCCTCAACTAAAACATCTTAGTGTATCAGTAGTGAAATAAAAGTTATAACCATGCAGATTCATTTAACTTTATGTGAACATCATGAAATATTTAACCAAAAATTGTTATATATCGCCTTGAAGTTTTTTGTTTTTGTTTTTGTTTTTTATAGAACCATCATCACTTGCCTCATAAAACTCATGACATGAATAACACATTCATCTTTACAACCCAAGGGGATCATCACTAACCATGACACACAGTTACTATAGTACTGCAGTGCTGCAATAATAAAATAATTCTTCAGGAATGAAGAAACATTGGAAATTATTACTTTTTTGGGCAGGAGTATCCAAGGGGTAAAACTATTAAAAAGGTTTACAGTCTAAAGACTACTCGGATTGAACCATTCGAAGAACTATCACCTAATCTGACACAAAAATGATCACCTGCTTATTCATGTGTGATGCAGCACATACCTTTTAGACCCCGATCAAATTCCTGAATGTCAGTACAAAAGCCTTCACTGGAATGCTTTTCAGTTGGGAACATACTTAGCCATGCTTATACAATAATTCCTCAAATTCAACATACCCCTGTGCATGAAGAGCTGCCATCTTTGAAAACAAGCCACACACACTCCACCCTTCCCTAATCTCAGCAAGAGGAAGTTAACATGATGAACTAAGTGAAGGAGGAAAAAAAACTGACCAAAACAGAATAAGTAAAGAGAAATGCATAATTAAAGCGAATGTCTTTAAATCAAGCGAGGCACTAAATTCAAAGAAACTTAATGCTAATCATACAACAACTGCCACCAAAATGGAAAAACAGAGCTACTTGCTTTCTTTTTCTTTCCATCAATTCAACAAGAAAAATAAAAGGATAGGAAAAGAATAATAAAAGGGAAAAACTACATGAGACAGCAAAGGAGAAACACGACAGTACGACAGCCAACCTCATAGTGTGCAGAGTGACAAGACAAACACAGACTTGCGGAGGCAACACCAGCAACACGTACTGAGACAGTAACGAAGGAAAGAAAGCCATGATTCCAACAGAGATTGCTGAGCACAGACTCGCACACAACTGCCAGAACACCAAACGTAAAAACAAAGCAGAGAGAGAGAGAGTTTTGTAAACCTTTATTAGACAAAGAACATTTAAATAAATGGAAACAAGTCAGCAAATCAAAAAGGAAGAAGTGCAAAAACATAAAAGATACTACCAGAGCATGATTAAATGGAAAATTCCAAATTGTCAATCAAGAATTACTTTACACAGCACATTTTAAAAGCACCATTTTTGCTTAAAATGTTTCTAAATTATCTGAGGTTTGCTAATAACTCCATATGCAACCAAGGCATGATAAGAGCTTTAAAAACGACTAAAATATTGCAAACAGCATCTGGGTTTGCAAGGAGGAGTTTGGCTTTTCTTGTTTTATAAATTGCTAGTTTCCCTTCGGTTGTTAAAAAAATAATAAGCATGGATTCCACAGCCTTTAGAGAATGAAGTGGTGAAGCAAAGAAAAAAAGTGAAGGGAAAAAGAAACACCCATAGCACAAGACAATTGTGATGATAAACTAAAAAAAAAAACACGTGGTCAATGTTGTACAGATCCACAGACACATGTGATATAAATCTTCAGCAGTTGTACTAAAAGGACATTATAGTGAATTCAGAACACTAAAATGATGCAACAAAACATTCATGGGTAAAATGATATTGACAATTTCTCCAACAAAATCCGCAGTTCATTATAACACTGGAAGGATATACGATATACCTTACATACTGTGAGAAAGTTTGGGTTATTCCAATGATATTCATACTTTAGGATAAATTCATCAAATTATAATATTTTATAATAATTTTTTTTAATAATAATTTTTTATAATCAAATTATAATAATTATCAGTGATAACATTCATATGTGTTTATTACCCTGCACACGCAAAGTGAAAGGCGGGGTTAAGCAATTGGTTCACTTCTGTGTATCTGTCCTTCTGTCTCCAAACGTCAGTTTATGATCGAGGAATATTTTGAACATAAATCGGAACATGAATCGGAATACAAACCTGTAGTTTTGCAGTACTTTTGCTCTGAATTTTTCCCAATCATGCATGCACAGAGAGGAGTGAGATAATGTTTTTACTATGTCTGCCTGTCTGACAGCCAAATAAAATTGAAAATCATTCCAAACAGGAAGCTTACTGACTTTTTTAAGGACCTCATAAAGGCCACAAACAACAGGCGCGATGAACTAATGTAACGTGTTAAATAAGGTGGTGGAAAACCACTGCATCAACGGCGCTAAGCTTTCAGAATTTATTTTTTTCTATGAACTTTAAAATCCTTATTTTATTTCAATTGAATTATATATATCAAAACCCTTCTGCTTAGCATACTTCGACATGTTAATTAAGGTGGATAATTACGCCAATCAACGGTGGTAAACTTCCGGAATGTTTTTTTCTATGATCCTTAATCTCTATTTTATTTCAATTGAATTATATACTTGAACACTACAGAACACAAATCACATTTTAGCAATTTCGAAACACTTCCATTTTGCAGTACTTGGACAAAATATTACAGCATTTTACATTATCACGACCAATCAAATTTGTTGCTCGTCGACTCTGCCCATGTCCTTGTCTCTCAAGGTTAATGTGTTATTTTTATTTGAAAGTAACAACCTTTATAAATGCACATGAAATAAACTGCTGAAGTCAATAAGAAGTGTCATTTTATGGTATCTGTCAATACTTTGTATGTTTGCGGTTTACCTTCTTAAGTGCCATCACTCTTTTACCCTTGCTTCCTGTATATAACTGATGTTTCATCTGTTTCGTCTGTATATATCTGAAATTGTGTCCCTTTTCTGTTTCATCACTGCCTTCCCCTTCCTCTTCTTGCTGTGGGCAGGCGTATCCAAGGGGATCATCACTAATCCAAGGGGAAACCTTTGATGGTTTCATTCAGCTTGTGTGTAGCTTGTTCACTCCCATATGTCCTTCTCCTCCTCCCCTTGATCACACTCTCACTCCTGTTTTGCTGTTGGCGTTTCGCTCTTTCCATTCAGTTCCTCAATTCTGCTCTAGCTCTTCCATGAGCCTCGAACATGTGTACAAAAAGAAAAAACTTGAACACACCCACTCTTATAGTGTATCCACATTTAGCAGTGTAACCACTTTTGTCACCACATTTCAATTAAGGGAAATGACCTCTGGAAAACTGTTACATTAGAATTATTAACAACTAATTAAAAAAGAACAATGTTGAATTTAATGTGCAATCAAAATAAGGAATTGATGAATAATCAGTGAAATCAAAGAACAACAGTTTTATATCGATTTGTGGCATAGCATGAACTAGTTTTATTCCGAAACACCACTCTCAACCCCAACTGCTACCTGGGTTGTATATTATTCTCACATTCCAAGTAACATGACAATTATTATAAGATATGTTGAGGTCAACAACATGGAGTGTATAGAGGCATCTGTAACATGGCAAAATAAATCACACAGCACAAAATAAATCATACATCGCCGAGGCTATGCAAATGACAAGAGCTGATACTTCGCATGCCGATACTCATTACCTCATTGAACTAGAGAGTTCATAAAACACCTTACCTCGTGCAATCTTGAGAAAAAAAGGACATAGGCAGGGTTTGCGAGAAGCAAATTTGATTGGTTGAGATGATGTAAAAATGCTGTAATATTTTGTCCAAATAATGCTAAATTAAAGGTTTTTTTAAAGTTCCAAAAAGGCAAATTGTGTTCTGTCGTGTTCAAGTATATAATTCAATTGAAATGAAATAGATATTATAAAGGTTATTGAAAAGTAATATTATCGGAAGTTTACTGCTATTGATGCGGCATCATTTACACCACCTTGCTTAACACATCACATGAGTTCTTCATGCCTGTTTTTTGTGTCCTTTATGACGTCAATAAAAACAGCAAGTTTCCTATTTGGAATGATTTTAAATTTTGTTTGACTGCAAGACAAGCAGACAGGCTAAAAAAATTATCTCACTGCTCTCTGTGCATGAGCAATCGGGATGAAATCAGAGCCAAACTACAAGTTCGTTTTCCAATTCATGTTGCCATTCGTTTTCAAAACATAACATTTGTGATAGATCGGGACCAAGCGAAGTGAATTATTAACCACGGGTAGAGCACGCACACAGATGACCATGAGCCCGATAAAGTTGGTTGCCAGAGGAGGTGTATTGAACAGTGCACCTGGAAAGGAAGTACCATGTTTTGAGTGCAATACACTGATCAAAAGCACAGAATTATATGAGGGAATCATATGTGAGCTATTGTCATACAGAATTATTGGTAATAGCAAAGATACATTAATAATTCAGTGTTTTACATCCCCCTTCTTCTAAAAAGAAGCATGATGATGATTACAAAAAAGGGGGACAGCGATCTGCCAATGTCCCATACATATTACATGTCATAGCGGGGTGGTGGATTGACCAAACATCTAGAAAGTGTGCGCTGACCAGTGGGAATGCTATTGTTTGGAGAGTCAGCCATGATGTCCAGTGGTGGAACGTGATGTATCTGGAGTGATGAACTGTACACATTTAGGTGATGCTGGTGGAAGTGTTTGGACACTTCGATGGTTGTCATCAGGTGATGGTTTCAGATGACAGCAGTTTTATTGTAGCATGGTTCCTGACTCGGTAGTTATATTGTATGAGCGGAGTTCTGGGCATACATCTGTCATGGTTTCTGGTAACCATTGTACAGTGTTGCTGTCCTGGACATGGACAGGCTGACCTGGGTTGAGGTTGCATAGTTGTGGTCTGATATGTTGGTCAAAGTACATCTTTTGCTGATATTGGCATTACTGAAGTTGAAACACGACGTTGTCTTTCCCTGCAGCAGTTAGGGATGCGCATTGGGATGTTTGTCTTGAGAGTGCGTTGGTTTAGTAGTTCAGAACGTGATTGAAGGGAGTGGTCGATAGGCATGGAGTGCAGGATCAGAAGAGCCATGAATGGATTCACGCTGGCATGTTTGACTTTGACAAGAATGTTCTTAACTATTTGTACTTGACGTTCGATGAAGCTGTTCGAGGACAGGAAGTGGGGGATAGAGGTCCATGTGGTAAAATCCCCATTTCTCGGCAATGTCTGCAAATGTATTGGATGCAAACTGCGGCCCATTGTCTGTTACAATGCAATCAGGTTTGCCGTGCTCAGAGAAGACAGACGTAAGCACCAGGCAGACTACATGCCTACTCAGATTACTGCTGATCCTCTTGACTGTAGCGAATTTTGAGTAGTAATTACATATGAGACATATGAGCAGGTATTCTGCGTGGTTAAAGAAGAATAAATCAGCTGCGACAGTTTGCCATGGTCTGGTTGGTATCTCATGGTGTAACTAACAGTGGCTCAGGTTGTTGGGATTTCTGGTATTGTTGGCAGGTACTGCAGTACCGTGTCATGGGTTCTATATCCTTGATGATGTCATTCCAGAAGGCGCAGGTCTTGGCACAGAGCTTTGTTTTATCAGATACCTGGTGAAATTCATGTAACCAGGAGAGGATTTTACACTGCATCGTTTGTGGTATAACGATTCGTCCACCTTTCATAATGAGCCCACCTTCAATGGCTATTTCATCTTTATAGGCCCAGTATTGCTGAAGTTGGTGAGGTACGGACATACGTTGATCTGGCCATCCGTAAATGATGATGCATTGCAGTAGCTGCAATTCCTCGTCGTTGTGTGTCGACTGATGTAGTTCCACAACCTTATTGGCAGAAAACTGGACAAGACTGATAGATACACCAGTGTCCAGGGTGTCGACATGGTTCTCGCATGGTTGGAAAGACAGTGCATTGGCCAGCAGCATGTCCTTCCCAGGGACTTACACAATGGTCAAGTCATAAGGTAAAATATGGAGAAGTAGGCATTGAAGTCACTGAGGTGCTGCTGAGAAGTTCTTGAGGTAAATAATCTCATGGTTTATGGTTGGATTCCACAGTGAAGTGACTTCTGTAGACGTTTGTGTGTGGAACCTCTCACACCTGTATACTGCAAGTAGCTCGCGTTTGATATTGGCATATACTGAGAGGCCTCAAAGTGAATGCTATGTATGGGCTTGCCGTTCTGGCAAAGAGCGTCACCAAGTCTGTGCATAGATGCGTCCACCTGTATGACGGTCTGGCTGTGTGGATCAAAGTAGCTGAGTGTTGCCTGATGCCAGAACCGTTTTTTGATCAAGTCCAATGTTCCCTGGTGTGACGGAGTCCATTCAAAGCTAGCACCATGTTTTAGGAGTTCTCTGAGTGTTTTAACTTATGAGATGCGGTACGAATGATGCCATGTAGGTTGTGATGCCGAGGAACTGTTGTAGTTCTGTGACATTTGCGGGTGCCTTCAATTTGCTGATCACCTCAACTCTACCAGGGTCTGGGTGAAGTCCATATGAATCAAGGATCAGGCCAAAAAACTTCACACTTGGTCTATTAATGTCATATTTGTCGATGTTGAAGACGAGACCATGCTCGTTGACAGTGGTTATGAGGCGGTGGAGGTTGATGTCGTGTTCTTCGTTAGCCCGGCCATGGACGATAATGTCATCAGCAATGCCTTCTGCACCTCGGCAGTGCTCCAGTATCTCATCCATTTCATGTTGGAATGCTTCCTGGCTCATGTTGAGACCAAATGGGAGCCTGAAGAAGCGAAACTGGCGTAACGAGCTGTTGAAGCACGTGAGCATGCTAGACTCATCATCCAGCTCAATCGACCAGTATCCATGCTGCGCATCCAACTTCGAGAATACTAACAAATTGTGAAATTTGGTGCAATTTCCTCCAGTGTTGGTGTATTATAGATGATAGTGGGGCCTTTTGATGGCCTGGTTGAGGTCCTTCAGGTCAAGACATATCCGGAGCTGACCATTGTGTTTTCTTGTGTAGACTGGGCTAGATACCGAGGTTTTGTGTAGACTAGGTTTACTCACTTTTGTAATGACGTCAAGGTTTTCAATCTCATCGCGCTCACGCCTCATTTCGTCCTGGATGTGTATGGGACAGCGGCGAGGTGCATGTATTGCTGGAGGTATGGCATTGTCCGCAGTGATATGTAACTTCCCTTTTAAATGACCAATTCCTTTGAATCAATCAGGGTAAAGCTTACATAGTTCATCTTTGGATGTGACTGGTAGGTGCTGTGATTTCTCATCATCCTACACAGTGCAGTTGAACACTACAAGCTGGAGAGCGGATGATGTTGGTAGGCCTAATATGGCCGAGCCATCAGACTCTGTGACATAGAACTCAGCATCGGCTGTTCTTTCCTTGTATGTGCAGGATATATGTACAGCCCCGAAGTGAGGCATGTTAGATCCCTCATATGCATGAAGGGTAGTCTTCTCGGGGATAGTTGCACCATTTTGGGGAAAACCGTGAGAGTCAAGCTTGCCTGGGAACATTCTTCTGAATATACTGAGTGGTAAAACGTTTCCCTGGGCACCTGTGTTTATCCTGGCTCTGAGAGTTGCTGGAGTGTTTGGACGGTTGTCCAGTTAAATGTCTGTGATGGCAAAGACTTCATCTCACTCTTCACTCGGGATGAGGCCAGCAAAAGCAGCGTCTCAAACCCTTCCTCCAGAGTAGGGGAGGCTGGAGCACATGCAGGATGCCCAGTGACAGAGTGTATCTGGTAGTCTGGTATTCTGGTTCTCCACGGGGGGCCTCTGTATAGCTGTCGACTTCTACTGGGTATGCGTTGTCACTGGGTGGATCTGCAAATGGCTTTCCAGTGTCCCCACTTGCTGCATGCATCACACATAGATCCCGAAGCTGGGCACTTGGTTCTGGGGCCCTGGGAGTGGTTCCCAACATACCATTGGCAATGATCCTTCCGACTGTTGGATCGCTGGACAGCATAAACTGCAGTGGCATCAGCGAATTGTTCTTAGTGGGCCTGGGTGACCTCTTCAGTATGAGCCAGGTCCACCACAATGTCCAATGTGAGGGTCTCATCCTTGCCTCGCAGTGTTTCTTGGACTTTCTTGTGGTTGCTGCGGATTACTATCTGTTCAATTATACGGTCTTCCATCTCTTTAATGGTTTTGAATTTGCACTTTTGAGCCTGTAGTCATAATCTAGTCATGAATTAATCAATGGATTCGGCAGGCTCTTGTTTATACATGAGGGGCTCTTCCCACAGGAGGGGCTGAAGGAAGCAGGCCGGAGCTAACTTACCTATTCTTCTGAACGTTCTATATCCCTTAAACACAACAATTCAAATATTTGCAAAACTCTTGGTTCCTTGCTCCAAACTCCTGGTTCAGGTAGAAAATGTGAGAAAACACACAAATCTACTCTCAGAGCCAAAACCTTAATTAAAGAGATTTTTAACGTTTGTACATCCCCCTTCTAAGGACTGCATTCCCCGGTGGATGCCACAATACCCAATGTTACCTGCGGAGCCATCACAATTTACCTGTTCCAAATTTCTGCCAGCCCTGTCTTTTTCCAGTACAGGTTAGTGAAATGGATTAAGTAAACCTTCCCTCACACACTCATACACAAACCCAATATCAATCATTCATTCCAACCCTGCAAGACCATGGCTTAATGTTATTACACACATGTGTGATCCTCAACTTGGCAGCGGGGAAGTACCGTACAACTAAAATGGTGGGGGCTCTTCGGTTGTGGTGCCCACAGTCCAAAAACAAGTTGCCTGACTTTCGACTTCTTTGCCCCCTCCCCCCCCCCCCCCCCCCCCCGCTCCTCTTCAACTATTCGGTCCCTGACAGCAAAACAGCTCTTTTGCTGTAACGCCCGCCGGGGAAGGTCTCCTCACATCCAGCCTCTCTTGGCCTCATATCTGTCGCCAGGGGTCTCTTTACTGATGGTCTCCAAATCAAACCTCCCCTCCGACGGGTCCCCATTTCTCCACACCATCCGGGCTCTCTCGGCCTCATACGGGTCGCCAGGGGTTTCCTTTCCGCTGGTTGCCCAACCAAACCTCCACTCCAGGCTCTCTTGGCCTCAGACACTACCAGCTTACCTCAGGTGGTAGTGTCTGACAAATGTGCCAGGGACAAATTACCTCAGGGGGAGCCGCAGTCACCACTCCTCCAGAGCTTGATCCATTCCTGCGGACACGCATATCTTCCCCACCCACACAATCCAACATCTCATTTCCTCCCCTGTCGCCATTCAATTCTCAAACAATGCTATACAAATAGTGATCGTGTTCCTACACTGCCATGGCCTGCTTACATTTTATTATAATCCGCATTCATTCTCCAAACACAACTCGATTCTTCACACATAACCGACATCAAAACCACAAGACAATTCTGGTTTCCAAACCAATCCCTTTACTGACCATTAAGTCACTCTCGCCCGCTCCCATACCAATTACCCATGTCACAATTTCTAGCAAACTGAACTCTTGGAACAGTAAGTACTAAGGCACCTTACTCTAAGTGTAAGTCGTCAGAGGTTGGTCGGATCCAAGAGTGTAATCCACCCCTTCTAGTTTTCTTCACACACTTTTAATCCACCCTTTGGATTCATTGCTTTCAAACTCCTTGGGTTACACACTTTTTTATTTGTATATTATATATATATATATATATATATATATATATATATATATTATATATATATATACAGTGGGGAAACAAGTATTGATACACTGCGATTTTGCAGGTTTTCCCACTTGCAAAGCTCGTAGAGGTCTGTAATTTTTATCATAGGTACACTTCAACTGTGAAAGATGGAATCTAAAACAAAAATCCTGAAAATCATATTGTATGATTTTTAAATAATTAATTTGCATTTATTGCATGAAATAAGTATTTGATCACCTTCCAACCAGTAAGAATTCCAGCTCTCACAGACCTGTTAGTTTTGTCTTTAAGAAGCCTCCATTTTCCACTCATTACCTGTATTAACTGCACCTGTTTGAACTCGTATCTGCATAAAAGACAGCTGTCCACACTCAATCAATCAGACTCCAACCTCTCCACAATGGGCAAGACCAGAGAGCTGTCGAAGACACATCAGGGACAAAATTGTAGACTTGCACAGGCTGGGATGGCTACAGGACAACAGGCAAGCACTTGGTGAGAAGGCAACAACTGTTGGCGCAATTATTAGAAAAATGGAAGAAGTTCAAGATAACAGTCAATCTCCCTCGGTCTGGGGCTCCATGCAAGATCTCACCTCGTGGAGCCTCAATGATCATGAGAAGGTGAGGGATCAGCCCAGAACTACACGGCAGGACCTGGTCAATGACCTGAAGAGAGCTGGGACACAGTATCAAAGAAAACCATAAGTAACACACTACGCCGTCATGGATTAAAATCTTGCAGCGCACGCCAAGGTCCTCTGCTCAAGCCAGCGCATGTCCAGGCCCGTCTGAAGTTTGCCAATGACCATCTGGATGATCCAGAGGAGGAATAGGAGAAGGTCATGTGGTCTGATGAGACCAAAATAGAGCTTTTTGGTTTAAACTCCACTCGCCGTGTTTGGAGGAAGAAGAGGATGAGTACACCCCAAGACACCATCCCAACCGTGAAGCATGGACGTGGAAACATTTCTTTAGGGATGCTTTTCTGCAAAGGGGACAGGACGACTGCACGTATTGAGGGGAGGATTATGGGCCATGTATCGCGAGATCTTGGCACAACCTCCTTCCTCAACAAGAGATTGAGATGGGGCGTGGCTGGGCTTCCAGCATGACAACGACCCGAAACACACAGCCAGGGCAACTAAGGAGTGGCTCCGTAAGAAGCATCTCAAGGTCCTGGAGTGGCCTAGCCCAGTCTCCAGACTGAACCCATTATAAAATCTTTAGAGGGAGCTGAAAGTCTGTGTTGCCCAGCGACAGCCCCGAAACCTGAAGGATCTGGAGAGATCTGTATGGAGGAGTGGGCCAAAATCCCTGCTGCAGTCTGTGCAAACCTGGTTAAGAACTCTAGGAAACGTCTGATCTCTGTAATTGCAAACAAAGGTTTCTGTACCAAATATTAAGTTCTGTTTTTTCTGATGTATCAAATACTTATTTCATGCAATAAATGCAAATTAATTATTAAAAATCATACAATGTGATTTTCAGGATTTTTGTTTTAGATCCGTCTTTCACAGTTGAAGTGTACCTATGATAAAAATTACAGACCTCTACGTGCTTGTAAGTGGGAAAACCTGCAAAATCGGCAGTGTATCAAATACTTGTTCTCCCCACTGTATATATATATATTCCTAATTTGCCTATTATTCCAAAATCTTGACGACCAACGTGGCTAATGTTTGGGTGCAATTGTGGACTTCAAGCACACCCTCGATAAAGAGATTTCAAATAACCAGATCAGCCACAGGAACTGCATCCATAAGCTTCCTTGTGAGAGCAGCAGGATCTATGCCTGCGCCCCCTCCAGGATCTGGTAGACCTAGATTTCTCTTATCCACTCCCAGAAGCCTGCATCCTCCTCTGGGATCCAGCAGACCCAAATTTCTCTCATCCATTCTCAGAAGCCAACCCTGGGCTGTTACGCTCTTCTGCTCGGCTGCCTGCGGTGAGAGTTGGAGTGGGTTGAGATGCGTTTTAGCCTCATGCAACTCTTTATGTTTCTCTTTCATCTTCCCAGACCGCCGTTTACTTGCTCGCCCTTTCTTTTCAGCTCCAGTGAGCTCTTGCTGTACTTGTTTGGCTTGCTGCCTGCGCAGCCTATCAAATTCAGCTTGCAAGGCTTGGGCATCAGCCTGCGCATGCTGCCGGCAGCTGCGATTGCTGTCCAACTCAGCTTCGAGCTTACGCACTCTCTCCCAAAGACATTTCATCACTTTCTGTGTTTCGCTCCCGAAGGACTGCAGTTCAGTACGCAATGCTCTGTTCTCCTGGTGTAAGCTCTCTATCAGCAGATCTTTAAAAAGCTTGTCTTCTTTATCCATCTCGTTCTTGCCTCCAATCCAACAATCATCATCCAATGGTTCATTCCACATGAGACATTCCTCATCTTTAAACTCCTTCTCAAGTGGCACAATTTCTGAAGTATCCTTCTCAACCGCTGGATTGAAAGAAGACTGACAAAGTCCTCATAAAGTTCAGCATGATTCTCATTGCCAACAAGTCCAGTATTTGGCAATTCACCTTTGTCATGCAGTACATCCACCTGTTTGTCCTCAATATCCCTTGCTGAAGAATCCATCGGTCTGACATCTAGAAGGGATTCCTGAGGTACATTACCTGCAAGTTCATCCAATGAAAAATTCCGAGCATCATCTTCATCACCAGAATCCTCAACATTCGCACCAAGTGGGGGCATTTTCTCTTCAAAGCTTGCACTTGACTCACTTTGGTTCATTTCATGATCAGTCTCTTGCTCAACTAATGCAAAGTTATAGCTGCTGCAACTCTCCTCCTCACCACATACCTCCTGGGATGGATCCAATCCTGGCTCGACAAAACAAACTTCAGGACTTGCCTTCCTGTGAGTGCCAAATTCAGGTCGCAGTGCTTCAGGAAGATCACTTTCCTCATCCAGTACCTTTGCAACTTCAATGTGTCACTCCCTATCGTATTCATCGAAAAACATTTCTGTACATCCACTCTCAACTACAGCTGTACCATCTCCGTTGCAACAGCGAGTAACACCAAACTCGTCACAACCCTCTGCCTTAGCATCACCTCCACACGATTCATAAACAGTGAGTAATTGGCCTTCACAACTATCATCGAAATCTGAACTCTGAGATTGGCCCTGCGAATTCATTTCAAAAACATCACTTCCGCACTGGTCCATTTGACAAGCATCCGGCTCTTCCTCTTGAGCTCCTTCTGTACCTCTTAAATCGCCTTGCACTTTTTCAAATTGGGCAATTCTTTCTCCAGAGTTTACATCAACAAGCTCACCTTCGAATGTTTCCTAACTAGTCACTTGCTCGGTACTTGGCATGTCAACGTCACCATCGCTGTCCTTCACCACATGTCCGGCAAATGGTTCAAACATTGGCTCCGCCAAATCTGCTCGACGATGCTACACAAGAACACATTTCTCTCAAACCTATCCGATGATAATGAGTACG
>CM068956.1:126662466-126675150 GCA_035128595.1 Eptatretus atami
ACAGATTGGTTTGTAGATTTTCATTTTCTTGTTCGATGCATAAAATAATGTAAAGGTTGATTCCTCTGTGACTTGATATAATAATTTTTTTTAACCCTCTAGTCGCCTGGTGTTGGCTCAGTGGTTAGGATGGTGGCTTGGGATCCTAGTGTCCTGAGTTCAAGCCCCGTCGGCCGCTGAATTAATACACCAGGTGGGCCATGCCTATTCTCATCATCGCCCTCCTCTCAAAGCAACTTTCACACTTTTCTTCTCCAAGCTTCCTCTCACCTTTCTCAAAAACCTTCCTTCTCACCTTCTCCCTCAACTCTTCTCCCTCACTACACCTTCTCAATGTTGCCAGCCCCTCCCCCTCACGTCCACAAATCTGCCTCTTCCCCTGCCCCTCTCTCTCCATCTCATCCCTCCAACTCTTCCAATCTTCAACTTCCCTCTGCTCCTCTCCTTTACTCCCAATGTGCCTCATTCCATGACCACCAATCTTATCTCCCCTCATCACTGGCCCTCTCCCTAGCTCTTCTGGAATTCCCAAGCAACCTTCCTACCTCCTCCCTCTCCTTCATCCTACCCTCCCCCACACCAAAAGCCTCCTCCCCTCCCTCTTCCTTAACAGTGTGGACCTCAAACATCTGAGGCCTTCGCTAAAACCTGACATCTTTCCATACAGGTTGCCATGGATAAACAGACATAATCTACCCAACAAAACTTTTCCTCCTTCAAGACGTCTCTGACTCCCTCGTAATCTCTCCCTGGTTACTCCCTCCTCCGGTATGACAAACCTGATCCTCGTCCTGGTGAGGAGTTTGCTCTCTTCATCAAAGACTATTCCTCACTCTCCATACACATGCCTCATCCCCACACCCCCAGGAATACCTCTGGCCACTGCTTCCATTCCACCCCCACCTAATGTTTAAATGTGTGTTGTACCATCCACTAAACAGTGATGACTCCATTTACACCTCACTCTCCGAAAAACATTGTCCAACTTTTGTCCTCCTCATCCGAACTCTCTCTTCCTCATGTGTGGTGACTTCAATTATCATTATGCCAGTTGGATGGGTGGGGTCCTCTCCACCTGCCAGGCACTTCAGCAAAAGATTTATGCGACTCATTGGGACTGACTCAATCGGTCATCTTCCCGATCGGATGCTCAACCAACGGTACTCTCATCTTCTTCTGGATCTGATTTTGACATTTTCCTGAAAATATCTGCTGTTTTCTTCTCCGCTCCAATCGGTTCTTCTGACCACGTGCTTGTCAAAGTAAACATCTCTCTGGCTGTTATTAGAGAACCATCTCAGTGCCGTCGAGTCTGGCATTTCACTCAAGCCGACTGACAGGTCTCCAGCAGCCATCAAACTTCAAGACTGGTCTCCCAATCACTACTTTCTCCAACATCAACTCATCCTGGGAATTCTTTCAAAGAAAATTGCTCTCTCTCTCATGCACAGATTTTCCACTCTGTCTCAGTTGTCCTATCTTTCCTCCCGCGGAGTCCCGCCCTTGTTCACTGAAGCTTGTGGCGAGGCAGTTGTCCTGAAACAACTTGCCTTTGCCTCATGGAAAGCAAACCCAACTGAGGGTAATCTCGGTTCCTTCACAAGCTCGGAACAAGTGAGTGTCTTCTCTCATGAGAGCCAGAAAACAACATCATTCTAATCTCAGTCTGAACTCTCAAACCTCTCTTCCTCCACCAAATCCTGGTGGCATCTAATCAAATCTGTTTCTGGTGTATGTTCCCCCTCCATCCCCTCCTTACCTCAAATGGCTACACTACTGATTGCACGTGAAAAAGCTGAATGCCTAAACTCCATGTTTGCATCCATATCGTGTGTCCGAAACCCATCACTTTCTGTACTCACCTTACCCAGGCGCACCCAGCTGTTCCTGGACTCGGTGTCCTTTTCTCCAGATAAGGTGTAGATTTTGCTGTAAACCTCCAGTGATTCTGCAATCAGTCCAGATGGCATCAGCCCATGTGTCCTATTTACCTGCTCTGCTGCTCTTGCTCACCCTATCTCTGTTCTACCTCACCCTCTCATTTGCTCAAGGTCATCTGCTATCTCCTTGAAAATCAGCAAACATTACCACTGCCATAAAAAGGTGCAAAAACAGATCCCTGCAACTACAGACCAATCGGCCTTCTCCCAATCATCAGCAAGGTTATGGAATCCATAATCGCTTCTGACAGGGAATTACTGCTCTCCCCTCTGGGATGGTGCTCCACCTCTCACCTTTTTCAGCTTCACGCTGTGGAAACCAAAGGCATTTAGGATGTTTGGTATCTCCATGATGAAGCTGAGTCTTTGGCACTCTCACTATCTCACTGCAGACAGTCGCTGGTCTTTCTCTCTTCTACATATCCCTCTTTGGCCTCGACCACCTGCTATGTCTGCGATCCGTCCCCCCCCCCCTCCCTCCCATATTTCCACAGGGTGCTCAAGGTCTGCCAGCAACCTCCTTCTGGTAAAACTCCCAAAATCAAGAATCATTTCTTACCTTCATTCTCTCATTCCTCTTTTTCCCCACCTTTGGAACAACTCCCTCCACACTCTCTTCAATCCCATTCTTCCCTCCAGGTCTTCAAAATAGCTATTCAACACCATCTCTATTTCCCCCATCCAAAATCTTTTTTTTTTACTCCCACCAATTCACCCTCCACCCAAACCCATCTCCTTCACATTCCCCTGCTTTCCTTCCTGAATTTCCTGTGGTGTCCATCTTATTTACCCAATAAACTTGCATTTTGCATACCATCTTGTTTCGTAGGTGCCTTCATTATGACATAATTGCATATGTAAGAACGCAACATCCAATCAGTATGAAAATTTTTCAGGTCATCTTGGGATATAATGGTCCACAGAAAAATTGATAACGTCATCGGTCACGTGATTCGGCAGCCATTTTGTTTTTATTTATTTTATAAACCTTCAAAAACCGTCTCTGAAGTGGCTGAACAGATCGAGGCAAAACTTTAACACTTATGACTGCTGTCCATGAGGAACAAAAATTTCCCACATATGATGTTATAGGTCACATGGTTTGGCAGCCATATTGGATTTACCTTAAAAACTATTAAAAAAAAATACACCACTCAAAAGAAATCCTGGCAAGGCTCTGCATTCTCCGATTGCTCTTTTCTTTTTCGGTCTGGAATTTAGAATTTCAGCAGGGTCTTGTATTTGATTAACGACTCTTTATTTAAAGGTAGGATAGATCATTTAATGTTGAAGAGGAGATGGGCCAGCCAACTTCACATCCTCTCTGAAGGCTGGAAGACTTTCTGCAAGTGCATCAGGTTGATAGTTTGTAGTTTGGTTGCGAAATTAACCCAGACTGGACAGCTCCCTAATGCGAGTATATTACTTCTGTATATTCCATCAGCCCAGTCAAATAATGTCACAAATGGAAAATGCATAAATTGCATAAATGGTAACATCAAATAAGGTTTGATTGGCACACATACAAAACGATCTGAACATCATAAAATTATTTTTGTTGATATTTCAATAATAGCATTTCATAAAGTTAGAAATTTTTACAATAACAGGGGTGGATCCAGAATTTTTTAGGGAGGTTCACTTAAGGTTGATATGTCTCTCATATTGTGAAATATACAACCAAGCCTTATTCAAGTAATGTAATCGTCGAGGAAAAAACCAGTTCA
The DNA here is from genome assembly GCA_035128595.1 of Eptatretus atami. Classification (NCBI taxonomy): domain Eukaryota; kingdom Metazoa; phylum Chordata; class Myxini; order Myxiniformes; family Myxinidae; genus Eptatretus; species Eptatretus atami. The sequence continues at coordinate 126,666,134 of CM068956.1, forward strand.
TCTATCCAGAGCTCGCAGTGTTCGACTAAATATTTACTTTCTCCACAGGAAAATTTGGGAATATACGAGCTACTTGACGAAAAAGCGCCTCAGACCTGTCACAACTGATCTAAGAAAAGCTGAAGATTTTGGAATCTTGCAACAGATCTTTAAACAACAGTGTAAATACATAAAATGTTTCTAAAGAAATCAATGAAAATATTGAACGGACAAGCCAAAATGCGACAAAATGACCCCGAGCACGAAACCTAAACTCCCCATTGTGGATCATTCAGAGCATTAATATAACTAATGGACAATGTAGCCACTGAAACTTTGAATTACTTGGTGAAATAGTTCAGGATTGTACTGCACTTTGCTGTAGGACACGATCCTGAAAATGCTGCCTTTCTCTTCGGAGCCAGAACTAAACACTGAGTCACAGTGATCAATGCAGAACCAGTGGTAAAAAGTATGCGGCTTGGATTAATTGCGGAGTGAAAGCAAAAGATGTGCGATTGTCCAGTGATACACTACAAGGCCAAAGTATGTGGACACCCCTACTAATTAGTGGATTCCGCTATTTCAGCCACATCATTGCTGACAGGTGTAATAAAGTCAAGCACACAGCGTGCAACCTCCGTTGACAACCATTTTTCAGTAGAATGGGCCAACTGAAGAGCTCAGTGACTTTCAACGTGGCACGTCATTGGATGCCACATTTCCAACAAGTCAGTTCGTCAAATTTCTGCCCTGCTAGAGCTGCCCCGGTCAACTGTAAGTGCTGTATTGTGAAGTGGAAACATCGAGGAGCAATAACAGCCCAGACAAAGTGGTAGGCCTCACAAGCTCACAGATTGGGACCGCCAAGTGCTGAAGCATGTAGCGTGGAAAAATCGTACGTCGTCGGTTGCATCACTCATACCGAGTTCTAAATACTCTGGAAGCAACGTCGGCACAAACACTGTTCTCGAGAGCTTCATGAAATGAGTTTCCATGGCCGACCAGACGCACACAATCTAAGATCACCATGCGCAATGCCAAGCGTCGGCTGGAGTGGTGTAAAGCTCACCGCCATTTGAACTCTGGAGCAGTGGAAATGCGTTCTCTGGAGTAATGAATCACGCTTCACCATCTGGCAGTCCGACGGACGAATCAGGTTTTGACGGATGCCAGGAGAATGAACGCTACCTGCCCAAATGCATAGTGCAAACTGTAGCTTGGTGGAGGAGGAATAATGGTCTGGGGCTGTTTTGAATGGGTCGGGCTCGGCTCCTTAGTTCCAGTGAGGGAAATCTAACTCGACAGATACAATGACATTTTAGACGATTCTGTGCTTCAACTTTGTGCAACAGTTTGGGGAAGGCCTTTCTGTTTCATCATGGCAACGCCCCCATGCACAAAGCGAGGTGCATACAGATATGGTTTTGTCGAATCAGTTTTTGAAGAACTTGACTGGCCTGCACAGAGCTCTCACCTCAACCCCATCGAATACCTTTGAGCTGAATTGGAACGCCGACTGCGACGCCAAACCTAATCACCCAACATCAGTGCCGGACCTCACTCATCGCTCTTGTGGCTAAATGGAAGCAAATCTCTGCAGCAATGTTCCAACATCTCGTGGAAAGCCTTCCCAGAAGAGTGGAGACTGTTATAGCAGCAAGTGGGGACCAACTCCACATTAATGTCCATGATCTTGGAATGAGATTTGGATGAGCAGGTGTCCACATACTTTTGGCCATGCAGTGGATCTCGCTTGACAATCTTGTGACATAATTGTAAGGGCAGAGGGTGGGGTTCAAGTACACCTCTGTCATTGAATAATTCACTCTGAAATTCATTTGTTGCTTCACTTGCTTGGTCCTCTGTTTTACTGGAATTCTTAATGTTACTCTGATGTTAGCATTGTTATTGTAAAAGTAGAGGGCACTCTTTGACGGTGCAATGGCACCCGATATGCTCCACCCACATTATTACGTCATTTGTTCATACTTGTACCAAGTTTGACTTAAATCCTGAACCAGATTCAAAATTTTAAATAATTCTGGTTGCCAGACCTTGCGTCCGATCAGGTTGAAATGTAAAACATATACTCCCCATGACTACGAGATCATAATGTGGGAGTTTCACATCGATTGATTAAATGGTTCTCGAGCAAACATTCTTTAATATGTTCTTCAATCCAATTGGCTGCCAAACCATGCAACCTCTTTATTATTTGTGAACAGCCTGGTATCTTCAAGGCTGGGAACATGTGGGTGAAGTTTCTGCTCGATCTGTCAAGCCATTCTGGAGTCGATGATTTTTAAAGATTTGAGCGTAAATCCAATATGGCTGCCAAACCACGTGGCCTATGATGTCATAGTTGGCAAACTTTTTATCATCATGGATCGGCGATCATACCTGTAAAGATTTTGCTCGTTCTTTCACTATTTAGTGAAGAAGATTTTTGAAGATTGATACAATGTTTCAAACAATATGGCTGCTGAACCACATGACCGATGATGTCATCAAATTTTTTTTCCCACCTACAATTTTAGCCCACGATTACCCTCAAATTTCATACCTGATCAGATAAAGGGTTCGACGGATGCAATTATGACATCATAACGAAGACCCTAGGACATCATAAAAAAAAAAATCACACTCGTTCCCATAGGGATATTTGCTATGTGCCAAGTTTCATTTTTTTTTTCTTGTGCGGTTTCAGAGATAGCGGTCCAAATGTTTTTCCTTCTTTCCAACAATAGCTGCCACACTACGTGACTAATGATGTCATAATTATCGTAAAACATTCTACATGCGCAGTCGCACCATTGGTGAAATTTTGTGTCCAATTCAGATAAGCGTTGCAGAGAAAACAGATAATTAGCATGGATGTACATACGGACGGACGGAGACTACCCAAAAACATAATGCCACCGGCAACTTGGTCAGCGCAGGCATAAACCAGGAGTTGGTGTAGGCCACCCAATGCTCGACCCGTTTATACATTTATCGTTTTTAGCTCGCCTGTTCGAAAGAACAGAGAGCTATAGCGATACCCTCGGCGTGAGCATCAGCGTCAGCGTCAGCAGTGAGCGTCATATCAGCGTGAGCGTGAAAATGTTTAAGTTTTTGGTGCAAGTTATTTCCTTTCTAATGTTTATATTCTACAACTATTTTTTACTGATTACAATATACAAAACATATATTGCTTTAAAATTATTGATCAGACTTCACTGCAATGCTTTATAAAAATATTATTAGACTAGTCTTTTAAAAACGATAAATGTAATAACAGGCGAGCATTGGGTTGCTTGACACAACTCTCTGGTTAAAAGACGAGTCTAATAATATTTTTTTAAAAGCATTGCAGTGAAGTCTGATCACAAATAATTTTAAACAATATATGTATTTGTATATTGTAATCAGAAAAAATAGTGTGTGGATAAAAAACATTAAAAAGGAAATAACTTGCACAAAACTCAACATTTTCACGCTCACGCTGACGCTCACGGCCGGGGTATCGCTATAGCTCTCTGTTCTTCGAACAGGTGAGCTAGAATTAAATTTGCGAATATATAAATAGTATGCAACTGTTTGATTATTCCGAAAGTGCATGTCCTCACTTACAAAAAAGTAACAAATGATTTTTTTCCTTCTTCCTTCCTTCCATGTAAAGTGGCTGCTTCAAATTAGGGTGAGGATTACTGCACTGCAAAAAGAATGCTCCTTAATATCACAATAATGCTTTACATAAATAACAAGGCTTTGTTAGAAAGTTATCATGTATCCAAACCTCCCAATTCTGAATATTTGCTATGTATGGATTCCTTTTTAATTTCAATTGATCTAAAATAAAAGTATACAGATTGTTAGACAAAGCAATTATGCCAGTTAAAAATATTTTGGTTGATGTTGCATTTTTCCTTCGATCACAACCTTGCCCACAAGGAGAGAACACGAAGGAGCATGATCCGAACAATTTCCTCGCCATACAAATAGGGCAGCAGGACTTGGAAAAACACTTTGCCTTGTCGGCGAGAGGGCACTGCAAAGCATTTACAGTGCTTGTCTCGATTCACGCCAGCTGCTGCCAAGACCCCGCGCCTCTCGGCACTAACCATTTGATCGTCTGTTAGAGATCGTGTCCAATAAGTTCGAATGCCAGCTGGGCAGAGCCTGGTTCTCACACTGCTTGAATATTTCAATTGCTGGTTACAGCCGTCCGACCCCAATCGCCGAGATGTCACAGGAGGAGTTGTTGCTTTAACGCATTGAGGGTCTGGCAGCAATGCACTGGTTTTAATTAAAAGGATTGCATGGTTGGAGTGTGCGTTCCATAGGAAAAGACCAAAGAGAGAGAGCATCCCCCTATTGGCCTTTCTTATCCTCTTCTGTGGTGCCTGAGGCAACCTTGCCAAAGCTCTTATACTATTTTGAAACAGACTGGAGATATCTTTGGAAAATGTGAGGAAAATAATGACCCCTTCAGTCTTATCAGACTAAAACAATTGCACACCCCCTGCTGTTACCAAGCTGACTCCAGTGCTACTTTCTCTTATATAAAAAAAAAACCAAACAAACCATATGCTGAGCTCACATTTTCATTGGCACAAACCATATTTTCCTTCTGTCGAGACAACATGTACGTATAATCGGCATTGAAATAAAGAATATATATTATTAATATGACTAAAATGAAAACAGTCCATAGAATGTAGGATTCTTTGGGGTGTTAGAAAATAAATATGATTTGGAATCAAGCGTACATATGGAACCTTTTGGAATTATGAAAGCCCAAGAATGATAGCCATATCGAATATTGTCGGATTACACCTTCGGGCACCATCATGATATTGTTCGATTTATAAGAGGGAAGGAGGAGTTTCTTATTAGTTTCTAAAGTTCTTAGCACCATATGTGTTTTCCTTAGCAATAGGACTTTCAGACAACTCTGTATTTCAAGTGCTTGTGATCTGTTGGTAAAGTTGGCCTTGGTGTGGCCCAGCGTAGGCTAGAAGTTGGCGTCGAGCCGAGTTGTTGTCAGTTAAGGTAAAGATTGTCTTATCCCATGTCCGTGAGTCTGATGGGCGTGGAGCTGGGCAATAAGGGAGGCCTCAGGCAACTCCAACATTGGTTGAGGCTGTCGTTGGCTTCGTGGTGCATGCAGCAGGATGTTGCACCCCTCCTGCACACCAATGGAGGGAGCAAGAAGCTTTGGCACTCTGACATTCTCATCGAGTGTATTGAGACACCTCCAGCATGGCCATGCCCTGAGTAAGTGGCGAGCAAGCCATTGGCGCTGCACTGTGAGGTAAGGCTAATGCACCTCAGATTGGAGGGAATGAGCGCGGTGTGTCATTGGCAGTAGTTGCTTTCATTCCGTACAGGCACTGATTGTGTATCGGAATCAATGCCATCAATTGGCCGAGACTGCTTAGTATGCATGAGTGCGAGGCAGACCATTGGCCACTGTAGCTGCTCTCCACTGTGCGGAATCCGGCAAGCACCATACGGCATTCGCCAGCATGTCGGACTCACAATGCGCCTCCGCATTGGAAAGATATTTGCACCAAATTCCTCATCCCTATTCGCTTTGCTCCCGCTTCTGTTGTCCGTGCTCCAGTAACTTTATCTGGCCACGAAGCGTTTTACGGCATCGGCTCTCTCCGAAGGCCATTTACCACTTCACACAATGGTCCAGCTTGGGCGGTTTGCCAAGCATGGACCGCGCCACTTTGTATCTGCCCGTGGCTTTGCACGCAGAGTCCCATGGAGCGAAAGTGCAGCTTCCAAAATATTTTTCAGTCTGCAGAGAGGTTCACGCGCCTCCCACGTCAGTGACCTAATCACTACCCTCCCGTCTGAGTCGACGGCTCGACAACATTCTTGCGCTCACCATTCCACTGGCATTTTTGCACACTCCGGTGCATTCCGTCCTCGACACACTACTTTTACTCTGCACACTCTGCAAACTGGGCTCTCCAAAGGAACCCCGGAGTCCAGCGTTTACCCTAAAGCAATCGCAATTACACAACCTCGTTTTGCACAGCGTGCACGATATGCCGGACTCGCCATGATTCACCTTGGTTGGACTTGCACCTCCTCCGGTTCTCTCGAGGGCCTGGATTCCTTCGCTTGGTCCTGGAGCATAGAATTCATGTGAACATAACGTTTGCATGCATTCCAAGATCTCCTTCATACATACTCCCCGGAACTACTTGTTCCTCGCTTATTTTGTTCACTCATTTGTTACATCTTCTTCCTGGTCTTTCACTCATATCTCCGCATGTGTGCCCCTTCCTTCTCCGTCTACGCTACTTTACCTTCTCCATTTTGCATTCCCAGTTGTCTATTGTTCCTTTCCATGGACCTTCCTCTTGCCTCATGACCTCTACCCGATTTCCCAATCAGCTTTGTCACCTCTGTCATGAAGCGTTTTACATTCCTCTAACAGCTATGATTTCCCATTTTCGTTTCTCCTCTGAGCCTTTATAAATTATTTATTGCATCTCAGTATTTTCCTTTGTCTGTTCTTTTAATTAATTTTTTTTCCTACCGTAGTCTTTACCGCCTTGTCTGAGGTCCTTTCCTAGATTCCTTATTCCCATTCCCCCCGTCAGCCTGGCCTTGCTCTCCTTCACCTTCAACAGGCATCCGCATGTGTGTTGCGGTGGTAGGGGTGGGGGTTGTGTCACGCTCTATAACTGGCCTCCGCGACAGTGCCCTCTATCATGGCCGAGTTTCAGGTCTGGGTCAGGTTAATCACAACATTGTGTATTCCATACATCATTTACATCATCACAGCGGATCTGCGTGCTCTGGTCTTCCATTGTCTTCACAAATATAAATTTCAACAAAATTTTAACTAATGGGCTCGTATTTGAGTGAGCGTGAGGCACCTCGGAGTCCAATCCACTCCTGCATATCCAAAATTTAATGGACCGCGGAAGTTCGTGGGGGCGTATGGGGGTGGGTGGTATGGGGTGTGGGAATCGAGGTGTCATCGTCACTAATAACTGTTGCATATCGGAGGTCGCTAGTCGAACGTGAAAAGCCATGACTTTGAACCATGTGATCACCGTGTCCTTTGTCTGACAACCGTTTAACCGAGGGAATAGTGTGAATTCTCTTTGAGGGAATCATGCCCTAAAGCAGATTGTGCTGCTGTTATCTTTATTGGATCTTGAATAATGTGGCGAGCTTTATGCTAGCACAATGCGGACTGATATGAGAGCTTAAATTAGTTTGGGGAATTATAACCTCCTGGTAAATCTACATAAGGACATTGCTGGAACAATGGAAGAAAGGATAACATGGGCAGAAATTGGAAATATAGCAGAAACTAGAAGGCACTCGGTAGAAGCACATACCTCCACCATGCAATACATGATCCAAGGCAAGTATATCGGGCCCAAATAACATTTTGAAATATCATGCTATACAGTACAATCAATTTTTGGCCAATTCTCAATGGTGAAGAATGCACTTTAAAATTCAATATTTCGTGCGTATCCAGATCCGGATTCGATCTTCACAAAGTCGAATCAATTCGTCCTTGCTACACCAGCACATCATGTCCACCAAGTTTCATCAGAATCTGTCCACACCATTGAGTATTGTGCTATAATACTTAGTTTTAACCCCTATCGCTCAAATGGTGAGAATCATTGAAAAATTCCTCAATCCGCATTTCCGCATTTGGATCTTCACCGAAAATTTGAATTGACTTTTGCGCTTGTCAACACACCAAACATACCACAAAGTTTTTGTCTGTATCTGCCGACAATCTTTTTGTTTGAAATATCCGTGCTACTATAATTTTTGTTGCCCATACTTCATGGTAAAATACTTTAAATTTAGTAGCGGAACCGGATCCTAATCTTCACAAAAAAATCTAATCAGTTGGTCTTTGTCACACACACATGTCCACAATTTCACGATCTGTCCAGAACAATTTTTGAGATATTGCACACACCAAACAACAAACAAATAAACAGACAGAAGGGGGTGAAAACATACCTCCTTCACAATTCGGTGGCGAGTACTGAATTTATTTCAATGAACCGATGAGGGGTACGGGAAGGAGGGAAGGGAACAAAAGGGCTTTAGATTGCGGCAAAGGGCAACCGGGACGGAAGAGAGGAAAGCAATCTGAAAAGGGCAAGCGAATGCACAAGTTTCAGACCTTAGCTGAAACCTATAGCTCACCACCTACTGATAGCAATAGACAGGAGTAACACATCAGACTGCGCACATAGCAAGAAAAGTAATAAATTAGAAATAAAAAATTGATACGCACACCCACAATTTGGAGGGGCAGGGTTATCCAACAAGCCTACCAGTATGTACGCCCCTGTCACCCTCCCGCAGCTTGAGTAACCATCTTCGATAGCCCCGACACTGTTCACACACAACCGAGCGGCTAGCGAGCCTCCAATCGGGAGATGAAACATAAAGCATGCAGGACAGGCAAGAAGCGGAGGTGAATGCAGAGCAGTCTGGGACAGGGCAGAGAGAGCGAATAGAGCGCCGGGCATTACTTTTCCGCCCCGAGGGCAGGTGGGGGCATTGAGCACACATACAGATCTTTTAGACGGCCTGGGACCAGCTATTAGGGCACGTCCAGATCCTACAAGCCGGCCCATGGCCAGCCATTGTGTTCCCCTGTAGCCGCCCATTCTGTGCCCGGCCGGATATCACCTCATTTGGTCCTTACCGAGCTGCTCGTCTTGAGCGGGAAGCTACTACACCTTAACATGTGGGAATGTTTTTCCCATAACGCTCCTAGGACGACTCCACGTGTCGAAAAATGTCCACGACAGAAACCAAAAAAAAATCACCCAAAGCCAGGGAATGGGGCAATAATTTCAGTGAGGTTGGGTATATGCCTGTGGATGTCCAAATATCCAAATAACTGTGTTCTACAATAATTCAAAATAAAAATGGATAATATAGACAGTTGCAAGCTCAAAAGAAGCGAAAGAACAGCCCGCTGAACTGGACACTTCTTCAAGGAGCGAGTGAGCGCCGCTTTGTTTTGGAGAACGTGA
>CM068956.1:126685732-126703910 GCA_035128595.1 Eptatretus atami
GGCAAACATAATTTTCCTTTCTGTCGAGACAACATGTACGTATATGGCATTGAATAAAGAATATATATTATTAATTGACTAAAATGAAAAACAGTCCATAGAATGTAGACTTTCTTTGGGTGTAGAAAATAAATATAATTTGGAATCAAAGGGTAATATGGAACCTTTGGAATTATGAAGCCCAAGGAATTGATAGCCATATCGAAATATGTCGGATTGCACCTTCGGGCACATTCATGATATTGTTCGATTTATAAGGGGGAAGGAGGAGTTCTATAATTAGTTTAAAGTCTTAGCACCATATGTGTTTTCCTTAGCAATAGGACTTTCAGACAACCTGTATTAAGTGCTTGTGATTGGGTAAAGTTGGCTGGTGTGGCCCAGCTAGGTAGATGGGTCGAGCCATTTTAGTCCAGTTAAGGTAAGATTGTCTTATCCCATGTCCCCTGAGTCTGATGGGGTGGGAGCTGGGCAAAAGGGAGGCCCTCAGGGCACTCCCAACATTGTTGAGGCCTGTCTGTGGCTCGTGGCATATGCAGCAGGATGTCACCCCTCCTGCACACCATGGAGGGAGCAAGAAGCTTTGGCCATCTGACATTCATCGAGTGTATTGCAGACACTCCAGCATGGCTGCCCCTGAGTAGTGGCGAGCAAGCCATTGGCCTGCACTGTGAGGGAAGGCCTAATCACCTCTGATTGGAGGGAATGAGGCGGTGTGTCATTGGCAGGTATTGCTTCATTCCTACAGCACTGATTTTATCGGAATCAATGCCATCAATTGGCCGAGACTGCTTGTATGCATGAGTGCAGCAGACCATTGGCCACTGTAGCTGCTTCCACTGGTGCCGGGAATCCGGCAAGCACCACTCGCATCTCGCAGCATGTCGGACCTCAGACATGGGCTCCCATTGGAAAATATTTTCACCAAATTTCCTCAATCCCTTTGCTTGCTCCCCTTCTAGTTGTCCGTGCTCCAGTAATTTATCTGCCACGAAGCGTTTAGGCACCGGCTCCTCCGAAGCCATTACCACTTCACACAATGGTCCACGCTTGGGCGGTTTGCCAAGCATGGACCGCGCACACTCTTGTATCTGCCGTGCTTTGCACGCAGAGTCCCATGGGGACAGTGCAGCTTCCAAAATATTTTTTCACTCTCAAGAGGTTCACCCCTCCCATCAGTCACACTAATCACTACCCTCCGTCTGAGTCGACGCTCGACCAACATTCTTGCGCTCACCATTCCACTGCATTTTTGCACACTCCGGTGCATTCGTCCCCGACACATACTCTGTTACTCTGACACTCTGCAAACTGGGCTCTCCAAGGAACCCCGAGTCCAGCGTTACCCTAAAGCTCATTACACACCCGTTTGCACCGTGCACATATCCGGACTCGCCATGACTCACCTTGTTGGGACTTGCCTCCTCCCGGTTCCTCTCGAGGGCCTGGATTCTCTTCGCTTGGTCCTGGAGCATAGAATCATGCTGTGAACATAACGTTTGCATGCATTCCAAGATCTCCTTCACTCAACTCCCCGGAACTACTTGTTCCTCCTTAATTTTGTTTACCTCATTTTTAACATCTTCTTCCTGGTCTTTCACCTTCATTATCTCCCAGTGTGCCCCTTCCACTTCTTCCTCTAACGCTACCTTTACCTTCTCCATTTTGCATTCCACCTTGTCTATGTGTTCCTTCATGGCCCGTTCTTTGGCCTCCATGACCTCACCCATTTCCCTAATAGTCTTTGTCACCTCGTCATGAAGCGTTTTACATTCCTCTTAACAGCTATGATTTCCCTTTTCGTTTCCCTCTGAGCCTTTTAAAATTATTTATTGCATCAGTATTTTCCTTTGTCTGTTCTTTTAATTAATTTTTTTCCTACCGTAAGTCCTTCTACCCCTTGTCTGAGTCCTTCTACCTCAGTCCTTATGTTCCCCATCTCCCCCCGTCAGCCTGGCCTTGCTCTCCTTCACCTTCAACAGGTGCCGCATTTTCTGGTGGCTGAGGGTGGGGGTTGTGTCACGCCTCTATAACTGCCTCCCCAGTGCCCTCTATCATTGCCGAGTTCAGGTCCTGGGTCGTTAATTCAACATTTGTATTCCCTACATCATTTACATCATTCACCAGGATCTGGCTGCGTTGGTCTGTCATTGTCTTCACAAATATATTTCAACAAAATTTTAACTAATGGCTCGTAATTTTGAGGTGCGTGAGCGCACCTCGGGTCCAATCCCACTCCTGATACCAAAATGTTATGGACCCAGAGTCGTGGGGGTATGGGGGTGGGGGAATCGAGGTCATCGTACACTAATAACTTTGCATTACGGCAGGTCGCTAATCGAACGTGAAAGCCAATGACTTGACCATGTGATCCAGTGTCCTTTGTCTGACAACCGTTTACCGAGGAATATGTGATCTCCTTTACGGGGAATCATGCCCTAAGCGATTGTGCTGCTGTTATCTTTATTGGATCTTGATTAATGTGGCCGAGCTTTATGCTAGCACAATGCTGGACTGATATGAGAGCCAATTAGTTGGGGAATTATAACCTCCTGGCTAATCTACATAAGGACATTGCTGGAACAATGGAAGAAAGGATAACCATGGGCAGATTGGAAATATAGCAAGAACTAGAAAGGCACTCGGTAGAGCACATACCTCCACCATGCAATACCTGATCCACGAGCACATATCGGGCCCAATACACATTTGAAATATCATGCTATACAGTACTACATCATTTTTGGCCCAATCTCTCAATGGTGAAGAATCACTTTAAAAATTCAATAATTCTCGTATCCAGATCCGGATTCGGATCTTCACCAAAGTCGAATCAATTCGTCCTTGCTACACACCCATCATGTCCACCAAGTTTCATCAGAATCTGTCCACAACCATTTGAGATATTGTGCTATATATTAGTTTACCCCTATCGCTCAATGGTGAAGAATCACTTGAAAAATTCTCAAATCCGCATCCGCATTTGGATCTTCACGAAAATTGAATTGACTTTTCCTTGTCACACACCAAACATACCCACAAAGTTTTGTCTGTATCTGCCCACATCTTTTTGTTTGAAATATCGTGCTACATATAATTTTTGGCCCCATCTCTCAATGGTAAAAAATCACTTTAAAAATTCTAGTCGGATCCGGATCCTAATCTTCACCAAAATCTAATCAGTTGGTCTTTGTCACACACACAACCTGTCCACAAAATTTCATCTGGATCTGTCCACAACTTTTTGAGATATCTTGCACACAAACAAACAAACAAATAAACAGACAGAAAGGGGTGAAAACATCACCTCCTTCACCTTCGGTGGCGGAGGTACTAATTTATTTTCAATGAACGATGAGGGGTACGGGAAGGAGGGAAGGGAACAAAAGGGCTTTAATTGCGGCAAAGGGCAACCGGGACAGGAAGAGAGGAAAAGCAATTGAAAAGGGCAAGCGAATGCACAAGTTTCAGCCTTAGCTGAACCTATACCCCACCTACTGGATAGCAAGACAGGGTACCCATCAGACTGCGCACGCGCACACACACAATTTGGAGGGGCAGGGTTTCCACAGCCTACCAGTATGTACGCCACTGTCACCCTCCCCAGCTTGGTACCACTCTCCGGAATAGCCCCGACACTGCTCCACACAACCGAGGGCGTGCGAGCTCCATCGGGAGCATGAACAAAGCATGCAGGACCAGGCAAGAAGCGAGGGTGATGCAGAGAGTCTGGGACCAGGGCAGAGAGAGCGAATGAGGCGCCGAGCATAGCTTTTCGCCCCGAGGGCAGGTGGGGCCATTGAGCCACACATCAGATCTTCTTAGGCGGCCTGGGACCAGCTATTAGGGCACGTCAGATCCTACAAGCCGGCCCCATGCCAGCCATTGGTTCCCCTGTAGCCCCGCCCATTCTGCTGCCCGGCCGGATATTCACTCATTTGGTCCTTCCGGCTGTCGTCTTGAGCGGAGCTCCACACTTAACATGTGGGAAATCGCTTTTTCCCCATACGCTCCTAGGACGAGCTCCACGTGTCCAAAAATGTCCACGACATCAAGCCAGGGAATGGGGCAATAATTTCAGTGAGGTTGGGTCATATGCCTGTTGTTGGCTTAATGGTTCGGGTGGTGGGCTTGGGATCCTAAGACCCTGAGTTCAAATCCCACTCTGCTGTTGAATTAATACCAGGTGTAGTTGACTCTGCCTGTCATCTTCTGAGGTTGGCAAAATGAGTGCCAGCATGCTGGTATCCTGTGTCGGAGTGGCGACCCGTCCAGGATTGTAACCAATAGCCAAGGAGGCTGCTGAGGCAGCACCAACGCTCTGCACAGTGTGGTCTCAATGGATGGATGGATGGGTCATATCCTGGTCCGTTTACTGGTCGCGTTCAGGAGGAGGGGAATCAAAAGGAATTAGGGAAACAAAATACAGTACAGGGGAAGACTGAAATAAATTATCTTGCAGTGTAGACATCCATACAGACGAACAGACAAACAAGGACTTTGTCTGGTTTTAAACAATAAATGGGAATTTGAGAATTTGGCGCATGCTCCAGAATGCTGGTGTTAGTTGCACAATTTGAACGCCATGGCAGTAAAACATGCACGTCCTACGTGATGACGGCAGTAACGGTACACAACACCATGCACTGATGGCTCTATGATCCCAGCGGGTTGAGAGGGGGCGCGAAATACCCAATGTGTTTAATTACATAACCCTGATAGGGAAGGCGCTATTCTTAATGTTCATTATGGAGATAACTATTCAAAGAGGTTGCATGCTGTGTGCGTTTGAATTCGGCATGTGGATAGTAAAACCGCAACTACATATTTGTATATATATATTTATAGTATATTTTAATGTATATAAATATAATTTTAATGTGTATATATATAATTTAATGTATATATATCTATAATTATAATGTATATACATATTTATATCTATATTTTTGTGTGTATGTTTATATATATATATATATATATATATATATATATATATATGTGTGTGTATTTATATATATATATATATAATATATATATATATATATATAGTGGGTGTATTTTTTATATATAGAAATATATATATATATATCTGTATATTATATATATATATGTGTGTATTTAATATACACTCGTGCGTGACCGTACGTGCGTGCCCGTTCATGCGTGGCTGTACGTGCAAAAATAAATAAAAAAAACTTTCAAACCGTGTGCCAGAAACAACAACCACACAGGCCGTTCCTTCACTCTCGCGTGCCCGTACATGCGTGGCCATACGTGCGTGGCCGTACGTACAAAAAAAAACTTTCAAACAACTACACAGGCCGTTCCTTCGCTCTCGTAAACGACGACTGGATTGGGGCATTGTGTTTATCTATAAATGCGCATAACAAACCGAGAAATTATTAGAATACAGTAAGTCATCACTATCCGGAAGTCCGTACGTTGTAACCCGTAATGGGGAACGCGCTCTAACTTGACCATAACTTGGGAACCACTTGTCCAATTAATTTCAAACCTTTTGCAACGCAAACAAACAGAGATTGCTGGAATTATAGAAAGATAGATAGAAGATAGATACTGTGGGTGCAAAACGTCAAGCAACGTGTCCTGTCATTGGTAACTAAGGCGCCCTTTCCCATCGGCCACGCCTACGCAGCAACGTGTCCTATCATTGGTTTGGTAAATAAATGCCATAACATGAGAACCACTTGTCCGATTAATATCAAACCTTGAAAAGGCACATACTCAGGTCCTCAGCAATATACCTGGCAAGTTTCATTAGATCGACCAGTGGTTGTCGAGAAACAGCGGTCACAGACACACACACAGACAGACACACAGAGATTGCTGGAATTATATTATACTAGTACGTGCCCGTAAAAAAAAAAATAAAAAAAAAATTAATAAATAAATATTCAAACCGCGAGCAACAAACAACAACCGCACAGGCCGTTTCTTCGCTCTCGCGTGCCCGTACGTGCGTGGCCCGGAAGTTCGCATATTATTCGCAGTTACGATTATTCGCAATTTAGTTTTAATGCCCAAATATTCAATTAGCGCCAACGTATTTTGCTTTCGCAATGTCATCGCAAGGAAAAACAAAAAGAGAAGCGAAGAGAGAAAAAAAAATTACTTCCTAGTTCGGAGCATACCAGCACTCTGATGTTACCGAAATTTATACACCGTCCTAATATGAAAACGATCATAACTTGCGGCATTGTATTTATCTATAAATGCGCATAAGAAATCGAGAAATTATTAGAATACACGAAGTCATCACTCTCCGGAAGTCCGTACGTTGTAACCCGTAATGAGGAACGCGGCTGAGCTTCCCTTCCCCATCGGCCACGCCCACGCAACAACGTGTCTTGCCATTGGTTTGGTAAATAAATGGCCATAACTTGGGAAGCACTTGTCCGATTAATATCAAACCTTGAAAAGGCACATCCTCCGGTCCCCAGCAATATACCTGGCAAGTTTCAATTAGATCGGACCAGTGGTTTCGAGAAACAGCGGTCACAGACACACACACAGACACACAGACACACACACACAGACACACAGACACACACACACACACACACACAGACACACACAAGACCACACACAGACACACACACAGACACACACACAGACACACACACACACACACACACAGATTGCTGGAATTATAGATAGACTAGTACGTGCCCGTACGTGTGTGCCCGTACGTGTATGGCCGTATGTGCAAAAAAATAATAATAAAAAAAAATAAGGAAGAATTGTGACGTCAATCGTGATGTCATAGCACCGTGTCCTGTCATTGGTTGGTAAATAAATGGCCATAACTTGGGAACCACTTGTCCGATTAATATCAAACCTTGAAAAGGCACATCCTCAGGTCTTAGCAATATACCTGGCAAGTTTCAATGAGATCGTACCAGTGGTTGTTGAGAAACAGCGGTCGCAGACACACAGACAGACACACAGAGATTGCTGGAATTATAGATAGATAGCTATATATATAATATATTGGTTCACGAAAATATATTTTCACGAAAAAAATAAGTGACCACTATATTTGTTATTGGTGTGTGTCTGTCTGTTGGATTTGCTAGATATCCCTTATTGTCGGGTTTTCCGTGTGTTGTGTGGTGTGGTGTGTGTGTCTGCAACGCTAGGCTCCACAGCACAAACCAGCAAACCGATTCTCGATGAAACTTGGCGACAGGTGCCATATGAGCTGGGAATGTGCGCTTTGAGTTTCGTTGCTAAGCAACCACCTGTTGCTATGCAGGGCCGAAAAACCGCACATTCACTATTTTCAATACTTGTCCTACAGTTTTGAATGTGGAGAAACGAGACTTCGGAATTAAACACTTCGAGATATTTAGAAAATTTTACTCGAGCCGATTTTTGATTTAGGTTTATTTTTCAAATGGTAGTCCTTCAAAAATCGGGTGTCTATTTACCGTCATTTAATGTGTGTATACAGTGTTTGTAAGGAACTACACCGTCGTTCCACCTTCGATCTCTCCTCGATCCAAACGTTATTGACCAAAGTGAAAAGGATCCAAAATAAATGGAATCACCGGCATTTCTGTCTTTGTGGATTTCTAATAATATGGTATAAATCAAGTTATGTGGAATTTGAAAAACATCTTTAAAAAAAAATTCTACACCCCCCGTTATGTTATCGTCCGCTACACCGCCAGGTTCATCAAAAACAACCGACCAGGAAGTCTTCTCGCGCTCCCCACGGTCTGGTTCGTATTTCCCTGAACATCTGTTGTTCTGTTTATGGTTCTTCTCTCTTTCTCTTCTTCTCTTTCTCTTTCTCTTTCTCCGTTACGTTTTGTTTCGTGTTGTTCTGACGTCCACTCTGTTTGCCGTCATCTGAGGTAATGTCAACAAAATAATGACACATTATATTTTTTTACTTAATTCGTCCTAATTTACTCGAGCCGATTTTTGATTTAGGTTTTATTTTTCAAATGGTCGTCCTTCAAAAATGGGTGTCTATTTACCGTCATTTTTTATGAGGAGTGCCAGTTGGCAAAATACGCAATCGGAAAAATCTTGCCAGGCAGAGAACAATTGTATGTGAACCAATACGTTTGGCAATGAATCTTCGTCGGACGGTCAGAATGAAAAGCATCGTATCCAGCGGATCCTCGTCGCCTACCGGCTTGTCTGTTGGGTAGTCGATCTAGTCGAAAAAAAAAAAATTTCAATTTTTTTTTTTGGAGATTTGTCTACCCTTATTATCAGTATTTAAAATGGCGATTTCAGTTAATGCAATGGGATTTCGATGAAACTTAGTTGGTAGGTTCATACCATGACCTAGTTGTGTGCAAATGAGAACCGTTGCTATGGACACCAACGTTGCCTAGCAACGGGACTTTGAAATTTTAGAAAAATCATAAAAAAATTATTTTTTCGAAATCAAAAATCGGGCCACGAGCGACTGTGGGCAGTACATTCAGCCATATTGTCAAAAATTTCCAGCTGGATCCTATGAAAAACTGATATGAAGATATGAAGAAGATAGACTTTGAATGAACCCTGGTCGAAAACAATAAAAAAACGAAGTTCGTTATATCTCAGAGACATGAATACATATGAGTCAGATATACATGAAACTGGTATGGTAGGTTCATGGTATGTCCTAGTTATGTGTGAGAAAGAACCGTTGCTATGGACCTCCATTGCCTAGCAACGGCCAAAAAACCTCTAAATGGGGGGTATTTTAACGAAAAAACAATCTGCAGCATTAACACTTGAAGCTAGAATCATGAATTTTCTTGTGCTTAATCCTCAGGGCATTCCCCATCGAACGGGCCCATACAATCAGGTTCTATTGGGTAGTCGACTACCCACGTCCGCCGACCGGCTTGTCTGTCTGTTGTCTGTCTGTCCCGAGCATAGCTCCGTGGGTTTTGATCCAATCCTGATAAAATTTTGGTGGGAGGTTTATATCATGATCTAGTTGTGTTTTCCTGAGAATGGGCGTGGTGCGCCCATTAGGGCGGAGCCACGCCCAAAAAACATGTGTTTTTAGGGGTAGCCGATTTCAATTTGCATCTTCTCCTAGGGGGTTGTTCGAATTGGCAGTGGTTTCAGTATTTGGTTAGCCCAATGGCACCTGCATAGCCCCACGGAGCTCGATTTTCATTTTCATCACAAGGTCACGAACTTAGAAAATTGCGAATTTTGACATAAAAATCATACGACCGCCCAAACTTTGAGAGCTTGGTTGACAATATTTTTTATGCATAATCCTGAGTTCATTCCCCACCTAAAGTCTTGAAACCATTTTGCTCTATCTCGAACACCTTGCCCGTAGCGCCCCCTTCAAGTTTGTTTTTACGCTGATTTCATCAAATATGGATAATAATCCGAGGAGTGTGAAATGCCATATAGCCTATATGACGTTATATTTGTCCTGGAATGTCCAGAGGAAGTTTTGCACCAAAGGTCATAATGCTTGACTTTGACCTTTAAAGTTCACAAAGGTCAAATTTTCAAAGTTGTGGGAATCGAACTGGGTTTTCGACCTTCTTAGACAAACTAACTCCAATAAGCTATAGCACGTATACTGTTTCCTTATTTTAATGTCCACAACATTTTTTGTGACCTTTAAACGTTATGCAAAGGTCAATTTTTGAAAGTTGTTGAACAAAACTGGGTTTTCGACATTTTTCAGCTAATAACCTGTCACTCGTACCACATCATGTTGATCATTTTTATAACTTGGTCAAAAATTATCACATTGTCTCATCGTTGACTTTCTGAAACAATCTACATCGTCAAATACCGTTCGTGAACAATCGTCGTCTTCAGATTGTATATATTATATATATGTATACATATATTATATATAGTATACATATATATCTTTATGCAGGAGAATTGTGTGCTTAGCCTGTGGGTCACTCAGATATCTCAGATGGCAGAGCACTGGTATGGTTCACCAGAGGACCATTTTTTTTATTGGGTGGTCGCTAGAGTACCCTTATTGTCAGGTTTTCCGTGGTGTGTGTGTGTGTGTGTGTGTGTGTGTGTGGTGTGTGTGTCTGCAACGCGATGCTCCACAGCACAAACCAGCCACCGATTTCGATGAAACTTGGCGAACAGGTGCCATATGGGCGGGAGTGTGGCCGTTTGAGTTTCCGTGCTAAGCAACCACCCGTTGCTATGCAGCGGCCGAAAAACCGCTACGTAACCGTATTTTTTCAAATACTTGTCCTAACAGTTTTGAATGTGGAGAAACGAGACTTCGGAATAAACACTTCGAGATATTTAGAAATTTTACTCGACCGATTTTTGATTTAGGTTTTATTTTTCAAATGGTAATCCTTCAAAAATAGGGTGTTATTTACCGTCATTTTTTTTGTTTGTTTGTTTTTGTATGTAATGGACAGCTCTGGAGGCAGAGGAGTCAACCGATTTGTGATGAACTGACAGGTAGGTTCATACCCAGGATCTAGTTTCTAATGCTTTTGAGCACCGTGGCTATGGACACCACCGTTGCCTATCAACGGGACTTTGAAAAATTTTAGAAAAATCTTAAAAATTAATTTTTTTGAAAATCAAAATGGGCTTCCAGGCTTTTATGCGTACTATAAGAATCAACCTCTTTGTCAAAAATTTTCAGCCCGATCCGTCAAAAACTGTATGAATAGTATGCATTATGTCGCGACCACCCATGTTGCCTACCGGCTTCTTATTTTATTTTTTACATTGTCGAGGCTCATATGAGAGCTAATACACAACGCACAACAAGGGGGGCAGGAGACAAGAGCGGCAGGAGAGGGAAGGACAAAACAGTGGGGAACAGAGACATTAGGAGATCTGTGGAATGGAGAGGGATGGAGCGATGAACACGGGTACACAAGATGGACATTACAGGGACTTTCAGGAAGGAAAGTAGGGAATTTGAAGGAGGTAGGGTTGGGTGGATTAACGGGAGTAGAAAAAGATCCTGGTTTTGTATGGGGGAAGATAAGAGGTGTGGAAGCAGCTGTTTTGAAGGCCTGGAGGGAAGATGGGATTGTAGAGAGTGTGTGAAGTTTTTTCCAAAGGTGGGAAAAAAGGAAATAGTCTGGCAGCATTGGCTAAAGTGTGTTTGTGGAGTACATACACAATTTTAATTGGCAGATTCTGGTAACATAGACTATACTAAACTCAAATCCGAGTGATCGCCACTTTGTCACGCTTGAGCAATTTTTTTTAGGAGCAAAATTAAAAATGGCCGCCATCAAAACCGTTTTTGCCGTAACTCGGAACACCAGAGTTTAATGGCTACAACACTAGAAACTCGCGTGAACAAGGTCACACAATACAGCCAGGTACCACAGCAGTATACCTTCCACTACTAGACATGCTCCAGCAGATCCAGACACAATGCTGACTGCAATGGTTGAAAGCTCAGCGCCTGACTAACTTGACAGGACAAGTCTACATGTCTTTACCAATGACGCAACAGTTGTATCGTGTAGCCCGCAACATAACGTGGTGGTATCCAGAACGTTTTTCGGACTTCATCCCTCGATTGGGTGGAAATGCACACCTGATGAATTTTAAATTATTAATAATATTAATTTAATTTTTTATTATTAAAAATTTCAGAATGAATATTTTTTTTTTTTTTTTGTTTTTTTTTTTATTTTTTTTTTTTTTTTTTTTTTTTTTTTTTTTTTTTTTTTTTTTTTTTTTATTTTTTTTTTTTTTTTTTATTTTTTTTTTTTTTTGGACAGAAATTTTTTGTGGGAGAATCGGCGTATTAATGGCGGACAGTGGATTGGAGAACATCCTTCAAGCAGCATTTGGTGGCGTGGCTCATGTTATTGGGAAGAAATTTCCACAAAATATTCGGGCACTGCGTCTCCTGACCGAGGAACTTCTGCGTAGCGTTATCGTTGGCATGGAAGGTCATGGGAGCTACTCCGAGTTGATCGCCCTACTTGATGACAGAGCAGACCATAGTCGTACAACTAAATTGTGGTGAGCAACCTCGTCAAACCCGTGCTGCTGATGATGATGTTCGTCCGAGCCGAGAGAGAAGCTGACTGGCCACTGCACCTCTGGACCATCCAGCAGATGATGCCATACTTCTTCGCTGCTGGCCACTTCAACTATGCCAGGTAGAATATTTTCTTAGAAATTGTTTATATGACATGTATGTCAAAATACTTACTGACATAAAATAGATGACAGACACCGATGAATACATTATAAATGTATAATGCATGTAATAACTATATTTTTGTTTAACTCCTTATTACAGATACTGTTTGTATTATCTGCGCTCGATGGAAAAATTGCCAGGACCATTACTTGAGGAGTTTCTTCAGGGAAACCACGTGATGAGACACAAACCAGGGATTGGAATGCTTTGTGGTCAGATATGTTCATCGAATCGACTTTCATGAGGTACGGACACAGCCCAGGTGGGATCGTAGGTATCACACTGAAACCATCATCCCTGAAAAGATGGGCGCTGTGTCTGCATATATGCAGCCAACTTGTGAAGGACGTTTCTGAGCTTAAGACGAATGGTTCCCAAGTTTCAGTAACAGTCCACAAAGAAGAATGCGCCCGGAAACAATCAGATGCAGGAGACAAGCAGAACCTACGAGAAAGATTGGCCACATGTATTGACCCTCTACAACCAAGAAATCAGCCGGATGGGCTTGTGAACATTGTAACTGGAAGAATGAGTCCAACATTGTCAACGCTGACATTTCTGTTGGCATAGGAGTCAAGCAGATGAAGGAGTATGAGGAGCAATGGCCAGACAGCTACAACAAGCCGCTCAGCAAACAAGTAGTCACGATGGCAGTGTCCCGAAAGCAGATAAAGGTCGGACAAACACCTGTATATGACACGGGGCTCATATATTCAAGAGTGTTGGGCCGTCAGGCAGTGAGGGACATCAACCTGAAAGATATCCTGAAGTTTGAGCTCGCCCCAGTACCACCTATGTTTGAAGATAACGGTGACATGCGAATCACAAAATCGAAAGCAGTCTTCAGCAGAAATTGCAGGTAGAGGTGTCTGACAATGTTTCCAGCTGATGGAGCAATCATTGTAGATGGTTGTGCTATGTGTGGGTGATTCAATGGCCATCGAAAGGAACAGTAGAGGACTATGTGCAGAATCTTCTTTCTTATTTGAGAGATAAGCTGAAGATATGTGATACGTATTTGGTCTTTGACCGGTATTATGACAACAGCATCAAGAAAGTCACGCGAACCGCTCGTGCAGGCAAAGATGCCAGTCGATGACACCAGCTGAATCTGACGACGCCACTCCCTGCACAAAAAGATCGTTTTGACAGTGACAGAGAACAAAGTCCAGTTAATAAATATCCATTTGCAGCTACATCAAAGACCATCCTGAAGCATTTTCTACCAACACAAAGCTCATATTAACTGGACCTAACCCAATACCTATGGAAATTGCAGGATACCAAGTAGTAGAGAGGCCTGACCTAAGAACCACTCACGAAGAAGCCGATGTTATTATGGTACAACAAATGGTCCTTCTAGCCTCATCAAGTTCCGAGTATCCGGGT
This sequence comes from Eptatretus atami, assembly GCA_035128595.1. Taxonomy (NCBI): domain Eukaryota; kingdom Metazoa; phylum Chordata; class Myxini; order Myxiniformes; family Myxinidae; genus Eptatretus; species Eptatretus atami. Next base: position 126,699,294 of record CM068956.1, read on the forward strand.
AATTTCAGACGACACAGATGTATTCATATTGCTGTTGCATTTTTACCAACTGAAGAACTGGCATGCAACCTTGTGATGGCTGGTACAAGTCGTGACAGATCGTCTGTTGACATCAAGGCGACAGTGCAGAAGCATGCACATATTGTCACCCAAGTTCTGGCAGCACATGTGGTGTCTGGATGTGACACAGTTGCCTACCTGTGGGGTATTGGAAAAGGCACAATTGTGAAACACCTCAAAGATGGTCGTCAATTAAATTATCTTGGTGATCTTGATGCAGAATTACCAGATGTCATATCTGAAGCAACTGCCTTATTTGCTGCTTGCTATGGATCCCAGGAAACAGAAGACATGTCAGCTATTCGATTTGATGTCTGGTCTTCAAAGATGGCTAACAAGAAGCTGACATCAGCACCAGAGTTAAAAACTCTACCACCAACCACTGTGGCTTTCATCCAACACGTTCTCAGGGCGCACTTGCAGGCAGCAATATGGCGGGCTGCATTAGATCCAGACCCACCATTGATCGATCCAACGAGTCATGGATGGTCACATGAAGAAGTGTTGAGCATGTTGCTCCCTGTGTCTCTGCCTCCGGATGTCATCAGAGCTCCTGATAATGTTCTCAAGATGATCAGGTGTGGGTGCAGCTCAGTGCGACCCTGTGCAACGAATAGATGTAGTTGCTCTGCCGCCAGGCTCTCCTGTTCATTGTTCTGTGGCTGCCATGGTATGGAGGAATGTCAGAACGACCAACAAAGTCTGTATCAGCAAGCGAAGCTGTGGAACTTGAGTGACACTAGTTATTTGATTTATGCAGCTGTCTTGTATGTGAGATTGAGTGAAAGAAAGATTGAGTGAAAGCAGAATGAAAGAAGTTCATCAGCAACCAATCAGTGTATTCATAGTTGATACATGTACAGACCCTTTTTGGATTTGAATTTGTGTAAAATTTGTGTAAACCTTGCTTATTACGTTTATTTGGTTATGTGTTAATATAATTAATTATAGTTTGTAGTTACCTAATCATTGTATTACTCAACTGTACTGTTGGAAATAAAGATATACAATACAATACAATATACTGTTACAATACAATACAATATACTGTTTACCACTTAAATCAGGTTCATATAGATTTTGCGTAGTTACGGCTGAAAATAGTTCGGTCGATATTTTTTCAGTCAAAATATTATAGTAAATAGAAAAATTGCAATATAGACTAATTATTATGAGTTGTTGGTTTATTTAAACATATCAGTGTATTCCTTGACCCCCAAAACATAGTTTGCCACTGAAATCGGGTTCATATCTCGATTTTTGGCCGAGTTACGGCCAAAAAACGGTTTTGATGGCGCCCATTTTGAATTTTGCTCCTAAAAAAATTGCTCAAACGTGACAAAGTGGCATCACTCGGATTTGAGTTTAGTATAGTCTGTTACCAGAATCTGCAATAAAATTGTGTATGTACTCCAAACACACCTAGGGTAAAATTCCAGTTCTGCATCCAGACTAAATGAAAAAGTGAAGGTGAGCAGTGATTCGTGATTTTGGTAGTTTTACGACAAGGGGGTTCTGTCAGACCTTGAGTACCCTGCGGAAATATGGGGGGGGGGAGGGGGACATATCGCAGACAGAGCAAGGGGGCGAGACTGGAGAGAAGCGGTGGAAGACAGAAGACATCGACCTGCCTGCGGTGAGAGAGTGAGAGGCCGAAAGACTCAGCCTCACGGCGGAGATACCAATGAACCTAAATGCCTTGGATTCCACAGCGTGAAACCAAGAAAGGTGAGAGGCAGGAGCACCAGCCCAGAGGGGAGAGTAGTACTCCATCAGGCTGCAGACAAAAGCTTTTGTATGTGGTCAGGAGCTAAGGTGGGCCGAGGAAGGACTTTGCACGACGGAGGATTCCCAGTCGGTGAATGTCTTTGGATGCCAGGTTTGATTCCTGGTTTCAGTGCATAATTTTCATTTGATTCCTGGTTTCAATGCATAATTTTCCTTTTTATATAAGGGGTGCCATTTTTTTTAAACAAATTAATCACACACATGCACATTATCTTTTGTGTTTTCGTTTTCAAAGAACACAAAAACTTTACGTCCTGATGGGTTTTAACTGCTATATTTAGGGCGGCCCTTTATATGAACATTTATAGAGCATTACTTGGTTCCTCCGAAGAACACAAGGGTAGTACAATATGCACACAATATTTTTTTGAATGTGCCTTATTTTTAAGTTTGTAGTTCATGTCGAAGAAATTTCATCGCTCTCTGAGCATGTGCTACAAAGTTATCGACTCCAAAAGTAAAGTTAGTCATTTCCTTTACTAATGAGTAGTATGTGCTACATAAGGTGCATTGTGCCTTTAATTTTCAGACTCTATCATCTTCAATGACTTGGCAAGGTGGCTGACATCCTCTGTGGTGAAGTAAGATAAATAGCAACTTCATTGCCCATTTCTCCACTACTTTTCAGGTCACTATTAGGCTTCTGGGGACAGGCATATAAAGGCTGCTCCATCCAGGTAGATGTAGGGCCCATATCAGTGTTTGTGGTGGGGGGCTGCTTTCCTTGTCTTTCCTGCTTTTGATATGGAATCATCAGAGAAGGGGTGGTCTTCAATATCCGTTGTTTTCTTCGTCGAGAAGGTTGCTCAGCTGACTGTACTCTGATCATTTCACTGTATTGAATAAGGATACCGTTTGTGTGATGTGTTGTGCCAGAATCTGAGACTGTTTCCTTGGAAAAATCTATATGATCCCAGAGCAAGATAGTTACTTTTTGTTTGTTGACACCAAATGGGATAACCAGACCTTGATCCAACTGAAGCTGAGCCAAAGCTGTTTTTGAAGGACAAAATGGCACTGTGACTGAAATGGTTCAACAATCCAAGGAAATGTGTAGACCATGTCAAATGATGGATGGTCAACCCAAAACGCTAGACTGTGGGTGTTGCCTTAGCTCCTTTGGATTGAAGATAAATAATATCCTGAAGCAAGGACAACAATTTCAAATGAATATTCACAGGGACCTTAACATAGTGATCTAATGATAGGCTCATCTGATACACCAATCATCCAAGCTAGTAAATTGTGCTGTGCAAAAGGCACCAAAGACTCAGCAGCCTTTACATTCACTTCAGCAGACGCTGAAGACTACAGTCCCTCAAGTGGGTTGATCAGGGACATTTCCTGACGGAGAACAATAGCTGCTGAGAACAGATTGTAAAGAGATGTCACTGGACCTCACTTGATTGGAGACTTCTCGGTTTCACTTGCAGTGGTGATCTCACTTTCAGTCTCGGGTTTCGAGCTTGAGGACTGCAACTTCTCCAACACATGACCAGTGTCGATAGTCTCGACCTACCCCATGTCACACCATGTACCATTTTGACGATTGGCCAAAATGCATTTGGAAATACAGTATTTACATTGAAGACGTTCCTTCATCCATGAAGTCCTAAAAAAGTAAAATCTTCAATCAATGCATATCAATGATTTATACTGTAAAAAAAACATTTGCTGAGTTCAAGTAAGTGATGAATTACTGCATGATATGGCACAACAAAAACTAGAGCTGAAATTGAACTGTTCAATGATTTGAATCATGACTGAATTCACCATTAACGGCAGAGATCACATGAAAAAGTTTCAACAATTCATGTTGTTACCCCCACCACCTAACGTGGCCACCTAAGGAGGATCCCATGCCACCTAAAGTGGACGAAGGTTATGTTTTCACCCCTGTTTGGCTGTTTGTTTATGTGCAGGATATCTCAAAAAGTTGTGGACTGATTCGGATGAAACTTGGTGGACATGTTGGGTGTGTGACAAGGAAAATTTGATTAAATTTTGGTGAAGATCTGAATCTGGATACGAGAATTTTGTAATTGTTAAAGTGATTCTTCACCATGAGAGATCGGGTCAAAAACGATAGCATGATATTTCAAAAATTTATTTGGCCTGATATGTTCTCATGGATCAGGCATTGTGTGGTGCAGTTATGTGCTCCACAGAGTTCTGTTATAGTTTTTAAGTGATTCTTCACCATTGAGCGATAAGGTGAAAAACGATATATAGCATGATATCTCAAAAAGTTGTGGATGTATTATGACAAAACTTGGTGGACGAGTTGGTTAGGTGCGAAGAACAAGCCGATTCGATTTTGTTTAAGGTGTGGATGCAGATCCGGCTTATCAGTGGAATACAAAATGTGAACTGTTCAGCCTGGCGGAGGTATGCGCTCTACCGAGTGCCGTTCTTGTCTTCATAATGGCACAGACCTGATGGCCTCCACTGACCCGTACAGTTTTACATATTTGTCACTTAGTTTGTTCAAATGGTAGACTTTTTGTTGTTTTATGATCTTTTCATCAATTACAATCTCACAAATGAGGTGGAAGGTCTTGTACACACCAGTCTCCCCACTGCAAGAGAAAACGAGGGTTTAAACCAATTGAAGAGTTTTTCATCCTGATCATTCCAACAGGATCAGTTTGCTCGGATTTAAACATGATTTACATGGATCATAAACGTCCTTTCCTTTTTTGCTGATGGGATCTTGTGTATTCTCAGAAATAAATTATTTGATACCGTACTTCAACACACACACACACA
>CM068956.1:126703920-126726523 GCA_035128595.1 Eptatretus atami
CACACACACTTCTCATTCATTATATGCATTAAGATACCTTTGTCATCCTTGCATATATTGCCTCTTCACATAGCTTACCTATAATGAAATAATAATTGCCTCTGGTACTTTTACCTTAGTACATGATACAATACACAGGTTTTGAACTCTTTGGATGTAATATAAAATCGAATGAGCATTTACTAAACATGCAATCTGTTGTCTTTAAAGTATGCTATGTCAAAAAGGACATGTTTCATTTTGTTTCTGCAGTGCATTACAGGTATGCCGATTTCAGGTACATTTTTACTTACCAGCTTCTCTTGTTCCTGCTCGTACCATATTATCATGACATCTCTTTCCTCGAGATGTATAATACAATTAGTTTTGCTTGCACATTATACACCCAGGAGGCAACATATGTTTCCTTTGGGCTTGGACTGTCAGAAGAACTGCAATTGACCTCAAATCTCTCCTGTTGGGTGGTGAAACTTGATCATCATCAGGGTCATCTGGATCGGGGAGAACACCAAGAGCAGCATAAGGACCATTAGGGGGACTAAGTGTTTGTACATCTCTCACTTCATGTTTCCGAGCACGATCTATATTCTTGTGTCACTGAATGATGGTTACCGTACGAAGCGGATAGGCCAACGGGAACAGTCCAGAGCAGACAATGCTCTTCCGAGATACGTTTTTTTGTCACCATCGAGGCTATCCATGCATTTGCACAATTACAAACCTTCTGCCAACGATTCTCGGAGAAACTGACCATCTTTGAGACAAAGATACACCAAACAGACAAACTTAATGAAGTGACCTCAGGCGTTAGATCGCTGGACACTGCCATTTTGCTTGACTATCGACGTTCCGCCACCGGGAGAATGTGAGCAGCAAATCTGATTGGTCGATATGCCGTACAATTTTGCCAACTTCAGAGTAAAAGACTTGCTAAATGTCAGGTTTTTGGAAGTGCCAACATAATCAGATTCGTGTTCTACAGTGTTCAAAATATAACATTCAAATGAAATGAAGTAGTTCCTCAATCATGGTCACAAAACTTAATGATAGAGACGAGCGACCCACAACCTAGAAAGGAAGCTGAATTCCCAAAGAAAGAGGTAATCCAAAAATTCAAAGATAAATATAAAATCAAAGAAGAAGAAAAAGCTAGGTTAAATTGGTATGACAAAGTCCAATGTGATGATGCAGAGGTAGCACACTTGCTTTTAAGTTGTCTCGTCTGGATTTGATTCTTGACCCAACTGTTAACTGTTGGGCTGATGCTTTGCAGGCATGGCATTGCATCAAAGAGTGCAACACCCTTTGGATGGATATTAATATGGGGACCCCTCTCCGAGCATAAACGTGTCGATGTTAAAGATCCCACGGTGTCTTTCACAAAGAGTCGGCAATTATCATCGGCATCATGGCCAAATCCCAAATTCCTGCCCTAATGTGTAGAGGGACTGCATCACTGGCGCATCTGTGCCTCATCAGTGATAATTGAATCCTTGTCTAATATGTGTTCATGAACAACTACTAGAAACAAGCAAAATTATACATAAGTGAAAAAAGTTAGAAAACACAATGATGAAGCAAACTTTGAAACAAAATAAAAATGCCTTGTCTGATATAACCTACACAAATTTGATTGAGAAGGAGAAAAGAAAAAAAATGAGACAATCTCCTGAAAAATATAACTCATGAATATTCGAGAAAGACTTTTCTAAAAGGATAGAGCATGGAAAATCCTCTTAGGTTGGCATCCATGGCGAGGAAAATTCCTTCTTTGGAAATGCCCCACTGGGTGCGGTGTGAAAGGGGGTACCATTGTTGTGACATCACTGGTACCCAGAGTAACCCTGGAAGTGATGGCACTTCCCCCAAGCTCAGTGTGTGTGTGTGTATGTGTGTAGCAGCTCCACTTCGAGCCTTAGATTCTGCAATCAATAAATAAATAGATAGATAAATTGATAAGACGAAAGATCAAAACAATAGTTTAGAATGGATAAGAAGAATAAACTAAAACATCAACATTTAGATGAAATGCTTTAGTTGACAGTTGATGAAGAAAAAGTAACAAAAATAATTAATCAAAATGCCCAGTTTTCGAATATCTCATACAGATGGAGTGCCCCAACATCTGAATAAAGCAATATGCTACTCTCCACAAGCATTATGCTCAAACTCTCAACAAACTCATCTGAGGTAAAGAGCTCTGAAGCATGGTTCATCAAATTGATCTTCCCAATTCCAAAATCTGAGGGAATGCAACAACCATGAACATATAGATCTGTAACATGCTGAACAACAACATCCAAACTCCTAGCAGGAATAATCACAGAAGAGATATTAACCCATTTTAAAGAATAAAAGTGCCTAAAACAGAGCATAAATAAACGATGCAGAATAAGCTTCTACAGAACTTTTTGCTCAACTAAAATCAACCCAAAAAAGAAAAAAAAAACAAAGGAATTAAAAAGGGTCAAAATAATTGTCAACAGCTCGATAGACTTCCGGAAGACATTTGAAGATATCCCATATTCTTGGAGCTTACATTTCATGGATCTGTACAAAATCAAGCCAAATGTACTTGACTTTATGGAAAGACACATTAAGCATACCCTTAATACTGAATCATGAGGAAGGAACAATTCAAATTTTAAGTACAGTCTTGCAATATGAGGGATCGTCCTTGAAGAATACAGGAGTAGTCTTTCCCCACCTACTCTCCATTCAAGCTTTGGATAGCTTCCATAAAACAGTCAAGGACCAACGCCATTGACATTATGTAAACTTCTGCAAAAATAGAAATGCAAATATTTGAACAAGTTACACAACGGCTGTATTATCTGGAACCTTTCAGGTGAAATGATGAAAATTTTTACATCAAATACAATGTTTAAAGCAATAGTTTTGATGTTGAAATGGAATCTGGATTTGACAAATGAACTAAAATCATATTTATATCAGGAAAGCTAGTAAAACCAAAATCGACAGAGGGCCAACATAAAGCATGACTCTAGACCTCCAAGATGAAGTTTTACAAGCACTTTGGTGTGGAAGTGGCCCACCAAATGTGCCACAAACAAATGTGCAAGAAAATTTGTAAAACATATCCAGTTAAACCGCAGATAAGTCACCATCAACTCTGCCATGACCAAAAGCAAATGAGGCTCAGCTATAGGACCCGCGGGTTGGAGGGTTTAACACCTGCAACCACTCACCAAAAATATCCCACCACATTTTATTTGCCATGCACAGTTTGCATGCACCGTAGCAGCGTAGCTGAAGGCCAACCCAATCAAGGAACTGCTATTTTACTCTTGTCAGCCCACCTGTTGAGCATGCCAAAGACAAATGAAGTTGTTCGGCCAATCAAAGTGGAGAAGTCTGGTGATGTGATGCTGATAACGTCATATGTATGCAACAGATAATCAGACATAACCACACTTGAAAGTCACTAACAGTGGTGGCATGGGTTCAAACTGCCATAGTGGGATGAATAAATAACCACTTCTTCAGGAAATAAGTGAACTGGCTTTATCCAAAATATTGCTCCTCCTGCGCTTTCCTACCTCTGACCTCGCAAACCTACCTCAGGTAGCATAGGTTCTTCAAGAAACCCTCACCTGCTCACCCATTGCCCAGACCAATTTCCCATTCATTCATCTTATTCTCCTGATTGAGGAATTGGCTTCCTGTGTCTGTTGTCTCATAATCCTGACTTGTCTTTAAAATGTGCTGCCCATTACCACGTACATCCACAATCTTTTTTACACGCACTGATTATTTTACATTCTGTTGCTGTCTGAGTTGTTATTACCTCCACCACTCAAGGTGGATAGACGTTATATTTTCACTCCTGTTTGTCTGTCTGCCTGTGTATTTGTTCATCGATGAGCAGGATATCTCAAAAGATTGTGGACGATTCAGACGAAACGTGGTGGACATGTTGAGTGTGTGGCAAGTGCAAATTGATGAGATTTTGGTGAAGATCCAGATCTTGATCCGGATACTCAAAATTTTTAAGTGATTCTTCACCGTTGAGAGATAGGGCCAAAAACTATATGCAGCACAATATCTCAAAAAGTTATTATATGGACGGATTCTGACGAAACTAGGTGGACATGTTGGGTGTGTGACAAGAATGAATTGATTAGGTTTTTGTGGAGATCTGGATCCAAATACGAGATTTAATTTTTTTTACATACATGTGGTTCTTCATAATTGACAGATAGGACCAAAAACGATACACCGCATAGCATGATATTTCAAACATTTATGTACGGGTTGTTACAAAACTCGGTATATGAGTAAGGTAGGTGACAACAACCAAACCGATTCGATTTTCATTCAGGTCTGGATCCAGATCCGACCCATCAGTGGGATACAAAACGTAAAGTGTTCAGCAAGGCAGAGGTATATGCTCTACCAAGTGCCATTCTCGTTCCTCATTTTAATGTTTTTTTCTCCTCCCCCCCTCCACTCCCCCTCCAGCTGATGCAGTCTAACACTAGCCTTTATGAGGATAAACTCGTTTTTAATTGTTATTCATGACCGTGAATAGTTGACCTGTCCACTACAAAGTTCCCTTCTTGGACCTTTGGTCAAGCAGACTTCCATCCACCCTGCAAAAATGCTTGCAACGCTCTTTCTCTTTCTCTCTTTTTCTCTTTTTCTCTCTCTCTCTCTCCCCATCTTCACACTTACGGCCATTTGAACAGCCACCTCTAAGAGCATCCAATGGATGTGATGGTCAAAATAAATGAAAGAAATGCCTTCAGTTCCATCGCTTGCGGCAGGCTGATGCAAAAAATACTCAGACTTCCCAAACTTATACCCTCACAATGATTACCTGAGAATGGTGGAGAAATCCAAACCAGGGAGACCACCTCACTGCCCAGCCATACTCCCACTATCCATCTTGAGCTTGTGGTTAATTCAGAGGATTCCTAACCAGACCAGTAGCATCTTACTTAGATGACATCTACCCAATTAAAAGTATCTTCCAAGCTTTTCACACTTCTGCCTTTTTTCAATTAAAGCTGAGGAAGCTAAAATTTGTATTTTAATCCACCATGGTATATAGGATTTGAATTCATGTCAAAATCATATATACCATGTGTATGTTCATTGTGCACAAATATCTTTGTAATTAAGGTAAAGTTACGTTGATGTCTTTGTCATGCATGTAGTGTATGTACATGGTTCATCATGAACCTTTATCCTTTGGGGGAATGGATGTTGCTTTATAGAAACCCGTGTTCATATCTTCTTTAGAGGAATGCATCTTCATGAACATTTCGAGGAATCCATGTTCAAATCATATAAACCATGTGTTTGTCCATTGTCATTTATTTTGCTTGTCCTTTTAATCCACCATGGTATATAGGATTTGAATCCATGTTAAAATCATATATACCATGTGAATGTCCATTGTGTACAAATGTCTTTGTGATTAATGTAAAGGTAAGTTGATGTCTTTATCCTACATGTGACTTATGTCGGCCGAGATGCTTCACCATGAACCTTTATCCAATTAAAAAAAGGTTAATTGTAACTTGGCTCTTTATGAGATACATGAGGTTAAACTATTTTCTTTATAAAGTGAATCACTTGGCTGCTTCTGGAAATGTCTGATAATGACATTAAATGTTAAGGGAACTTGGTCATTTTTTAATAACATGTTTTTAGAAAGCTAACCTTGCAAAAACATTGGCTGTTTTTATGTCAGTATTTTGTATTTGTCAGTATTTTGTACTGACTGCATATACATTAACTTAGTACTGTACTGTCGGACCCCGCTCTTGACGGGGGATACGTTCCTGAAAAATGCCGCAAATGGTGAATCTGTGAATAGCGGGGCATTCCTTCAATAGAAAAAGGGGGAATACATTCCCATCAGTTTGTGTTTCATAAGGGAAAATCAAAAATTCCAGGAAAAACCACAAATACGCCCATGAACCCCCTCCCCCCCAAAAAAACACGAATGCGCCTGAAAAAACCGTGAAAACGTAAAAAAAAATAAACCCACGAATACACGAAGCACAGGGCCACAAATGTAGAAACAGGTCACATTTTATCAACCGTGAATATGCGGGGTTCACAAATAGCGAATCCGCGAATAGTGCGGTCCGACAGCATATTGCTTTCTTGATTATGCCATTTAAGTCGTCACCAGTTGAAGAATGAATATTAGTTTATTTTTACTTCTTCACGATCTTGTCTGTAATATTTGATATTCCTTTATTAGAACACAAACCAATGAACATTTATTTTATTAATCCTTCCATACAGTATTAAAAGGACGTTCATGCCATCTATCCATTACGTATGCCCAAGAGCATGAAACTCGGGGTGTCAACCGAGTTTAAGAAAAGAAGGAAAGGAGTGTTGGAGAAATAAATAAAAAAGGCTAAAAGAGTTTGGGATAGATGGAAACGAATGATGCTGAGGAGATGTATGTGGCGGGAGGAAAGGAACATGTCTGGGACATACGAAGGAAAGCGGGATAAGTAGGAGAGGTGTCGGAGATCTCAGCTTTGTGTGAATCTGATAACGAGATAATACTTTACCATTTGTAGAATGTTTTTCAAATAACAAATACTCTCATGATTTGTTACCAACTAATGGCAATTTTTCAAAGACAAAACATTAATGTCTCTCTACTTAATTTGATCTTGTAAATCGTTGATGCTTTCAGTCCAAGGAATAAAATATCAGAGTATCTCCATTATCTACCTCTCCATGCTATTCCTCCTCCATTTTATAGCTTCAAGTCTCTTTACCACTCCCTTTCTTTTTCAGAATAGAATGATTTTTGTTTGTTTGTTGGTAACGATGTCTGGGATGAGTGTATGAGTAAGTGGTTCTATAGATGGAGAAGAGAATAAAAGGAAAATCTCTTGAAAATGATCTCGTAAATTATTCTGTTTGGTAATGGTGAAAGTATTTTTTTTTTAAAGTTATGTTGCTCATTATCGAGAGAAACAACGTGAACTGGGTGTATTCATACACTAGCAGTAAGCCTACCAGATCTGCACTTGCAGGGCGTGTCTGGAGGGGTAGAGCCTGTGCAAGCACTGGGGGAACACGGTGGGATTAATCCTGCGCGAGACGCTCGTTTTGGCAGCACGAGTGAGATAATGGCAAGTGTCACAATTGGTTAGAGATAATCTGTCTGCCGAGAAAAGGAGTCGAGAGGCAGTGAGAGAGAAGGGTGGGGGAAAGCAAACGGTCGGAGATGTTGGGGTGGGGGGGTGCAATCCCGTGCCAATGTGCTCAGGCGGGAGATGTGCGGCCGGAGGACATGATTTGCTCTTAATGGGACATGATGAGCCATTAGACGAGACAGCGCATCGGGGGTGCAGTGTTGGGGACTCAGGCCCGCTGGGCCGCCTGCGTTGGGCTGTACCTTGAATGTCACAGCTCTAACTAGGCAATTTTTATTCCACTGGTCCATTCATGTGCTCTGACAATCTTTTAATCCACCAAACATATCAGAAAAAAAGAAAATGCACCCAATCAACAAGGAGAAAAAAAAAAACAACAACAATGCTTTAATTGCTATATTTCATAAGATTATAAAATGTTAAAATATCTTATAAGCATCCATATGCATTTTCAATGTTCATGTACTTTCATTTTGCGTATTGTTGTGTTCGGGGATAAAGCCAGACCACGAATTTTATAATTGTTTGCTTGTAAGACAATGGTCAGTGTTGTACTTTTTGCTTTGCATATTAAATCAAAAACATAGCACATGATGCAACATTCATACATACATTCATACATGATTAAGCACCCACCAAAAGTCACGCAATACATGATTTTTATTAACAATGTATCATAGAAAGGTTTGATGTGTGGCCTTTCAATATGTTGTAACCTTCCTGTGCTCTGATGACAGCTTGGGGCCTTATTCTAACATCTGCTACCAGTGTTTTTTGATAAATGTAGAGGTGGGGATTCTCTACCTTGAAATTGTATAGTATTTCTGATTTTGTTTCTGAATAAATAATACTCTGCTACAGAGTATCGGTGGTGCCGAAGCCGTTTATTTGCAAGTGTTATACAAGGTGGTTTGCCATTGCCTTCCCCACAGTAGTTAGGGCAGGAATTTGAGATTTGTTCAGGGTGCTGGTGATAGCTCACCTCCTCTTCACGAAGGGCATCATGAGGTCTTTAACAAGTAAATGCTGAAAGGCATGATTTGGAACAAAAATGATGAACTGTTTGGAAGTAAATGTGGGGTGAGTGGTTGGAGTGGATATGGAGTCAACATTGTTTCTGTAAGTTTATTTGATATCACATGATTCAAAAATTTTATGACTGTTCGGAATTTTTCACAGCTCTAACATTTATGTAATATACGTGTCAATGAAGGTATATAATTTTATATCTATCAAAATTAAAGGATTCTTCATTCATGTATTTTCTTCCAAAAATTATTTTATTTTTAAATATAATTTCCCATATATTGAGGTCTCTGCTCTGTTATTGGAGAAAAAAAAATTGCCTTTAACCTTAGCTTAAATAATGGCGAGATTTATGTAATAGTGCGGAGATAGAATTCAAATGCATATTACACACAGTGAGGTAGGAGGGATTCAAGCCAGTGCATATATACAGTACATTCAGGTATGTATTGGGAAGGGTTAAGATAAGGTCAAATTATCACCGTATCATCACCACAGTTAGACACAAAAATAAATGGAAAGACCGAACAGGAATGAGGAGACAGAGAGGAGGGAAGGAAGGGGTTAGAAAAAATTTTGTCGAAATGTAGATGACACGAGAAGGTGGTGTATTGCATTTGATTAAATCCTTTGATAAAAAGGTGAGATTGAACTGTCTCCATTGCATCTAAAAACAGAAGAAAGCAAGTTGTGCAAAGGGTAGAAAAGAAGAACTAAAGAGTGGAGGTGGGAAGAAAGCCGAGATCTTGGGAGATGAACCAAGAGGGGGATACTGGATGAACACGTGAGTTCTGCAGGAACTGGAAAAGGTTTGGCTGGGAGAGCAGAATGAGATAGAATAAAGGAGAGGATGTAAAACAAAAACCAGAAAGGCCACCCACCTGTCTGAAAAATTACAGCAACAGGCCTTGTGCTTCAGCCTTATCATAGGAGATGCCAATAATGTTGAGAGCTGAAGGTTCTGCAGAATCTATGAGAGACAGTTGTGCTGCTGCAGCCCCAGGCCATAGGGCAAAGCAGTACTCCACTGAGTTATGAACAAAGGCCTTAAATATTCTGAGTGGTTCCGATTTTTCAAGGAAAGATATGGAATGACGGAGGATGGGTGGTGGGGGAATAGTATACGGGGGAGCAGACAGGAAAGGGTTAATTATCATGAGCCCAAACTCACTGCAGACCTGGTGCCTTTAATTGTTCCAAGTTTTATTAAACAAAGACAGACATCATGACCAGGTTTTAGTAGAGGGAAGATATTAGGCTACAGTTTTTGCCTTAAAAAAAATCATTTGTCGAGATATTTCCCGACATTCTGAAATATAGCAAATGCAGACATGTGCAAATATTGTTTTTGACCTGAAATGAAAATCTCAGTTAATATTGGTTCCCAAGAATTATGGAAAGAAGTGGCAAAAGCAAAATTAGAAATTTAAGAGAAAGCGAGCTGGTGTATGAGTAGACCTATGTATCTCTGATCTTGATGAAAGATATTGGTACTCAGAATTATTTCAACAATTTTTTCTTGTAATTTTTGATAACATTCTCACTTTTCCACAAAAATAAGACAGGGGAACAATATCTTGACGAAGATTAACCAGTAGACATTTAGACTGTCAGGACTGTGGCAGGTCTGGGCTCAGACCCATTTCAACAGGATTGTCTCTCCTGCATCCCCTTCTTTTAGAAAACAGATTTCTGCTTTTCTCCTCCTCCAAATAAAGGAAGAGACGAGCAAATGTGCTACAGGAGCCCAAGCCCTTTTCTCATAGACTCGGCTTCAGCGCGTGGGATTCCATTGCTCTTGATGGCCTTGGTTTCCATGGCATCAAGCTGAGCAAGGTGTGAGGCAGGGGTCAGGTCAGGTCAGGTATGGGAGCATGCGCAGGAGCAGCACGTCGCTGTGTCCACTTTCTGCCGGTACTCCAGAGGCCTCGGTCTGGCTATCCCCCAGGCAGATGCCTGGCCCATCTCCATCTCCTTGAGATGCTAATCAACCCACTGCAACCACGAGGCATGTGGTCGGCCCATTGGCCTCCTCCACTCATGAGGCTCCCTCACTGAGAGAATCTTGTGAGCAGGATCAGCATCAGGAAAATGAGCCACATGTCCATACAGCTGCAGCTGACGCCCGCGGACTATGCAGGAAACAAATCTCACTTGAGTCTCTCTCTCAGCAACTGCTCGGTGGACACAAAGTCTGACCAGTGATAGCCAAGGATTCTCCGAAGAGACCTGGTACAAGAGGAATTGAGTCGTCTCAAATCCCTGGTCAGAGTCCAAGTCTCACATCCATAGAGCAAGACTTGAAACACCAAGGACCTGAAGACTCGGACTTTAGTCCTCCCACACAGGTACCAGCAGCACCACACCCCATGATCCAGTGAATCCATGACTCGCCAGGCCCGACCCAGATGTCTATTGACCTCTGGCTCACAGACAGCAGAGACATGAATATCTGCCAAGGTAAGTGAATCTCTCCATGCCCTCAACATCCTCACCACAAACAGGTACAGACATAGCAGCATCCAATATGTCATTGAAAGCCGGGATCTTAGTTTTGACTCAGGAAACTCATAATCCCAGTGGTTCCAACTCCTCATTCAGCACCTCGTGGGCCAACAAAATAATATACAGAGTCTCTGCAAATATGACTGCATCATCTACGAAATCAAGATCAGAGATCGTGACATTCCCAAACGATGCACCGCAGCTTGACCTCTCTGACATACTCCCCAGAATCCAGGCCATACAAGTGCTGAAAAGTGTGGGGGCCAGTACACACCCCTGATGAACTCCAGTAACAACTGGAAATAAGTCAGATGGTATCACCACATCTCACAGCACTTTCAGTATGAGAATTTAGTGCAGATATCAGATTGATCAGTTTTGGTAGCACCCCACGAAGACCAAGAATCCTCCAGAGGGCATCCCGATTCACGGAATCAAACGCTTTACAAAGATCAACATAAGCTGAAAGCAGCCCCTGCCGAAACTCTCATACGGATTCGGTGAGGACCCGAAGAGCAAGGATACGGTCAATCGTTGACCTCTTTGGTGTAAAGCCTGACTGCTCTGGGCGCTGGTGCTCAAGCAGATGGTGGTGAACCCTATCAAGAACGAGAAGGGTACTCGGTGGAGCACATACCTCTGTCAGGTAATGCATGATCCACGAGAACATACCAGGCCCAATACATTTTTGAAATAACATGCTATAAAGTACTATATCGTTTTTGGCATGATCATTGGTTTAGAATCACTTTTAAAATTATATAATTATCATATCCAGATCCGGATTTGGATCTTCACCAAAATCGAATCAATTCGTCCTTGTGACACACTCAACCTGTGCACCAAGTTTCGTCCGAATCTGTCCACGACTTTTTGAAATATCATGCTACATATCATTTTTAGCCCTATCTCTCAATGGTGAAGAATCACTTAAAAAATTATAGTAGTTGGATCTGGATCCAGATCTTCACCAAAATTTAATCAGTTCGGCCTTTTCAAACACCGAACCTGTCCACACAATTTCATCTGGATGCGTCCACAATGTTTGGAGATATCCTGTACACAACAGACAAACAGACAGAATGGGGTGAAAACAAAACCACTTTCACCTTCGGTGGCGGAGGTAATTATCTCAGCAAAGACCTTTTCCGGCACTGAGAACAGCGTCATCCCTTGGTAGTTGTTGCAGTCCTGGCAATCACCCTTCCCTTTCCAGTGAGGGACAACAAGGCCCCTCTTCCAGTCAGTTGGGATGATGCCTGTGTTCCGGGCAGAGCACAGAACTGCATGCAACGACACAAGTACAGCATTTCCACCAGCCTTGAGAAATTCAGCATGGATGCTACAAATCCGAGGAGCTTTACCCCCTTTCGACTAGTTCATCCGCAGCCTGTGTTTCCACAAGTGAAGGTGGATCACAGCTGATTGGACAGTCAGCAATAGGGAGAGTAACACCCCTGACATCCAACTTAGCTGGTGGATCAGGCTGGTACAGCCGCTCAAAGTAACTGGCCCAGTGGGCCTTCCCTTCAGACTCCTCTTTCAAGATCCCACCACCCTCTGCTCTAACTGCAGTACACTGAGGGATGGGCTTGGAGGAACGCAATTCATGGATTCCCCTGTAAGCAGGACGAGAACCACTTGACCACAGGTGATGCTCGACCCCCTCTCAGATTCCTCGCACATGGGCCTCCTTGTCTACCCTGAGCGCATGTATAGTTTTATGCCTCAGCTCAGTGAATAGCTCAGCTCTGCCATTCAGCCTGGCCTGCGACTCTGATCAATGGTATCCAATGTCCCTTGAGAGACAAAATTCTTCTTCGCCCGATGGTGAGTTCCAAGACATCCACAGGCAAAATCAAAGATGGTGGTCTTGAAGGCACTCCACAACTCTTCCAGATTCTCTGAAGAGCCAAGCCCCCCCCAAAGCCCCACACATCCTGTTCGCAAACTCCTCAGCTACCCTTTCATCCTTGAGCTTGCCAACATCCAGCCGAGGCTGGGATGGTACCATTCTCCCAGATTTAAGCTGCAACATCAGAGTTGCTACAACACATCTGTGGTCGGTATTGAGGAACTGAGCACTGCAGTTCTGGATCATCCTCCAGTGACCACCAAAGAGCACATGGTCAATCTCCTTTGCCACACCACCTGCATTGGAATACCAAGTCCAGTGATGAGCCTGTGGGTGATGAAACTATGAACCAGCCCCCTTAAGTCCATGACTTCTTGTAAAGTCAAGGAACTTCATGCTATTCTGGTTCACAGTTCCAGACACATGGGAACCAACACATGTTTAATAACCATCCCCATCAGTTCCAGTTGATGCATTGAAATTCCCAAGATGAGAAGAGTATCTTGCCTGGGACACTGATCAATCACAGGCTTGAGCGTGGCATAGAATGCGTCCTTCACGGTGAGAACACTCACCTCAGTCAGAGCATATGCAGAGACCAGGGAAATGACACCCAAGGAGTGACAAATCATTATTCTCGTCATACGCTCGTTGACCGGTGTTACGTCAATTATCATTGGAGTCAACTTATTGGACACAACTACAGCAGCAGCTTGGGCATGGTAACCATCAGAGCCACCAGACCAATAATAGGTGTAACGACCCACAATGATCTCACCGCAATCTGGTCTTTGAACCCCAGAGAGTGCTGCAATACCGATGTCCAAATGCTTGAACTCAGATGATAACAGACAGGAAATCTTCCTATTTTATGGCTAGGACATTCCAGGCACCCATTTGAAGGGACCGCCTCAGGTTAACTAAATGAGACCACCATCTGGTGGACGACACCTCAGCACCACCCCGACACTCACTACCGCAATCTGACCCAGGAAGGTTACCTTGTGATTTTCCTCCTTTCATCAAAGAGTGGGGGTCCCGAAGGCTTTGCCCCATCCCGTCATCCGGTGAGCTGCCCTGCAAAGGGCAGCTGCACAAGAGGTACTCCTATGGAGTGGGTTTTAAGATTTATTTTTGCTTTTGGAATGTTTTGCGGAATGAAGGATTTTACGGTGGCTGGAGTGCAAATCCTGCCACCATCCTCCTCATAATAAGTAACCAAACTGCAGGAGGACATCCGCAGACACAGTTGGGTACTAGATATGGATGGCTGTTGGCTCAAAAGGAGCTCCTCCGCCCTTTGACAGGTTTTGTTTTTATACCTGCTGGGTCTCCCTATCATACACCCTCCTCACCAGGAAGCCTGGTGGAGGAGATGGTTTAGTCGCCAACAACCCGACCATGAAACAGGTTAGTACGGGGTTACATGATCCCTGTAGCAAGTCACAAATCTGATCTGGCCTGACCTGACAATAATCTTAGGCAGGGGTGCCAGCTCAAAGCGGAGATCTTTGGATGAAGACTTTGTCGGTGGATAAGAATTCAGGTGTTTTAAGGAAGTACTTTGCCTGATGGAGGATGTCCTGTTGGCGACTGGCTTTGGTGGCCAACTTATAAAGCTGGTTTACCCAATAATGATCATAGCTGATGGTGAGACCCAGACGTTTGAGAGACAGAATTTCTTCAAGAGGGTCATTAAGAAGGTAGATGGAAGGGTTTGCTAGGTGGTCCTTTTGGAGATTGAGATAGAGATATATTGATATTGAGATTGATTTGTCAGGATTGAAAGACATATTCGAAGTATTTGACCAGCTTGTGATTCTATGAAGGTCTGACGAGAGGAAAGAGGCTGCCACCTGTCTATTTGAAGGATGAGGGATGTCACGGCAGAGGGTGGAGTCATCAGCAAATAGATAAAGAGGATTTTCAGAAAGTCAGCAAGATCGTTGGTGAGTGTGTAGATTTTCTCACAATTTACATCTGGTGATTCAGGCAGTTTGATGTTGGTGGCAGATTTTATTTTGGGAATCTGGACAGAATGGCCAGTGCCAGGTTTCATAAGCAGTTTGTGCAAGCTTTTCTTTTGGCATGCATGGTACAGACAAACACAGGACCTCACATCATCCATTGACAGGACCACATTTTCCCCTAGACTGGTTAAGCTCTGTTGATACCCTTCAGAAGTCTTTAGCAGGTCCACAAATTTTTTCTTGCCTATTCTCGTGAGAGTGCTGGTGCTATCACAACCTGTAGGTGAAGAGAAGCGTGGAAGAGTTGAGAAAAGTGTTGAACCTAGCCTTTATGCAACACAATGCGTTGGTATGTGCCATAGCTTGTCTTTTATGCCAGTGTGAAAGCACAGCTCAGGACAGTAGATGGAGTCGTAGGAATAGATGCTTAGGATGGCAACATTTGGATCAGGAGACTGGATTACTTCTCTTGTGTGGTCTGGGTAAAGCGCACATCTCTGCCAGGCTGAAATTTGTTTTATATCTCACTGATAGGCTGGATCTGCATCCGGACCTTAACCAAAATCGAATCGGCTTGTTCTTGTTACCGACTTAATTCATCCATCAAGTTTTGTCATAATCCATCAACAACTTTTTGAAACATCATGCGACGTATCATTTTAACCACATTCCTCAATGGTGAATAATCACTCAAAAATTTGAAAGATTCTCGGATCCAGATCGGGATCATCACCACAATCGAATCATTTAGTTCTTGTCACACACCCAACCTGCCCACCAAGTTTCATTTGAATCCATCCATAACTTTTTGAGATATCCTGCTATATGTCATTTTTGGCCCAAACACTCAATGGTGACGAAGCATTTAAAAAACATTGTAGTATCCGGATTTGGATCTTAACGAAAATCTAATCCATTTGGCCTTGTCACACACCTAACCTGTCCACTAAATTTTGTCCGGATGTTCACGGTGCCGGCGATAAATGATTTGCCAGGGGGGATACTGTTTTATTTGGCTCTTTATGAGATGCATGAGGTTAAAGCATCATCTGTGAGGGGGTGCAGTGTAGGAATTGGGGTCAGCAAAGGATGTATGGGGTGGACAAGATGGATACAGAATTCAGAATTATCTTCAGACTCAATGTCAAAACTGAAGACTCAATATCAATTTGATATTGAGTGAAGGTATAACAGCTTAACTATCTTCAGACTCAATATGAAAACTGAAGCTCTGCAATGATGACATCCCATGGTCCATAACATTTTGAGATATTCTGCTCACAAACAATCAAACACAGACAGACAGGGGTGAAAACATAACCTCCATCCAACTTTGGTGGCAGAGGTAAAAATTACAAGAATCTGGTGTTCACTTCATTGACAAGTCAAGCATAGTTCATCAGCTGGAAAGTTTATCTCGGGGTGTACGCTACTGCTCTTGCTGGAAAGTGTCATGCAACTATCATCGGTGCTTATGCTCCAACTATGACCAACTCGGATAAAATCAAAGACAATTTCTATGAAGATCTAGATCGTACCATATCTCAAGTACCGAAGAATGACAAATGTGTCCGACTTGGTGATTTCAATACTCGTGTTATGTCAGACTACCAAATCTGGCCAGGCATCATAGGCAAGCAAGACATTGGTAAATGGTCTATTCCGAATGCAGAAATGTATTGAGCACAGTCTTATTATTACCAACAGTGTTTCACGTACCAACCAAAAACAAGACGATGTGGATGAATCCTTGTTCTAAACATTGGCATCTGATAGATTATGTTTTTGTCAGGAAGACCAATATCCAATATGTCAGAGTTACAAAAGCCATGAGGGGAGCAGAATTCTCAACAGACCACCGTCTCATTCTATCAAAGTTCAACTTCCATATAATGTAAGAAGACCCCAGGACAAAAATGCACCAAAAAGGCTGAATAACAGCAAACTTAAAACCTCAGCTCCTGACAATGCTTCGTTGAACCCATGGAATCTCATCTCTGTGCAACCAACACGTCTTCTGGTGATGTTGAGCCTGACCGAATCAGCTTCATTGAGGCAGTTCATACTGCAGCCTTGGAAACCCTGGGCCAAACAGTCTGTAAACATCTCGACTGGTTAAATGAAAATGATGCAAACATTGAAGCTTTGCTGCGAGAGAAACATCGCTTGCACTTAGCCTGGATAACTGACAAGTCATCTTCATCGATGAGACGGGCATATCATAACATCCACAAGGCAGCTCTAATCTTTCACAACTTACTGACGAAGAATATCTTAGAAACGTGTGTGACCGAAGCTGCTGAACTCCAGTCTTTCTCTGACAGAAACATGAAGCACTTCTATGCCACATTGAAGACGGTGTATGTTCGCAAATCTTCAAGCACTTTGCCCGTTATGCATTCAAATTGATCGTCCCACTTCGGTGACAAGATCCAAATGATTGAAAGATGGGACGGCCACTTTCAATCAGCAGTAAAGCCATTGAATGACTCGCTCAGTGTACCATCACTGAAGTTCTCGTGAGGGAACCCACTACTACTGAGACAAAGAAAGCCTTGAAGGTGCTGTCTAACAGCAAGGAACCTGGTTCTGATGCAATCCCAGCTGAAATATACAAGGCTGGTGGAGATTGCCTCATACATCGCCTCATGGAGTTGTTTCAACAGATGTGGACCCAAGAAAAAGTCCCCCAGGAATTCAACGATGCTTTAATTGACCATTTATGCAAGAGGAAAGGGAAGCAATACATATGTGACAACCGTCGGGGCATTGCTTTGCTGGTAATCGCTGGAAAGATACTCGCCCGAATAATGCTGAACTGTTTCATACAACATATCGTGGAAGAGTTCACACCAGACAGTCAATGCACTTTAGGAAAGGAAGAGGGGGCAACGAACATGATTTTTGTAGCCAGAGAGATCCAGGAAAAGTTCATAGAACAAAACACTGACCTTTACAACATCATTGTGGATCTGACCAAGACATTCGATTTTTGTGAGACCAAGACATGGGCTGTGGAAGATCTTGGCAAATGTCGACAGTCCAGACAAATTCATCACTATGGTCAGACAGATCCATGATGGCATGATGGCGAGAGTATTGGAGAACGGGGTAATGTACGAGCTCTTTCCTGTGATAAATACTATAATGTAGGGCTGTGTTCTCATCCTGTTACTTTTCAGCATCCTATTTGCAACAATGATTTTAGGTGCTTTCAAAAGCATCAACACTGGTATATGGATCAGGTTTAGAAATTATGGAAAGCTGTTCAATTTCAGAAGACTGCAGGCAAAGACTAAAGTCCTTGAGGAACTGATGCATGAACTATTGATTGCTGATTGTGGCCTAGTGTCTCACTCCCAAGAGGACATGAAATTGATCTTAGCTCACTTTGTTGCAGCATGCTGTCTTTATGGCCAAACCATCAGCTTAAAAAAGACAGACGTTCTGTACCAACCAGCACCAAGCAATCCTTACGTCCTGCTCATGATATCCATTGGAGATAATGTTCCCGAGGTGGTAAACAAGATTAGTTGCTTAGGAAGCATGTTGTCAAGATAAGCCACTATTGACAAATAACTTGGCAACAGGATTATTCAAGCAAGCACAGCCTTTGGAAGACTCTGTGAACACCTATGGGACTGGAATAGCATTCACTTACAGACTAACTTGAAGTCTATAAAGCCGTAGTCATCACATCACTGTTCTATGCATGTGAGACTTGGATAACATACATCTGACATACATGTCATCTGAAGAAGCTTAACTATCTCAATGTCAATTGTTTGAGATGATTGATGAAAATAAGATGGCAAGACAAAGTCCCTGATACAGAGGTCCTACAGCAGGCAAGGATACCAAGTGTTAGTACCATAGTCATGAAAGCACAACGAAGATGGTCAGCTCATGCAGTCAGAATGTCAGTGGAGCACCTACCAAAGAAAATATTCCATGAAGAGCTCGTCAAAGGCAAACAATTACAAGGCAGACAATGCAAGAGATACAAAAACTGCTGGACATTGACAATGCAGCTCTACACCATCGATGTTGTAAACGGGGAATGGGTAGCTCAATATCAAAAGTCGTGGTGTAAGTTCGATCACAGTCGAGCACCTGGGGATGAATTTCATCATATTGGTGATGGAGAAGCCAAGCGGCACCTTTGCGAATCTCATCAACAAGTATTATGTTCTAAAGTATCTGCAGGATGCACACGGTACACCAGTAACCCCCTTCTAGTGAAACCACTGCACACCTTTACTCATTTATTGGATTCGCTAGATATCCCTTATTGTCGGGTTTTCTGTGTGTGTGTGTGTGTGTGTGTGTGTGTGTGCGCGCGCGTGTGTCTGCAACGCGAGGCTCCACAGCACAAACCAGCAAACCGATTTTGAAGAAACTTGGCGAACAGGTGTCGTATGGGGTGGGAGTGTGCACGTTTGAGTTTCGTTGCTAAGCAACCACCCGTTGCTATGCAGTGGCCGAAAAACCGCGTTCACTATTTTCAATACTTGTCCTACAGTTTTGAATGTGGAGAAACGAGACTTCAGAATTAAACACTTCGAGATATTTAGAAAATTTTACTCGAGCCGATTTTTGATTTAGGTTTTATTTTTCAAATGGTGGTCCTTCAAAAATCGGGTGTCTATTTACGGTCATTTTTTATGAGGAGTGCCAGTTGGCAAAATACGCAATAGGAAAAATCTTGCCAGGCAGAGGAACAATTGTATGTGAACCAATACGTCTTGGCAATTAATCTTCGTCGGTGGATCGGTCAGAATGAAAAGCATCGTATCCAGCGCTTCGATCCTAGCGAATCCCTCGTCGCCGACCAGCTTGTTCCTCTCTTTTCCCACCTGTGGAACTGCCTTCCACCCTCTTTTCCATCTTATTTTTCCTGCCGGGTCTTCCAAATAGCTGTTCACCACCATATCAGGTCATCATCCCCCATCCAAAGCCATGATCTTTTCTAGACCTATTAAACCACCCCTACCCTCTCAAAATTTTCCTTATGGGTCCATCTTGTCCACCCCTTGCATTCTCCCTTACCCCTCATCATTACCTGCATCCCTTGTTTGCCTGTCTCCATCTACCTTCTCCCTCTGCCCTGCTATTGATGTTTCCCCTTTCTCCTGCTGTTCCCTTTGTTTTATTGTGTTCTGATCTGTTCTGTGTCCTAGCTCTTCTGTAAGCCTCGACCATGTATTTAAAAAAGTAATTTGCCCAAAACCCAGAGTTTACCTGTACACAGTGTGGAAGGTTTCCTGCAAGAATTGGGCTTCGTATACATTCACGGGCATATGAAAAACCCTGAGATGTAAATTATGGCTGTCATCTTCACACATGAGACTCGATGGACAAACAACAACATCTTAGGGCTATTTCTCTACCACCCGTCACTCAGAGATGGAACCAGATTGGTCTTGTTTACAGGATCGTTGATGTACTTTCCCCATTGCTTTGGAATTGCGATGTGTTTTCCCCAGTGATATTCACTTCTACATGTCGTTGAAGACTCCATTTTGACATGCTCTCCTAATTTGATAGACTTTTTCTGCATATATGTCGAAAACAATCTTGAATGTGTCACAGTCCCCTTGGCTCAATGAGGTGGTGAAGATATCCCACAACTTATTTGCTATTTTTCCAAATATAATTGTGCTCCTTGTTTTCAGCATTTTCGCAGTTACCATTCCATCCAGTATATAGCCACCAACACTGATCTGTTTGAGGTGGGGAGCCTTGGTTGAACATCCATTTGATTCTCAAACTCAGACAGCAGAATACTCGATGTTTTTCCTCAGAGTTCTATCTGAACATTCAAACGCAAACAGCACAGCTGAAAGTTCATATCAGGATGTCTTTGAGATCCACATCTCTGGAATGTGATGCTGTGATCAGTCTCCCAAACAATTCTCCATCACCATTAAGTGTTTTATGCTTCTCAACTTGTCTCACCTATTTCTGCTGTGATAAAGTTGCAAACGTTTTCAATTTCAAGTGTTGTAAGGTTTCCCAAAAGTTCAATTTATTTTGGATAAATCTCTCCAAATGCTCCCTGCCAAGATTCTTTCCAGATAGTAGGCTGTCATTTCTTTTTTTCTTGCATGTGATGTGCAGTGATCAATGTCCTGGCATATTGAGAGAATGGACAGTTCATCAGTTTCTTTCATGCATTTTGAATTGATATCACCAAACCCTTCGATCTCAAAGTCATTGTTTTATAATCCATCCATCCATCCATTGGCACCATACTCTGTGCAGAGCGTTGGTGCTGCCTAAGCAGTCTCCTTGGCTATTGGGCACAATCCTGGACGGGTCGCCACTCCGACACAGGATACCAGCAAGCTGGCACTCGTTTTACCGACCTCGGAATGATGACAGGCAGAATCGACCCCACCTGGTGTTAACTCAACAGCCAAGTGGGATTTGAACTCAGGATCCAGGGATCCCAAGCCCACTAACCTAACCATTAAGCCAACACCAGGCATATTGTTTTATAACGACCCATCTCAAAAGCCGGTATAAGCTTTGCAGAATAATTTATTTTGACGTTTGGAGGCAGAAATTGTTGATCAACTGGTTTTACGTTGATTTCCTCACAGTCCTGTTCGATTGCCAACAACATTGCCAAAGATTTTGGAAGACTCTGTGAATGCCAATGGGACTGGAATGGCATCCGCTTACAGACCAATTTGAAGTTGAGAAAGCCGTAGTCATCCCATCACTGCTTTATGCATGTGAGACTTCGACAATGTACAGCTGTCATCTGAAGAAGCTTACCTTTCTTCATTTTAATTGTCTAAAATGACTGATGAAATCCACTTTCAATATCTGGACTGCATGGAAGAGCATCTGAATATGGCTGTCTCATTTTCTTTGCTAATATTTTCTCCTCCTTATCCTGTGATTTCTTTGAACATGTAGTGGAAGCTGGGTTAAGAACATCTTAGAAATTGCATTCAATGGCTGCAATGGGTTGTGTTTGTGTGGCAGACGATGCTTGTTGGATACAAATCGTGCAGCAATGCCTGTAATCGGACACAATTTGTCTTGTCCTTACGATACACAGTCAGGGCGTCTCACCATTCAAACTCTTAATCTGTCAGGTCAGATCAGGCCAGATTAGGTCTGTGACTTGCTTACAGGTACCATGTAAACCTGTACTAATCTGTTCCATGGTCGGGTTGTCGGCGACTAAACCATCTCCCCCACCAGGTTTCTTGGTGAGGACAATGTATGGATATTGACACCCAGCAGGATTAAATACAAAACCTGTCAAAGGGTGGAGGAGCTCCTTCTGAGCCAATGGCCATCCTTTCTAGTGCCAAACTGTGTCTGTGGATGTATTCCTGCAGTTGGGTTACCTTTTTTTTAAAGGAGGTTGGTGGCAGGATTTGCACTCCAGCCACCGTAAAACCCTTCACTCCGCAAAACACAAGAAAAACGCAAAAAAATCTGAAAATCCACTTCGTGGGAGTACCTCCTGTGCAGCTGCCCTTCACAGGACAGCTCACTGGTTGACAGGATTGGGGCAAAGCCTTCGGGACCCCCACTCTTTCATGATAGGAGGAAAACCATGGGGTAATCTTCCAAGGTCAGATTGCGGTCATGTGTGTCGGTGGAGGGGGGGGGGGGGTTGCTGAAGTGTCATCCACTAGACCGCAATCTCCTTGGTTAACCTGAGGCGGTCCCTTCCGGTGGGTGCCTGGAATGTCCTATCCCTAAGAGAGGATGATCACCTGTCTCTGTTTTCATCTGAGCTCAGGCATTTGAACATCGGTATTGCAGCACTCTCTGAGGTTCAGAGACCGGATAGTGGCGAGATAATGGCGGGTGGTTACACCTACTATTGATCTGGTCAATCTGATGTTTACCATGCCCAAGGAGTTGCTGTAACTGTGTCCAGTAAGCTGACAAGTCCCTGTTCCTGAAAGTCCCTGTCGTGCAAAGTGCTTGAAAGTACCTGTAGTGTCCATCTTGATTACCCTGCGTACACCGCCCCATCCCTCTCCCTTCGGCAAATGTCCTCATGTCTCTATTCCCCACTGTTTTTTCGTTCCCTCTCCCACCCCTCTTGTCTCCTGCTC
>CM068956.1:126726533-126749720 GCA_035128595.1 Eptatretus atami
ACATTATGTGTGTTAGCTCTCATACGAGCCTCAACAGTGAAAAAAAAAGTGATGACATTATCATGAACACATCTTATTCTCCATGGCAAGTACTTAACAATGAACCATGTGCAAGTTTTTTTCCATGGAGTGGTTTCAGAGATATAGAGGTGCAAAGCTTTTAGTTTTTTTTCAAGATGGCGCTGTCCAACGTGACATATGATGTCATAATGACTAAAAAATTATATAGCAGTAGGCACACCGATTCGGAAAATTTCGTTTCAATCAGACTCATGGTTGCTGAGAAAATGAATTTTAAAAATGCAGACACGTATGTACGAACGTACGTACGCACGAACGTACGGCATATGGATGCAACCGATCGCTTATGCTTCAGTCACATTTGGCTCGGCGGCCGTACAGTCTAAAAAATCTACGACCACTAGCAATTATTGGGCGGCCGCAGTATTTCCACGGTCACACAATGTAGCAGTCACATATGTTTTTATTTTCGGTAGCCGCATGAGTATTTAGAAATTGTGGAGGCCGAAAACGTGGGGGTGCCGTACGGTCTTTGATTTGATGTCGCACGGTGACCTTAAGGGGGCCCTGCGCGGCCATAGAATTTTCAGGCAGACGCAAGGTACCTCAAGGTGCCCGCAAGGCAACCGCAGGGGGCCCTAAGGCGAACGTGGAAATAGTGCGGCCGCCGTAATTTTGGGGGGTTGGTAAAATTCATTTTTCATTGATAAGAGCCTACGCAGCCGCACGAATAACGCAAGCCCACCGTACGCCCTACGTACGGTCGACGTGGAACACATCTACGTCATGGCTACGGCTTGTCGAATTGCTATGGCCAACCTAAAAATGAAAAAGTTATAACTCCGCGCTTTAATTCCACGGAGACCCTACGGCCTGTAAAAGATAGCCATACGGCGTAGGGCCACCTGAGGCCACCTCAGAAACTCTGGCGGCCGCCGCACGTTTCTGTCAATTCAGGGGGGGTACGGCCGCCGTATCCTAGCCGTAGAGCAAATGTGATTCATGCTTTAACCCCGCTTTTTGCTTTGCGAGAGCAGGGTAATTAAAAACTTCTCAGTTCTGGATCCGGATCTTCACCAAAATCGAATCAATTTATCCTTGTCACATAGCCAAACTTTCTACCAAATTTTGTACGAATCCGTCCATAACTGTTGAGATATCATGATCACAGACAGACAGACAGGGGTGAAAACATAAGCTCAGTCCACCTTTGTTGGTGGATAAAATTAATGTGGTCATGATATTGAAGGCATGATGGTCCAAATGAATCCTCCTGTGTCAAATTTACTTTTGTAACTTAACCACCCCTACCCAGATAGGATATTGTAAACTAGTTCTCTTCATTCATACAGTTGTACCTCATTTTGTCCCCTCATTTTGATTTGTTGAAAAGCATGCACACTTTTCCAATTGCATGTTTGGGATGTAGAATGTCCTGCAAATGATGACTGAAATCCTTGCAGTTTGAGATAGCAGACAAACCTATTTCTGCAGGAATAGAAGGAAAACTCATTTACTAGTGTGCTTGCCTTTGCGCTGTCTCGTTGATTATTTGTTCTCCTGTGATAGTGGATGTGATTAAAATTCCTGTTTTGGTAAAATGCCGAGAGGAAACGCTGAGGCAGACACCATCCTTCAGATGAGGAGCTAAAACTGGCTGATCTGCCTGCATAATTAGGAAATAGAGATTAAATATAAATATTAAATATCTTTGAAAAAAGAAATTTCACTGTGTGCCGGTGGTATATTTGCCAAATTATCCACCGATACTTTAAAATGAGAGAGGGTAAAGTAGCATATACAGTATATGTGTGTATATATATATATGAGAGAGAGAGTATATATAATATATTTGTGTGTGTGTGTGTGTATACTAGCGATACCCGTGCACATGCACGGGATAGCAGTACAACATAGCTGATAGCAGACGACAGACCGTACACGGGGAATGACAAAAATACGCATTGTGCAAAATGCAAGTGGTACTATGGAACGCCAAGACTTCCCAAACATTGTCGGCATGTCCGCTAAGTGCACAGCAATTTCATAGGGATCATGTGATGGCGAGCCGAGTTTTTAGTGTGCAAGCTTGGTATTATAATAGATATATATATATACACACACACACTGTATATGTGTGGAAGTGGTTTTGAAGTGGAGTGTATGTAAAATAAGTAATGTTATATTTAATAAATTGGGTGTGGATACAGAATGTAGTTCATAATGTGCCAAAAATGTGTTTAAGCATTTGTACCCTCGCCAGAGGAGAGGGTATTACATTTGTATCCGTCTGTCTGTCTGTCTGTTTGTATGTTTGTTTGTCCGCACAGAACTTTCGTGTTTTTCTCTGCAACTGCCTATTCAATTGAGCCAAAACTTTCACCATAGGATCCTCTGCTCTCATGTAGAATGTTTTAATGATAACTATGACGTCATATGTCACATGATGTGGCATCCCTGTTGGAAAAAAAGGGAAAACTTTGGACCTCTGTATCTCCGAAACCACACCAAGGAACAAAATGAAACTTGGCATATGGCAAGTACTCATAGTGAATAAGTGTGATTTTTACCCTTGCTGAAGGAGAGGGTATTGCGTTTGGGTCCGTTTGTTTGTTTGTATGACTCTGTTTGTTTGTTTGTTTGTCCACACAGAACTTTCGTGTTTTTCTCTGCAACCACTTGTTGGATTGAGACGAAATTTTCATCCCAGGTGCGACTAATGTAGAATGTTTCAATCATAATTATGATGTCATAGGTCACGTAGTGTGGCAGCTATGTTGGAAAAATGGAAAAACTTTGGACCTCTTCATCTCTGAAACTACACAGAGGAAAAAAATTTAAACTTCGCACATGGCAAGTACTCCTCATGGAGAATAAGTTTTTTATGACGTTATAGGTGCCTTCATTATGACGTCAAAATTGCATACATCAGAATCATACAGAAAGAAAATTGCTACATATGATCAGTATAAAATTTTTTGATGGTCATCTAGGGATAAATTGGTCCACAGAAAAAAAAATTGATGACATCATTGGTCACGTGGTTTGACAGTCATATTGTGCTTGTTTTTTGTTTTTTTTACCTTCAAAAATCTTCTTGTCTGAAATGGCTGAACAGATCGAGGTGAAACTTTACATGTAGGACTGCCTAATCATGTGGAAGAAAACGTTTACTCATATGGTTTGGCAGCCATATTGGATTTACCCTAAAATCTCCAAAAATCTTCTCGAGAACAGCTGGACGGATCGAGGGGAAACCTCACACAAATGTTCCCCAAGCCTTGGGGATACCAGGGTATTCACAAATAATTGATAGGTCACATGGTCTGGCAGTCATATTGGATTGAGCAAAAATCTTAAAAAATATATATTTCTCTTGAACCTCTTCATCAATTTACGTGAAACTTCAAAATTATGATTTAGTTGTCATGGGGAATATATATATATATATATTTTTTTTTTAATTTTTTATTATTTCAACCTGATCAGACGCATGGTCTGACAGCCAGAATTACTTAATTTATTGAATCTTGGGTTTTTATTTCTATTTTTTATTTTTATAATGTGCACTTGGCTGCACCTGGATGGGTTTGAGGGAAGAGGAGAAGCAGCTGCAATGCAAATCCTATCCAGGTTCCTCCCGATGACTTCATCTTTGCTTTTGTCTTGTTTGGGTTCCTTCTGATTATTCCAATGCAGGACTGTACCTATTTGGTCTTCCGTTTGATTTGAATTGAATTTATTTTAATCCCATTCTAAATTCAATTGAATAATAATAAACATCATGGGTCAGGGTCTTGCATCCCATCAAAGCGGGGTTGCATCAAAGTAGGACATCTTTGTATCCGGTTATCACTGCCAACAGTTATAAAGTGGAAGTTTTAATTATGGCTCTTATTATGCAACACACCAGTACACAAACACCACACAAAATATACTACTCAAATCTACACAAACACCACACAAAACAAGTCCTGGCAAGGGTCTGCAATCTCTGATTGCTCTTTTTCTTGTTGTATTTGCATTGGTTATTTGTGTTCCTATTGCCTGATAGTTGCAGGGATTATAATTTGGTCAAGCTTGAGATTAGCGAGGTACACTGAGCTGCCAAGTTCCATTTTGCTGCAGGGTGTCAAACCAATATGGTTCGGAATGTGGCCAGGAAGGGACAATTAGCACTTCAATGGAGTATGACTATTTTTAGCCAAACTTAGATCTCTTCTGGTTTCAGGCACATTGGGTGATGAATAAATACCACCTTCTTTCATCAAGATCATGTCAAAAGTGAGATAATCTCACTCAAAAGTGAGATCACGGTGACTGGAGGTCGACATGAAAATTGAATAATGATATCTGGGTGGACCTTTTGATGCAAAGCTCACTGTGCTTTGCCAAAACTAGAAAAACAGTTACTTTTTATTTGACAATTAGAATTTGTAAGTGCAAATTCTAATTTTATTTCTCACATCACAAGCGCAAGGTAATTATGGCACATATAAGAGCTATTTGACCCATCATGTCAGGGCCATATACACATCTCCAAGTAATTATAATTACATAGTTAACCCAAGCTAGCATATGCATATTGACCAGGAAGACATTAAGATAGCCTGGGATTTTGCTATAAATGCTTGAAGATTCTGCATGATCTGTAAGCAGTAGAATGGGTGGTGTTTTTTTAAAATTAAAGTCTGACTCAATTAGGAATGTAACCGAGGTGAGACGATTTGATGGTAATACTCGAAGCTGTTTGTTACAATTTTGTACAGGAATGCCTAAATTCAATGATGCAGCAGAAAATGCATCATTTTTAGCTCGCCTGTTCGAAGAACAGAGAGCTATAGCGATACCCCCGGCGTGAGCATCAGCGTCAGCGTGAGCGTGAGCGTGAAAATGTTAAAGTTTTTGATGCAAGTTATTTTTTCCTTTCTAATGTTTTTATCTACCACACTTTTTTATATGCCCTATATATATATACATATATATCGGGGCGTATTATGTGATACCGGTCGTCCGTCCGTCCGTCCGTTCCTGTCCGCACTCTTACTCCCAAAGTTTTCAACTTTCACGTTTCATATTTTGTACATAGGTACAGACTGTGGAGACGGTGTGTCGTGACATACGTTCGTCATCTAAAGTGGTTGCCATGGCAACCAGGATGCTGTTTTCCATGTAGTAGCACAATTCTGTATATACCTTCTTGTTCGGGCGTATATTGTGCTCACTTGCGCTCTTGTTACTGATTGCAATATACAAATACATATATTGCTTTAAAATTATACTTCACTGCAATGCTTTATAAAAAATATTAATTATTAGATTAAAAACGATAAATGTATAAACAGGCGAGCATTGGGTGGCTTTGACACCAAATCTGGTTATATTTCACATTTACCATACTCAATCGATATCAGATCCACAAGGAGATTGAAAGAAGCCTTCTGGATTGGTTTTTTGAACACCTGAGTTCATGTGGGTGTTGCCGTTGTTTTACATTGGTGGACTCAATGACGTAATTCCTTAAAAGTTAAAGAGTCCACTTTGAGTCAACCAATTCCACAACCAAAACTTCAATATACAGCACAAGCGCAAGTACCCATCCCAAATGATGGGAAAGTTTATCTATCAATTTAAATTATTTCATGGACTTTAAAAAGGTCTGCTGGGACGGCAATGGCACTCTTGGCTGTGTTGCACTCTTGGGAGTCAAAGCTCTGAATTACTATACATCACCAACCGTGAAATGGTGGTGCAACATCAGGCGGCAGAGGTTGGATTTGTCCAAAAACAGTGGAAAATTCCCTGGTTGCGAAATAAAATTTGGCATAAACATTTCTCATACCTGTTCTCCTGTCATTTCAAAATTGAATGGTGAGCTTTTCAAATGCAGCGTGGGAAGCGGCCACCGTAAACAGGAGACAGATAAATGCATGGACGACTTTCCTTCCAAGAACTTCAACACAGAAAGAGACCATTCAGCCCATCAAGCATGCAAAATGGTTGCCATCTGATGACAGTTTTGTTGGATTCAGAGTTGAGGCTTGTGGAAGAGCGAGAACACTGAACAGATCAGGATGCAACAGGACAAACGAAACAGTACAGAGAAGGGGTAGGCCACCAACAGCGGATTTGAAAACTTGGACAAACGAGGGTGTTGAGAGGAATGGGGTGGACAGGATGTATGCAGAAGGAAAGTTCACCCCCCCCACCCCCTTCCTCTCTCTCCTCCACCCCTCACCCCCATCTCTCCCATCCTTACACTTCCTCTCTTTGTCTCCCTCTCCATCTCTCTCTCCCTCCCCCAATCCCCCCAACCACCATATGTTCATACTTTATCTTTTTTAAACGTTCAGCGTCAAGCAAGAAAGCGACACACATCATATTAGCCAAACTTGGAGGCTGTCTGATATAAATCTTTACTTGGCTGTGGTTTGAAATGCCAACCTCTTTGACTCAAAGTGGACTCTTTAAATTTTAAGGAATTACGTCATTGAGTCCACCAATAATTACATTTGAATTGATTTTGGACCTCTTTCAAGTTTTTATTATTAAACGTTATTTTAGGTCACAATTCTAAATGGAGGTTTTTAACTTTAATTAAATGATCATATTGCACTACAACTTTTGTTCAATAACTTTCAGTGTAGGCTATAGTAACAACGCTGACATGGTTTGTTCAACTTTGTGATAATCCTCATATTCTGTCACAGAGCGTTGGAGCCGCCGAAGCAGCTGATTGAACAAGGGTTATACATTATACTGGGTGGTTTGCCATTGCCTTCCCAGCAGTAGTTCGGGCAAGAATTTGGAGTTTGGCCATGGTGCTGGTAATAGCTTGCCTACTCTTGGTGAAGGACACCGTGGGGATCTTTCACGTTCACCAACTAATGTCCGTAGATGGGATGCCCAGTTTAACATCCTTCCGACTGATGGAACACACATTGATGATTCACCCAGTCTGTGAAACACCGGGATGACAGTGTGTGTGTGTATATATATATATATATATATATGTGTGTGTATATATATATATATATATATTATATATATATATATTGGTGTGTATGTTTGTGTGTGTGTGTATATGTATATATATATATATATATGTGTGTGTGTGTGCGTGTGTATATATAGGTGTAGATATATATATATATATGTGGTGGCGTGTGTATATATAGGTGTAGATATATATATATATATGTAGAGATATATATATATATATAATATATATATATATATATATATATGTGTGTGTGTGTTGTATATACATATATATATATATATATGTATATGTATGTATGTATACATACATACACTATATTTGGGCTGAGATTTAAACCCAGGCGAGACACCTTCGAGGTGAGTGTGTGTACCTCGAGGCCATCATGTCAGCCCATGTTGTATCTAAACGTACTGTTAAACTCTGATTCCATGTTCTATTTATACACTGGCAAATACAATCCGTCACCTCGCTGACGGGATATTAAGGGTGGGGGAGAAAGAGGGGTGAGAGAGAGAAGGAAGGAGAGGGAGGGAGAGAGAGAAGAAGAGAAGAGAGAGAGAAAAAGAGAGAGAGAAAAAAGAAGGCATGTGGTTAACAAAGAGAATGAAATGTTATGCTTAATGACTGAGCGTGCGCGCGCACACACACACACACACACACACACACACACACACACACACACACACACACACACACACACACACACACACACACACACACAACACACACACACACAACATTGAGGTTCAGTCCAAGCATTTTCACCAAAACAGTGCAGAAATCAAGAAAATTAACAAATACCAAGATTCCAAAAAGAAGTGAAAAGACCCTGGAAGTTAAAGAAATCCAAAATTGTACCAGTGATCATTGAATCAATGTGAATGATGAAGAAGAACCTGACAGATCTTAAAAACAATGTTGTATCCCGACGGAAAGACCATACAAACACAAGAGACCAGGGTTAGCACGTCTTGTGTATTGCAGCCAACATGTCGGAATCTAAATGCCCTGTGGCCAGGTCACATGACCTGTGATCTGCTGGTGCATCACGTGACATTCAAACACAACATATTTCCCCCTCTTCCCCAAAGGTTAAACATTGCAGTCTGTAATAAGGGGCTCAGTGACAATTAAGCTGAGTAACCAATACACCAAAATATGATCAATGATGTCCATGAATTAAAGTGTTGGAACCTGTTCAAGTACCCGTTGAATCAACTTAAAATCACTCAGTTTGTTAAAAAGTCAGAATGGTATCTTGGAGGACGTCGATTTCGCCTTTGACGTTGAAGTGGTTGTTTGGTCAGGTGTGGATGAGGAGTTTCAGGCAGGTTAACAGCGTCAAAGTTCCTATCTGAATTGAAATGGGGATGATCATCCTGGTGGGACCCAACCCATCATCAGGAATTCCAATGAGAACCACGTTCGAGCACGATAGTATTTGGATCAGCTTTGCGAACAATACGTTGTGGCTGTGATAGAGATGATGCCAATTTGTGCTGCCGAATTGGTTACTTAGTTCAGACCCATTCACCCTGGTTCAGGGTAGAGTGTCTACCTCTGCAACATCAGTCTGTGTACTCTTTTGCCCGTTGCTGCTTTTCTAGAATAGCACTTGCTAATCCTGTGTTAGCTGTTGATGTCTGGATTGGTTTCAGAGCTTCCAACGGATATCGGAGTTTGCGACCTATCATCATTTCAGCTGAGGTACGCTGTGTTAGAGCATGTGGTGTTGAGTGGTAAGTCTGTAGAATGGTTTGAACTGCATCCTTGAATGTCTTTCCATCTGTCAATCAAGCGGTGAGACTTTCCTTGATCACACGGTTTAACCTTTCTATTCCCCCGTTGCATTGCAGGTTGTAGCGGGCTGTGCGATGATGCTCTATCCCGGCATGCTCCATGAACGTTTCAAACTCATACGGGATGAATTGCAGGACGTTGTCAATGATGTTAACTCCGGGCAGTCCCCATCTAGCAAAGAGCTCCCTGAGAATATTGATGATAGTCGTGGACGTCATTACTGAGGTTGCAGCAATTTCTGGCCACTTTGAATGCAGGTCATGGACTACAAGAAGGAACCTTTTGTTGACAGGAGCAACATTTACTTCACCCAAGATGTCGACTTGAATCAGGCTCCATGGTTTCTCTGCCCAAGGTATGGGTTGGAGTGGTGATTGAATTGGTTTTGAAGATTTCTCACTTACTATACATGCTTCACAGTTCCTGATGTGTGCTTCAATACATCGGTCAATACCTGGCCACCACACCGAATCTCGACATCATTGTTTTGTCCGAACGATTCCTGGATGACCCTCGTGAGCCATATTCAAAACGTTCCTCTGAGGAGTACTGGGAATTACAGCACATAACCCTCTGAATACACAACAGTCGTTGAACACAGAAAGTTCATCCTTGAGTCTGAAGTATGGTTCAAGTTTGGGCGTTAGTGTTCGGCGAGGCCAACCATTTTGGATTAAATGGCAGACTTTATTTAGATTTTAGAGTATGGTCCTCTGTTGAAGCATTCTGTAATTTTGCTGTTACAAAGTTGTCCAAGTGTATTTCCATAACATTTGAGTCTTCAGTAGTTGTCGGTACATCTGGGTTACTGTCCTCAACAAGTCTACTGAGCATGTCCGCAACTTGATTATTGGATCCTGTCACATACTCGACATCAAAGTTGTATTGATGAAGCCGATCAGACCATCTGTGGATGCGCAATAGCTTGTGATGAGATCCCGTCGGAGCAAGTCGTGTCATGAGAGCCTTGTCATCGGTCTGTAGTGTGAATTTCCTCACGAAGAGAAACACATTCCAGTGCTCACATGTAAATATACAGGCGAGGGCTACACATCCCCCTGTGGAGTACTTTTGTTCAGTCTTGGACAGTGTTTTTGACGCATAGGTAACAGGTCGTTCCACTCCGTTTGGCACTTGAGGAAGTACAGCACCCAATGCAATTCCTGAGGGGTCAGTGGTGACAATTGTTGGTGCATTGGGGTCAAAGTGCACAAGGATTGGGGCATTTGTAATCCTTTTCTTCAAACTATGCCTGGTGTTGTCTTAATAATGGTTATGGTGGTGGGCTTTTGATCCTTGGGTCCTGAGTTCAAATCCCGCTCAGCCGTTGAATTAATATCAGGTGGGGTTAACTCGGCCTGTAATCCTTCCGAGGTTGGCAAAATGAGTGCCTGCATGCTGGTACACTGTGTCGGAGTGGCGACCCGTCCAGGATTGTGCCCAATAGCCAAGGATACTGCTTAAGCAGCACTAACGCTCTGCACAGAGTATGGTCCCAATCTCTCTCTCCCTCTCTCTCTCTCCCTCTCTCTCTTCAAACTGAAAGACTTGCTGCTGTTCATTGGACCATTTACACGGGGTGTCTTTACACAAAAATGTGCATAGTGGTTCAACCACATCAGCATAGTTTTTTTTTACAAACTTGAGGTAGAAGTTAGTTGCACCTTGAAATGAGGCAAGCTCTGATGAGTAATTTGATTCTGGAAGATGATTGATGGCCTGCACATTGGAGTTCAGTGGCCAGTGCCTGCTGAAGAGACATGGTAATCCAGGAAATTAATCTCGTCTCGGTTTAACTGGCACTTGTCTTGGTTAAGAGTAATTTTATTCTCAGCTAGTCTGGTCATCACAGCATTAAGCTTCTGGTCATATTCTGCTTTATTGTGACCATGTATGACAATGTTGGCGAGAAGATGAATGCATCCCTCGATTTCAGATAGAACTGTTGCTAGTATTTTCTGGTATGCGCTCAGTGCAGAGCTTAACTCATATGGCATGTGGAGACACTGAAGATCTCCATCATGGGTTATAAAGACTGTCAGGTACTTGCTGCCTTCTGTCATCGGGACTTGAAGATAGCTCCGGCACATGTCGAGCTTTGTAAACACTGTCGAGTGGTGGAACTCTGACAGTTCATCGATTTTTGGTAGCGGATATTTATCTAGGATTATGGCCTTATTTACAGCTTTAAGGTCCACACACAGACAAATTTCACCTCATTTCCGATGTGCCACAACCAGGTTTCTGGGAAAGATGCTCACGTACTCTGGGAATCGATACTTTATCTATTAACTGATCTCGAATGAATTCGTTCATGAGAGCTCCAAAGTTACACGTAGCTACGAGTTCATGTAATGCCGCGATGTACTCATGAGTTGTCTCCCCTGGTCTCTGCCCACGTTGATGGAATCTGTAACTTTCCACCATGATGTTTTGTTTCAGTCCAAAATATGTCTCCAATGCTATAACAGCATCATCATAGTTATCGTAAGGGTCCAGCGTTGCAAATAACCATTGGCCCTCTTGTCCCAAGCAATGGTTGAGAATGGCTCTTCTCTGAGTGGTCGTCACTCTCTCATCATCGAGGCCACTCACAACAAGGTACGTCTGAAAGCCACTGTACCATCGCTTCCACGGGATTGGCGGTTCTTCTGGCATTGACAAAAAGGCTGGTAGGGGTGGGAAAGTTAATCCCGTCATCCTCGTCGCCAAAATGTTGTATCCTGACAGAAAGACCACACGAACACAAGGATCTCGTGTATTGCAGCCAACATGGCGGAATCTCAATCCCTGGCGGCCAGGTCACATGACCTGTGATCCGCTGGTGTATCACATGACGATGCAAACACAACAAACCATCCCTGTGAACATTACTACAAACTGACTACAGTTGGAAGCTGTACGGGGCTCAGTGATTATCCTCAAAAGAGCCCTCGGAACAAAACTTTGGGAACAAAACAACTCCTTCGTCCATGATTCGTGACCACCCTTACCAAAATGGAGGTGGACACTTGGAGACCTGGGAGGACTCCATTCCACCTTCTGAAGCCCGCATATGGAGATAACAATGAATAACACACACACACACACACACACACACACACACACACACACGAAGGTGGATACTTTAGAAACTTGGGACAGTAGCATTTAAAACCCACGCTAGCTACCTAGCAATGGTCTGCCTGCATACATGCATGCTCATATATAATATGCAGTGACCTTTGCACCCCTGATAAAACTATGCACTTCAGTTTGTGGGAGAAACTATACATGAGTATAACTTGAAGCAAAATGTTCAGAATGAGTACAAGGAATCCAAATTAAACAGCAGGTGCCCTTTGTATATGAGTTGGATTTCATGGAGAAAATGCACATGAAGAATAAAAATCAAGCGACTTTTCAGGGTAAAAGCTGGGAACAGGAATTTTTTTTCCATGATTTTGATATGCTAAATCCCAAAATGCTTGTTATGAATCTCAATTTTGAGATTTTACATTTCTATTCGCAAAACACAAAAAAGTCATCCACCAAAATACTGAAGTTGAACATTGACAATTAAATATAGAATGCATTTCAACATCCAATTTAGCACGCTCAGTGTCATAATTGAGATGCTGTAAGTCATCCAGAAGGCAATAATTTTTTTTAGATTTGTTTAATTTTATTAGGCCTTGAAAATGTAGTGTGGGAAGCTGTCTCACTTCGACACCATTGCTGAAGATCCGCCAACAAATAGTGAAACCAGCCCATTGGTTGAATGGTCGAACAGCTTTGAAATTGGCTGCTTTTGTCCCACGTGAAAATATTTTTGCTGTGGAGCTAGGGTGGGATATGTTGACAAGTTTGTTTGCAATTTTTTTTGACTAGTTAGTCCAAAAAATTGCTGTTTCAAAGCTGAAAAAAGCTACATAAGTGCTACCCATATGTAGCTTTTCTTGGTTGCTTTATGCAACCCAAGGGTGAAGGCTGTCTGATTACCCACAAATAAGTGATGAAACTGGTCCGACAGCTGATGGAGGCATGCAGTGTTAGGGTTCTCGGGCATGTGCAACTTGTGAATGTTGGCAGTTGTGGAGGAACCTGGTTCAGTTTTGAAACAGCAAAGGGCTTACCTTGTGTAGTTTTTCCTTGTTGCTTTATATAACTTTCTTTGGTTAGAATGGAAGAGTGTTAACTGATTATAGTCCTAGCCAACAGCTGGGAAATATTGATTGTGTGAGAGCTGATTGGTTCTTCCCTCATTTTCGGGTGAGAGACGTAATTGGGTCTTGTTTTTCATTTATCTGTATACTACTATTGACATTGCACATGGTTCATGCTTGGGGGCTTCAGTGGTGTGCGTTTCTCTCAACACTGTTTCTGATAAGGATATTCAAAGAATGTTGGTGCAGCAAGAGGTGCCATATCAACTCCACAAACAATCACATCACCCGTCCACACAAGCTACCTCCAAGTCCTGTCAAAAGCCCTATATCCCACTATCTCGAATGCATCTATGTATCAACCTAATTCAAATTTTAAGAAATCTACTGATTCTTCTGTCATGTCTGTTGTAGTGAAACAATTTAATGCATTAACGATTCTCTGACTGAAAGACCCCAACTGTCCTAAATGTCATCTTCTTTACTTTGATGCAATGGCCATTGGTCCCCCATTAATGTATATTCTGCTGAAAACATATTCAGCACATATTTAGAATTTTTTTGTATGGGAATTTTGAACCACGTGACGGATTGTAATCTTTTTTCTTTGTTTGAAAAGAATTAAGACAGGCAAAAGAGAAAGAGAGAGATTCACAACAAAGCAGCATTAATCAAGGTAAATAACCATTCTTTTCACACCGTGAGGCACATGGGGTGGTGTTTTCGTGGTGGCATTTTCGTGGTGGGATCAGGCATTCCGTGGTGGAGGTAAGCGCCCTACTGAGTGTCCTTCTCGTTTAAAAGAGTTAACATGTGACAAATCAAAATAACTAATTGTGTTTAAAAATGACATTTTTAATGCGTAAATGTATACTGTAAAATATACATCACAATGAGCTGATACACAAGTTCCACTACCTTTTAGATGGTATGAGGAATTTCTGATGAAAGATAATTCTTGACCGTTTGTTAAAATATGACGTACACTAGAGTACATGGATGGATGATCGGTCTGTCGGATCAGCTAATTTTACAGATCCACAGAATCAGAAAGTTGTTTTTTGATGTGATTATATTGATTTTAAAGTAATAAACAAATAACTGACACGGTTTTTAATTCTAATAATTTTTTGAGGTGTTACACTTTAACCAGAGAGTTGGTGTCAAAGCCACCCAATGCTCGCCTGTTTATACATTCCGCTTTTTAGCTCCTGTTCGAAGAACAGAGAGCTATAGCGATGCCCCCGCGTGAGCGTCAGCGTCAGCGTGAAAATGTTAAAGTTTTTGGTGGCAGTTATTTCCTTTCTAATGTTTTTATCTACCACACTATTTTTTACTGATTCCAATATACAAATACATAATTGCTTTCAAATTATTTGCATCAAGACTTCACTGCAATGCTTTATAAAAAATATTATTAGACTTGTCTTTTTAAAAACGATAAAGTATAAACGGGCGAGCATTGGGTGGCTTTGACACCACTCTGGTTAAAAGACGTCTAATAATATTTTTATAAAGCATTGCAGTGAAGTCTGATCCAAATAATTTGAAAGCATAATGTATTTGTATATTGTAATCAGAAAAAATGTGTGGTAGATAAAAACATAGAAAGGAAATAACTTGCACCAAAAACTTTAACATTTTCACGCTGACGCTGACGCTCACGCTCACGCCAGGGGTATCGCTATCACGCTATCTTTCTTCGAACAGGCGAGCTAAAAAAGCAAACTTGGCGGGAACCACCCACCACTAAGAATTCGAGAAAAAACGTGATGGTCATGACGTCATCTACGTGACGTAATCCAGGGAAAGGTCGTCTCAGTCCGTAAAGGATAATGGATAATGCTTCAGACTCGTCAGAAAGTGAATTTGACGAATAATTTTCTGATCAAGAATCCTCCGATTGTCAAAATCATGATGTAGAAGGTGCTGTATGAAGTCGAGCTGGAAATTGGGGATGACATCGATCATTAAATACCTGGCATTCACAACAATTGGAACAATATCGAAGAAAGACTCGGCAATACCAACTGGTAAGTGGTAAATCATGGAGCTAGAACGTGGGAAATGTGGAGTTTAGTGGTATTTTGATGATACACTTCTCTGTAATTCTTGGAGTAACTCGAACAGTTCGAAGTTTTGTATCCTCCTGTTCACATTATTTAAATTCCATGAATGATATTCAAACCCGAAGACAATTGATCTTATTTGTAAATGAAAGCAATTGAACATATTTAGAAACAACAAGTGAAATCCTTCAATACAGCTCGTGTGGTGAAGCAAATGAGTACACTAATGTTAAAATATGCAATTTGATTGACATGTATGAAGAAGAACCTGACAGATCTTAAAAACACATGTTGTTAATTCCGACGGACAAGACCATACAACACAAGAGACCAGGGTTGCACGTCGATGTGTATTGCAGCCAAACATGTCGGAATCTTAAATGCCCTGTGCCAGGTCCACACATGACCTGTGATCTGCTGGTGCATACGTGACATTCAACACAACATTATTTCCCTCTTCCCAAGGTTAAACATTGCAGTCTGTAATAAGGGGCTCCAGTGAAATTTAAGTGAGTAACCAATACACCAAAATATGATCAATTGATGTCCATGAATTAAAGTGTGTGGAACCTGTTCAAGTACCCGTTGAATCAACTTTAAAATCACTCAGTTTGTTTAAAAGTCAGAATGGTATTTGCGAGGACTCGATTTCGCCTTTGAACGTTTGAAGTGGTTGTTTGTGGTCAGGTTGTGGGCATGAGGAGTTTCAGGGCAGGTTAACAGCGTCAAAGTTTCCTATCTGAATTTGACAATGGGGATGATCATCGTGGTGGGACCCAACCATCATCAGGAATTCCAATAGAATGGACCACGTTCAGCACGATAGTATTTGGAATCAGCTTGCGAAACATACGTTGTGGCTGCTATTAGAGATGTGCCAATTTGTGCTGCCGAATTGGTTACTTAGTTCAGACCCATTCACCTGGTCAGGCGTTAGCAGTGTCTACCTCTGCAATCAGTCTGTGTACTCTTTTGCCCGTTCTGCCTTTTTCTAAATAGCACTTGCTACATCCTGTTTAGCTGTTGATGTCTGGATTGGTTTCAGAAGCTTCCAAGGATATCGGAGTTTGCGACCTATCATTCATTTCATCTGAGGGACGCTCGTGTTAGAGATGTGGTTTGAGTGGTAAGTCTGATAGAAATGGGTTTGAACTGCTTCCTGAATGTCTTTCATCTGCTCAATCAAGCGGTGAGACTTTCCTTGCATCACACGTTTAACCTTTCTATCCTCCCCCGTTGCATTTAGTTGTTAGCGGGCTGTGCGATGATGCTCCTATCCCGGCATTGCTCCATGACGTTTTCAAACCGTACGGAGAATGTGCAGGACGTTGTCAATGATGTTTAACTCGGCAAGTCCCCATCTAGCAATGAGCGTCCCTGAGAATATTGATGATAGTCGTGGACGTCATTACTGAGGTTGCAAGCAATTTCTGGCCACTTTGAATGCTGCCAGGTCATGGCACTACAAGAAGGAACCTTTTGTTGACAGGAGCAAACATTTTACTTTCACCCAAGATGTCGACTTGAATCAGGCTCCATCGGTTTCTCTGCCAATGGTAATGGGTTGGAGTGGTGATTGAATTGGTTTTGAAGATTTCTCACTTACTATACATGCTTCACAGGTTCCTGATGTGTTGCTTCAATACATCGGTCAATACCTGGCCACCACACCGAAATCGCAATCATTGTTTTGCTTCGAACTGATTTCCTGGTGACCCTCGTGAGCCATATTCAAACGTCCTCTGAGGAGTACTGGGAATTACGAGCACTAACCTCTGAATACACATACAGTCGTTGAACACAGAAAGTTCATCCTTGAGTCTGAAGTTATTGGTTTCAAGTTGGGCGTTAGTGCTATCGGCGGGCCAACCATTTTTGGATTCAAATGGCAGAGCTTTATTTAGATTTTAGAGTATGGTGCCCTGTTTGGAGCATTCTGGCTAATTTTGCTGTTACAAAGTTGTCCAAGTTGTATTTCCATAACATTTGAGTCTTCAGTAAGTTTCGGTACATCTGGGTTACTGTCCTCAACAAGTCTACTGAGATGTCCGCAACTTGGATTATTGGATCCTGTCACATACTCGACATCAAGTTTATTGATGAGCTCGATCAGACCATCTGTGGAATGCCCCAATAGCTTGTTGATGAGATCCCGTCGGAGCAAGTCGTGTCTGAGAGCGCTTGTCATCGGTTGTTAGTGTGAATTTTCCTCACGAAGAGAAACACATCCAGTGGCTCACATGTAAATATACAGGCGAGGCTTACACATCCACCTGCTGGAGTACTTTTGTTCAGCTCTTGGGACAGTGTTTTTGACGATAGGTAACAGTGTTTATCACTCGTTTGCATTGAGGAAGTACGCAACCCATGCAATTCCTGAGGGTCCGTGGTGACAATGTTGGTGCATGGTGTCAAAGTGCACAAGGATTGGGGCATTTTAATCCT
This sequence comes from Eptatretus atami, assembly GCA_035128595.1. Classification (NCBI taxonomy): domain Eukaryota; kingdom Metazoa; phylum Chordata; class Myxini; order Myxiniformes; family Myxinidae; genus Eptatretus; species Eptatretus atami. Next base: position 126,744,017 of record CM068956.1, read on the forward strand.
TTTCTTCCAAACTATGCCTGGTGCTTGTCTTATTAAGGTTTATGGTGGTGCGGCTTTTGATCCTTGTGGGTCCTGGTTCAAATCCGCTCAAGCGTTGAATTAATATCAGGTGGGGTTAACTCGGCCTGTAATCCTTCGAGGTTGGCCAAAACTGAGTGCCTAGCATGCTGGTACACTGTGTCGGAAGTTGGGCCCGTCAGGTTTGCTGCCAATAGCCAGGATACTGCTTAAGCAGCACTAACGCCTCTGCACAGAGTATCGGATCCAATCTCTCTCTCCCTCTCTCTCTCTCCTCTCTCTCTTCAAACTGAAGACTTGCTGCTGTTCATCTGACCATTTACACGGGGTGTCTTTACACAAAAAGATGCATAGTGGTTCAACACATCATCTTAGTTTTTTTTTTACAAATTTGAGGTAGAAGTTATTGCACTGGAATGAGGAAGCTTGATGAGTAATTTGATTCTGGAAGGATGATTGATGGCCTCCATTGGAGTTCAGTGGCAGTGGCCTGCTGAGCGACATGGTAATCCAGGAATTTAATATCGTCTCGGGTTTAACGCGGCACTGTCTTGGTTAGAGTAATTTTATTTCTAGCTAGTTGGTCATCACAGCATTAACTTCTGGTCACATCTCCTGTTTATTGTGACATGCTATTGACTGTTGGCGAGAAGAGATGCATTCCCTCGATTCCAGAAACTGTTGCATAGTATTTTTGGTTGCGCTCAGTGCAGAGCTTAACTCATATGGCATGTGCGAGACACTGAAGATCTACCATCATGGGTTATTAAAGACTGTCGGTAACTTGCTGCTTCTTGTTCATCGGGACTTGAAGATAGCTCCGGCACATGTCAGCTTTTGTAAACACTGTCGGTGGTGGACTCTGACGTTCATCGATTTTTCGGTAGCGGATATTATTCTAGGATTATGCTATTTACAGCTTTATAGGTCCACACACAGACAAATTTCACCTCATTTCCGATTGTGCCACAACCAGGTTTCTGCGGAAAGATGCTCACGCCCTACTCTGGGAATCGATACTTTATCTATTAATTATCTCCGAATGATTTGTTCATGAGAGTCAAAGTTAACGTAGCTACGAGTTCATGTTTAATGACCCGCGATTGTACTCAGAGTTGTATCTCCGCCTGGTTCTCTGCCCACTTGATGGGAATCTGTAACTTTCCACATGATGTTGTTTCAGTCCAAAATTGTCTCCAATGCTATAACAGCATTCATCATAGGTTATCGTAAGGATCCAGGTTGCAATAACCATTAGGCCCTCGTCCAGAGAAATGGTTGAGAATGGACTCTTCTCTGAGTGGGTCGTCACTCTCTCATCATCGAGGCACTCACAACAAGGTACGTTCTGAAAGCACTGTTACATCGGTTCACGGGATTGGCGGTTTTCTGGCATTGACAAAAAGGCTGGTAGGGGTGGGAAAATTTAATCCGTTCATCCTCGGTCGCCAAATTTGTATCCTGACAGAAAGACCACACAAACGAAAGGATCTTCGTGTATTGCAGCCAACACATGGCGGAATCTCAATCCCTGGGCGGCCACGGTCACATGACTGTGATCGCTGGGTGTATCACATGACGATGCAAACAAACAACTCCCGTGAACTTACTACAAACTGACTACAGTTGGAAGCTGTACGGGGCTCGTGATTATCCTCAAGAGCCTGCGAACAAAACTTTGGGAACAAAAACAACTCTTCGTCCATGTTCGATGACCCACCGCTTACAAAATGGAGGTGGACAGCTGTGGAGACTTGGGAGGACTCCTTCCACCTTTGTACGCCCGCATATGGTCAAGATAACAAACACACGACACAAACACACCACACAACAACACAACACACACACACACAGAACGAGGTGGATACTTTTAGAACATTGGACAGTAGCATTTAAGAACCCCGGCTAGCTACCCCCTAGCAATGGTCTGCCTGCATACATGCATTCATATATAATATGCAGTGACCTTTGCACGCCCTGATAAAAACTATGCACTTCCAGTTTGTGGAGAGACTATACATGAGTAGTAACTTGAGCAAAATGTAGAATGAGTACAAGGAATCCAAATTAAAACGCAGGTGCCTTTGTTATGAGTTGATTTCACTGGAGAAATGACTGGAAGAATAAAAATCAAAGCGACTCTTTCGGGTAAAAGCTGGGAACAGGATTTTTTTCATGGATTTTTGATATGCTAAATCCGCAAAATGCTTGTTATGAATCTCATTTTGCAGATTTACATTTCTATTCGCAAAACACAAAAAGTATCACCAAATACTGAAGTTGAACAGACATATTAAATATGAATGCATTTCAAATCAATTTAGCACTGCCTCAGGTGTCATAATTGAGATGCCTGTATCATCCAGAAGGCATAATATTTTTTTTGATTTGTTTAATTTTATTAGGGCTTGAAAAATGTTAGTGTGGAAGCTGTTCACTTCGACACATTGCTGTAAGATCGCAACAAATAGTGAAACCCGAGCCATTTGGTTGAATGTCGAACAGCTTTTGAATTGACTGCTCTCTGTCCCACAGTTGAAATATTTTTGCTGTGGCAGCGTAGGGGGATATGTTGACAAGTTTGTTTGCCCATTTTTTTGCAGTTAGCAAAAAATTGCTTGTTTCAAGCTGAAAAAAGCTACATAAGTAGTACCCATATGTAGCTTCTTGTTGCTTTATTGCAACCCAAGGGTGAAGCTGTCTGATTACCCCACAATAAGTTGATATGAAACTGTGTCCGACAGTGATGGAGGCATGCAGTGTTAGGGTTCTGGGGCATGTGCAACTTGTGAATGTTGGCAGTTGTGGAGGACCTGGTTCAGTATTTGAAACGCAAAGGGCTTACCTTGTTAGTTTTTCCTTGTTGCCTTTATAAACTTTCTGTTAGATTAAATGGAAGAGTGTTAACTGATTATAGTCCTAGCCACACAGCTTCGAATTATTGATTGTTGTGAGAGCTGATTGTTCTTCCTCATTTTCGGTGGAGGTGAGAGACGTATTGGTCTTGGTTTTTCTTTATCTTGTATACTCTTATTGACATTGCCACATTCGGTTTCATGTTGGGGTTCGTGGTGTGCGTTATCTACTCAACACTGTTTCTGAAGGATATTCAAAAGATGCTTGGTGCAGCAAGACGGTGCCATATCACTCCACAAACAATCATTATCCACCCGTCACCACAAGCTTACCTCCAAGTTCCTGTCAAAAGCCCTTATCCCACTATCTCGATGCATCTTGTATCAACCTAATTTTCAAATTTAGAAATTAGATTCTTAGCTGGTCATGTCTGTTGTAGTGAAACAATTAATGGAGCTTAACGATTCTCCTGACTAAAGACCCAACTGTCCTAAATTATCTTCTTTCTGTTGATGCACATGGCACATTGGTCCCCCATTAATGTATTTCTGCCTGGAAACATATTCAGCACACCTATTAGAATTTTTTGTATGGGAATTTTGACCACGTGACGGATTGTATCATTTTTTTCTTTGTTTGAAAGAATTAAGGACAGCCACAAAGGAGAAGAGAGAGATTCACAACAAAGCAGCATTTTCAGGTAAATAACATTCTTTTCCACCGTGAGGCACATGGAGGTGGTGTTTCGTGTGGCATTCGGTGGTGGGATCAGCATTCCGTGGTGAGGTAAGCGCACCTACTGAGTGTCCTTCTGTTTAAAAGGTTACATGTGACAAATCAAATAACTTAATTGTGGTTTAAAAATGACATTTTAATGTTTTTCGTAAATGTTATACTGTTAAATACATTACAATGACTGATACACAAGTTCCACATACCTTTTAGATGGTATGAGATTTCTGATGAAAGATAATTCTTGACCGTTTGTTAAAATATGACGTACACGTAGAGTACATGGATGGGATGATCGGTCTGTCGATCAGTAATTTATCAGCCACGAATCAGAAGTTGTTTTTTGATGTGGATTATATTGATTTTAAGTAATAAACAAATAACTTGACACGGTTTTTATTTCTAATAATTTTTTGAGGTGTTACACTTTAACCAGGAGTTGTGTCAAGCCACCCAATGCTCGCTGTGTTATACATTATCGCTTTTAGCTCGACCATGTTCGAGAACAAGAGCTATAAGCGATGCCCACTGCGCGTGAGCGTCAGCGTGAGCGTGAAAATGTTAAAGTTTTTTGCCGCGTCTGCAAGTTATTTCCTTTCTTAATGTTTTTATCTACAACTATTTTTTACTGATTACAATATACAAATACATATATTGCCTTTCAATTATTTGCCATCAGACTTCACTGGCAATGCTTTATAAAAAATATTATTAGACTGTCTTTTTAACAAACGATAAATGTATAAGGCGAGCATTGGGTGGCTTGACACCACTGCTGGTTAAAAGACGTCTAATAAATTTTTTATTAAAGCCATTGCAGTGTGAAGTCTCATCCAATAATTTGAAAGCATTATAGTATTTGTATTATGTAATCAGCAAAAAATAGTGTGGTAGATAAAAACATTAGAAAGGAAATAACTTGTTACACCAAAAACTTTAACATTTTTCCGCTGACGTGACGCTTCACGCTCACGCCAGGTTATCGCTATAGCTCTCTGTTCTTCGGAGCAGGCGAGCTAAAAAAGCCAAACTTGGCGGGAACCACCCACCCACAAGAATTCGAGAAAAAACGTGATCGGTCATTGATAACGTCATCTACGTGAGTAAATCCAGGGAAAGGTCGCTCAGTCCGTAAAGATAATGGGATTTAATGCTTCAGACTCGTCGAAAGCCTGAATTGAACGATAATTTGATCAAGAATCCTCCGATTGTTCAAAACTGATTAGAAGGTGCTGTAATGAAGTCGAGCTGGAAATTTGGGGATGACATCGATCATTAAATACCTGGCATCACAACAATTGGAACAATATCGAAGAAAGACTCGGCAATACCAACTGGTAAGTGGTAAATCATGGAGGACTTAGAACGTGGGAAAGTTGGGTTGTTGTGGTATTTTGATGATACACTTCCTGTAATTCTTTGGGTAGTAACTCGAACAGTTCGAAGTTTGTATCTCTCCTGTTCCATTAGTTTAAATTCCATGAATGATATCAACCGAAGACAATTGTCTTATTTGTAAATGGAAAGCAATTGAACATATTTAAAGAACAACAAGTGAAATCCTTCAATTACAGCTCGTGTGGCTGAAGCAAATGAGTACACTATGTTAAAATATGCAATTTATGCTTTTTCAGTTGAAAAAACAAATTAAAAAGCGAACTGTAATATTTTGAAATGTAGAAAATATTCTTTTATTTGTGATAAGCACTTTAATATAACAGATAGGGAATGAAATCGTTCGATACAGCGTGGCAGGAGGGCCGCAAAAGAATGATAGCATAAGAAGAACTAGCTTTCGCATTCGGCGATCGGCGCCGAAATGCGATGGTGGGCGGAAAGTGACGTCTTTCGTTCGTTTCCACATAGAGGGCGCGTTTCTTCGTTTTTTTCCGTCAAGCCATAAATTAATGGTTTTTCACATACAGTTATAAGCACATTTACTTTCACAAATTTCCATTGAAATATCGGGGTATTTTCCGATCATCATTGGCGACACCGTCGAGGTTACCGCCATAGAATCTGGCTAGTCGGGGCGAAACGGGCAGTCATTGGCTGTCTGAGGCAGTGGGGGGGGGGGGGTGGAACCGGACGCGTGAGA
>CM068956.1:126751190-126761288 GCA_035128595.1 Eptatretus atami
GTGCACTTCACCCCAGCTGCCGTTTGCCATTCTTTTTGTAGGTCACTTGATGTCATCCTACAGTTGTTGAATGAAATTCGAATGAGTTGGCGGTCATCACGGTCAGTGGAAAGTCGTTTTCACCCTCTGCCAGTCTGTAGCTTTGTTGCCCCCAATGTGTGCTGCTTGACCTTGTTCTTATGAACTGCCGTCTTTGAAATTTTAAGGATGGAAGCAACGTGACGCTCACTCCCGTTGAATCAACTTTAAATCACTCAGTTTGTTAAAAAGTCAGAATGGTATCTTGCGAGGACTCGATTTCGCTTTGAACGTATTGAAGTGGTTGTTTGTTCAGTGTGGATGAGGAGTTTCAGGCAGGTTAACAGCGTCAAAGTTCCTATCTGAATTGAAATGGGGATGATCATCTTGGTGGTGGGACCCAACCCATCATTCAGGAATTCCAATGAGAATGGACCACGTTCGAGCACGATAGTATTGGATCAGCTTTAGCGAAACATCACGTTGTGGCTGCTATAGAGATTGATGCCAATTTGTGCTCCCGAATCTGGTTACTTAGTTCAGACCCATTCACCCTGGTTCAGGCGTAGAGTGATCTACCTCTGCAAATCAGTCTGTGTACTCATTTTGCCCGTTTCTGCCTTTTTCTAAATAGCACTTGCTAATCCTGTTTAGCTGTTGATGTCTGGATTGGTTCAGAAGCTTCCAACGGATATCGGAGTATTGCGACCTATCATCATTTCATGCTGAGGTACGCTGTCGTGTTAGAGCATGTGGTGTTGAGTGGTAAGTCTGTTAGAAATGGGTTTGAACTGCATCCTTGAATGTCTTTCCATCTGCTTCAATCAAGCGGTTGAGACTTTCCTTGCATCACACGGTTTTAACCTTTCTATTCCCCCGTTGCATTTGCAGGTTGTTAGCGGGCTGTGCGATGATGCTCCCATATCCCGGCAATGGCACTCCATGAACGTTTTCAAACTCATACGGCATGAATGGCAGGGACGTTGTCAATGATGTTTAACTCCGGCAAGTCCCCATCTAGCAAGAGCTCCCCTGAGAATATGATGATAGTCGTGGACGTCATTACTGAGGGTTGCAAGCAATTTCTTGGCCACTTTGAATGCGCCAGGGTCATGGCACTACAAGAAGGAACCCTTTTTGTTGACAGGAGCAACATTTACTTTCACCCAAGATTGTCGACTTGAATCAGGCTCCATGGTTTCTCTGCCCAAGGTAATGGGTTGGAGTTGGTGATTGAATTGGTTTTGAAGATTTCTCACTTACTAACATGCTTCACAGTTCCTGATGTCGTGCTTCAATACATCGGTCAATACCTGGCCACCACACGAACTCGAATCATTGTTTTGCCTCGAACGATTTCCTGGATGACCCTCGTGAGCCATATTCAAAAACGTTCCTCTGAGGAGTACTGGGAATTACAGACACTAACCTGCTGAATACACATACAGTACGTGAACACAGAAAGTTCATCTTGAGTCTGAAGTTATGGTTTCAAGTTGGGGCGTTAGTGTTCGGCGAGGCCAACCATTTTTGGATTCAAATGGCAGACTTTATTTAGATTTTAGAGTATGTCCTCTGTTTGAAGCATTCTGGCTAATTTTGCTGTACAAAGTTGTCCAAGTTGTATTTCCCATAACATTTGAAAGTCTTCAGTAGTTGTCGGTACATCTGGGTTTACTGTCCCTCAACAAGTCTACTGAGCATGTCCGCAACTTGATTATTGGATTCCTGTCACATACTCGACATCAAAGTTGTATTGATGAAGACCGATCAGACCATCTGGAGATGCCCCAATAGCTTGTGATGAGATCCCGTCGGAGCAAGTCGTGTCATGAGAGCCTTGTCATCGGTCTGTTAGTGTGAATTTTTCCTCACGAAGAGATAAAACACATCCAGTGCTCACATTAAATATACAGGCGAGGGCACACATCCCCCTGCTGGAGTACTTTTTTCAGCTCTTGACAGTGTTTTTGACGCATAGGGTAACAGTGTCGTTTCCACTCCGTTTGCATTGAGGAAGTACAGCAACCCAATGCAATTCCTGAGGGGTCAGTAGGTGACAATGTTGGTGCCATTGGGTGTCAAAGTGCACAAGGATTGGGCATTTGTAATCCCTTTTCTTCAAACTATGCCTGGTGCTTGTCTTAATAAGCGTTTATGGTGGTGCGCTTTTGATCCTTGGGGTCCTGCAGTTCAAATCCCGCTCACAGCCGTTGAATTAATATCAGGTGGGGTTACTCGGCCTGTTAATCCTCAGGTTGGCCAAAATGAGTGCCTGCATGCTGGTACACTGTGTCGGAAGTTGCGCGCCCGTCCAGGTTTGCTGCCCAATAAGCCAGGATACTGCTTAAGCAGCACTAACGCCTCTGCACAGAGTAATCGGTCCAATCTCTCTCTCCCTCTCTCTCTCTCCCTCTCTCTTTCAAACTGAAAGACTTGCTGCTGTTCATCTGGACCATTTACACGGGGTGTCTTTACACAAAAATGATGCATAGTGTTCAACCACATCATTCATAGTTTTTTACAAACTTTGAGGTAGAAGTTAGTTGCACTTGAAATGAGGCCAAGCTTCTGATGAGTAATTTGATTCTGGAAAGGATGATTGATGGCTCTCACATTGGAGTTCAGTGGCAGTGCCTGCCTGAAGCGACATGGTAATCCAGGAAATTTTAATCTCGTCTCGGTGTTTAACTGCGCCACGTCTTGGTTAAGATATTTTATTTCTAGCTAGTCTGGTCATCACAGGCATTAAGCTTCGGTCATATCTCTGCTTTATTGTGACCATGCCTATGACAATGTTGGCGAGAAGAGAATGCATTCCCTCGATTATCAGAAGAACTGTTGCATAGTATTTTCTGGTATGCGCTCAGTGCAGAGCATAACTCATATGGCACTGTGCGAGACACTGAAGATCTACCATCATGGGTTATTAAAGACTGTCAGGTAACTTGCTGCCTTCTGTCAATCGGGACTTGAGATAGCTCCGGGCCACATGTCGAGCTTTGTAAACACTGTCGAGTGGTGGACTCTGACAGTTCATCGATTTTTCGATAGCGGATATTATTAAGGATTATGCCTTTCTACAGCTTTAAGGTCCACACACAGACAAATTTCACGCATTTCCGATTGATGCCACAACAGGTTTCTGCGGAAAGATTGCTCACGCCCTACTCTGGGAATCGATACTTTATCTATTAACTGATCTCCGAATGAATTCGTGTTCATTGAGAGCTCCAAAGTTACACGTAGCTACGAGTTCATGTTTAATGACCCGCGATGTACTCATGAGTTGCTTATCTCCCCTGTTCTCTGCCCACGTTGATGGAAGAATCTGTAACTTTCCACCATGATGTTTTGTTTCAGTCCAAAATTGTCTCCAATGCTATAACAGCATCATCATAGGTTATCGTAAGGTCCAGCGTTGCAAATAACCATATAGGGCCCTCGTCCAGCAGATGCGTTGAGAATGGCTCTTCTCTGAGTGCGTCGTCACTCTCGTGCATGCTCTGAAGGCCGCACTCCAAAGGTACGTCTGAAAGCCACTGGACTGTGACCATGCGTTTTCCACGGGATGGCGGTTTTTCTGGCATTGACAAAAAAGGCTGGTAGGGGTGGTGAAAGGTTTAATCCGTCATCTCGCGTCGCCAAAGATTTGTATCCTGACAGAAAGACCACACGAAAACAAGGATCTTCGTGTATTGCAGCCAACATGGGCGGAATCTCAATCCGGGCGCGCCGACGGTACATGACCTGTGATCCGCTGGGTAGTGCAATGACGATGCAACACAGCACAACATCCCTGTGAACATTAGCTAAAACTGACTCAGTTGAGCTGTACGGGGCTCATTTGTGGATTATCCCAAAAGAGCCGCTCGCGAAAAAACTTTGGGAATGCAAAAACAACTCTTCGTTCCATGATTCGCTGACAGCCGCTTACCAAAATGGAGGTGGACACTGGGAGACTGGGAGGACTCGCAATTGCCACCTTACTGAAGCCGCCCGCATATGAGTTACAAGAATAAACAACATAACACAGCACCACAACACACACACTCACAACACACACAGAACAACACAACAGAACGAGGTGGATCTTTTAGAAACTTGTTGGACAGTAGCATTTAAACCCACGCAGCTCCCGCATAGGCAAATGGTCTGCCTGCATACATGCATGCTCATTATAATATGGCAGTGTGACCTTGCCCCCTGATCAAACTATGCACTTCACAGTTTGTGTGGAGAAACTTATAACATGAGTTAACTTGAAGCAAATGTTCAGAATGAGTACAAGGAGTCCGAAATTAAGAAGTGCAGGTGCCCTTTGTAATGATGAGTGTGGATTCATGGAGAAAATGCACATGAGGAAGTGAAAATCAGCGACTTTTCAGGGGGTAAAAGCTGGGAACAGGAATTTTTTTTCGATGATTTTTGATTTATGCTAAGTATCCCAAAGATGCTTGTTTATGAATCTCAATTTTTGAGATTTCTACATTTCTATTCGCGCAGAAACACAAAAAAGTCATCCACCCAAAATACTGAACGTTGAACATTGACAATTAAATATAGAATGCATTTCAACATCCAAATTAGCACGCTCAGTGTCATAATTGAGATGCTGTAAGTCATCCAGAAGGCATAATTTTTTTAGATTTGTTTAATTTATTAGCTTGAAAATGTAGTGTGGGAAGCTGTCTCACTTCGACACCATTGCTGAAGATCCGCCACAAATAGTAAACCAGCCCATTGGTGAATGGTCGAACAGCTTGAAATTGGCTGCTTTTGTCCCACGTGAAAATATTTTTGCTGTGGAGCTAGGGTGGGATATGTTGACAAGTTTGTTTGCATTTTTTTGACTAGTTAGCAAAAATTGCTGTTTCAAAGCTGAAAAAGCTACATAAGTGCTACCATATGTAGCTTTTCTTGTTGCTTTATGCAACCCAAGGTGAAGGCTGTCTGATTACCCACAAATAAGTGATGAAACTGGTCCGACAGCTGATGGAGGCATGCAGTGTAGGGTTCTGGGCATGTGCAACTTGTGAATGTTGGCAGTTGTGGAGGAACCTGGTTCAGTTTTGAAACAGCAAAGGGCTTACCTTGTGTATTTTTCCTTGTTGCCTTTATATAACTTTCTTTGTTGTTAGAATGGAAGAGTGTTAACTGATTATAGTCCTAGCCAACAGCTGTGGAATATTGATTGTGTGAGAGCTGATTGGTTCTTCCCTCATTTTCGGTGAGTGAGAGACGTAATTGGGTCTTGTTTTTCATTTATCTGTATACTACTATTGACATTGCACTGGTTCATGCTTGGGGGCTTCAGTGGTGTGCGTTTCTCTCAACACTGTTTCTGATAAGGATATTCAAAGAATGTTGGTGCAGCAAGAGGTGCCATATCAACTCCACAAACAATCACATCACCCGTCCACACAAGCTACCTCCAAGTCCTGTCAAAAGCCCTATATCCCACTATCTCGAATGCATCTATGTATCAACCTAATTCAAATTTTAAGAAATCTACTGATTCTTCTGTCATGTCTGTTGTAGTGAAACAATTTAATGCATTAACGATTCTCTGACTGAAAGACCCCAACTGTCCTAAATGTCATCTTCTTTACTTTGATGCAATGGCCATTGGTCCCCCATTAATGTATATTCTGCTGAAAACATATTCAGCACATATTTAGAATTTTTTGTATGGGAATTTTGAAACACGTGACGGATTGTAATCTTTTTTTCTTTGTTTGAAAAGAATTAAGACAGGCAAAAGAGAAAGAGAGAGAGTTCACAACAAAGCAGATTAATCAAGGTAAATAACCATTCTTTTCACACCGTGAGGCACATGGGGTGGTGTTTTCGTGGTGGCATTTTCGTGGTGGGATCAGGCATTCCGTGGTGGAGGTAAGCGCCCTACTGAGTGTCCTTCTCGTTTAAAAGAGTTAACATGTGACAAATCAAATAACTAATTGTGTTTAAAAAATGACATTTTAATGCGTAAATGTATACTGTAATATACATCACAATGAGCTGATACACAAGTTCCACTACCTTTTAGATGGTATGAGGAATTTCTGATGAAAGATAATTTTGACCGTTTGTTAAAATATGACGTACACTAGAGTACATGGATGGATGATCGGTCTGTCGGATCAGCTAATTTTACAGATCCACAGAATCAGAAAGTTGTTTTTTGATGTGATTATATTGATTTTAAAGTAATAAACAAATAACTGACACGGTTTTTTAATTCTAATAAATTTTTGAGGTGTTACACTTTAACCAGAGAGTTGGTGTCAAAGCCACCCAATGCTCGCCTGTTTATTACATTCATCGCTTTTTAGCTCGCCTGTTCGAAGAACAGAGAGCTATAGCGATGCCCCCTGCGTGAGCGTCAGCGTCAGCGTGAAATGTTAAAGTTTTTGGTGCAAGTTATTTCTTTCTAATGTTTTTATCTACCACACTATTTTTTACTGATTACAATATACAAATACATATATTGCTCTCAAATTATTTGCATCAGACTTCACTGCAATGCTTTATAAAAAATATTATTAGACATTGTCTTTTAAAAACGATAAATGTATAAACGGGCGAGCATTTGGGTGGCTTTGACACCACTCTGGTTAAAAGACGTCTAATAATATTTTTTATAAAGCATTGCAGTGAAGTCTATCCAAATAATTTGAAAGCAATATATGTATTTGTATATTGTAATCAGAAAAAATAGTGTGGTAGATAAAAACATTAGAAAGGAAATAACTTGCACCAAAAACTTTAACATTTTCACGCTGACGCTGACGCTCACGCTCACGCCAGGGGTATCGCTATAGCTCTCTGTTCTTCGAGACAGGCGAGCTAAAAAAGCAAACTTGGCGGGAACCACCCACCCACTAAGAATTCGAGAAAAAACGTGATGTCATGACGTCATCTACGTGACGTAATCCAGGGAAAGGTCGTCTCAGTCCGTAAAGGATAATGGATAATGCTTCAGACTCGTCAGAAAGTGAATTGACGAATAATTTTCTGATCAAGAATCCTCCGATTGTCAAAATCATGATGTAGAAGGTGCTGTATGAAGTCGAGCTGGAAATTGGGATGACATCGATCATTAAATACCTGGCATTCACAACAATTGGAACAATATCGAGAAAGACTCGGCAATACCAACTGGTAAGTGGTAAATCATGGAGCTAGAACGTGGGAAATGTGGAGTTTAGTGGTATTTTGATGATACACTTCTCTGTAATTCTTGGAGTAACTCGAACAGTTCGAAGTTTTGTATCCTCCTGTTCACATTATTTAAATTCCATGAATGATATTCAAACCCGAAGACAATTGATCTTATTTGTAAATGAAAGCAATTGAACATATTTAGAAACAACAAGTGAAATCCTTCAATACAGCTCGTGTGGTGAAGCAAATGAGTACACTATGTTAAAATATGCAATTTATGCTTTTTCAGTTGAAAAACAATTAAAAAGCGAACTTAATATTTGAAATGTAAAATATTGTTATTATTGTGATAAGCACCTTTTATATATAACAGAAGGAATGAAATCGTTCGATACAGCGTGGCAGGAGGCCGCAAAAGAATGATAGCATAAGAAGAACTTAGCTTTCAGCATTCGGCGATCGGCGCGAAATGCGATGGTGGGCGGAAGTGACGTCTTTCGTTCGTTCGACATGAGAGGGGCGCGTTTCTTCGTTTTTTTCCGTCAAGCCAATAAATTAAATGGTTTCACATATACAGTATAACACATTATCTTTCACAAATTTCCATTGAAATACTCGGTATTTCCGTCAATTGTCGCCATTTCCGTCGAGGTTACGCACTGCATCTACCGGACGGCCGTCATTGGCTGTCTTGAGGCACGTGGGGGGGGGGGGGGACACCGGAGACGTGGGAGACGTGGTAGATGCCGGCGGGGACATTTCAAACTCGGTGCAATTGTATACAGCGCAGCCGCTGCTTAATTACATCACTCCGAATGATTGGTCCGATGAGTCATTACAGAATTCTTACTGCTGCTTGGTCTTATTGACGTTACACTGTACCACCTTTACTTTTTAAAATATAGTTGTTAGCAACTGAAAAAAAAACCAACGAGATAAATATCAACCAGGTATTAAGGTAGGAAATAGGGGGAGGAGGTGTTCTTTATCGAGTGTTACGTCATGTTTTAGGAGGTGTCTGTGAAGTGTTACAGCCTACAGGGGGTGGGGGTGTCAGATTTGGCCATGAAATACGTTAAGGGGTTTCTGTGAAGTCGGTGATAGAATGATAGGGGAGCAGAAAGCGTTACATGTTCCGCTGTTTCGATGTGGGAATGCCCGTTTGGTTCTCTGAGTGGAGGCAGGAGTTGGAGGGTTTCAAGGTTGAGTGCAGGCAGCGGATTGATGTCTTAGGATTGGGAAGATACAGCTCTGGAAAAAATTAAGAGACCACTGCAAAATTATCATTTTTCTGGTTTTACTATTTATAGGTATGTGTTTGAGTAAATTAATATTTTTGTTTTATTCTATAAACTACTGACAACATTTCTCCCAAATTCCGAATAAAAATATTGTCATTTAGAGCATTTATTTGCAGAAATGACAACTGGTCAAAATAACAACAACGATTCAGTGTTCAGACCTCAAATAATACAAACAAAACAAGTTCATATTCATTTTTAAACAACACAATACTAATGTTTTAACTTAGGAAGAGTTCAGAAATCAATATTTTGTGGAATAACCCTGATTTTCAATCACAGCTTTCATGCATCTTGGCATGCTCTCCACAGTCTTTCACATTGCTGTTGGGTGACTTTATGCCACTCCTGGCGCAAAAAAATTCAAGCAGCTCGGCTTTGTTTGATGGCTTGTGACCATCCATCTTCCTCTTGATCACATTCCAGAGGTTTTCAATGGGGTTCAGATCTGGAGATTGGGCTGGCCAAGACAGGGTCTTGATCTGATGGTCCTCCATCACCACATTGATTGACCTGGCTTGTGGCATGGAGCATTGTCCTGCTGGACAAACCAATCCTCAGAGTTGGGGAACATTGTCAGAGCAGAAGGAAGCAAGTGTTCTTCCAGGACAACCTTGTACGTGGCTTGATTCATGAGTCCTTCACAAAGACAAATCTGCCCGATTCCGCCTTGCTGAAGCATCCCCAGATCATCACCGATCCTCCACCAAATTTCACAGTGGGTGCGAGACACTGTGGCTTGTAGGCCTCTCCAGGTCTCCGTCTAACCATTAGACGACCAGGTGTTGGGCAAAGCTGAAAATTGGACTCATCAGAGAAGATGACCTTACTCCAGTCCTCTATGATCCAATCCTTGTGGTCTTTTGCAAACCTCAGCCTGGCTCTTCTTTGCTTCTCATTGATGAAGGGCTTTTTTCTAGCTTTGCATGACTTCAGCCCTGCTCTCGGAGCCTGTTTCGAACCGTCCTCGCGTGCACTTCACCCCAGCTGCCGTTTGCCATTCTTTTTGTAGGTCACTTGATGTATCCTACAGTTGTTGAATGAAATTCAATGAGTTGGCGGTCATCACGGTCAGTGGAAAGTCGTTTTCACCCTCTGCCAGTCTGTAGCTTTGTTGCCCCCAATGTGTGCTGCTTGACCTTGTTCTTATGAACTGCCGTCTTTGAAATTTTAAGGATGGAAGCAACGTGACGCTCACTGTATCCTCTGCCAGTAAAGCCAGAATTGAACCCTTCTTTTCCTCACTCAAGACTTTTCTTTTCAACTCTTTTGGCATGGTCAATAGTTATTTTTTTGATTCCAATTACTTTTGAGGTAATACTAGCACTGTTTTTGCCATCCAGTGGTCCTATTGCAGAGGATAGTGATGACCACAGCAGTGGTTTTTATACTTTTCCTTGTTAATCAGATTCGGTTCAGGTGATCACCTAATCAGTACCTCACTAAGTAGAATGAGGTGTGCCTGTGTTGGAATTCAACAGACACTGGAATGGAATGGCTGCCATACATGTGGAGATGCTGATTTAAAAATTTTTTGGAGTGGTCTCTTATTTTTTTCCAGAGCTGTATGTGAGGATTTGAGGTCGGAATGGGGTGGGTGGGGGGGGATAGC
>CM068956.1:126761313-126778431 GCA_035128595.1 Eptatretus atami
TAGCAAAGAAAGGACAGAGTTGGGAGGGGAAGGGTGAGGTTTCTTGATGAGGAGTTGTCAGAATTGCATGTGTAAGTTTACTCACAGTAAATGTTTGTGTCTGTGTCTGTGTCTGTGTCTGTGTTTGTGTCACCGTTGGGGGTGGGGGAGGAGGAAGTTAACATAAAAAGTTACTGATTGATTACTAAAGTAGTGGCGATCATGGCTGATGCAAAGTAGGAATGCTGGTTTAAAAGACAATTAGAATTATTTCTAATCCTCATGGGGATCGCATCGGTTTTAATTTGCTTCAATTTACTCATGATATCCCAAACTGGGAATAAAGGCCGGTGTCGTACGAATTATCCTCAAAATGGGTGCTGTAAATGACACGAAGCAGTTGGGCCATGCCACATTCCTCTGGTCAGTTTTACCTTGGCTGGCCATATTTTCCTTACAGCTGGATCTTGTGGGAATAAATGCCCACTCACACCATCTTTGGTTGTGTTGTTACAACCAGCAACAATACATCTAGATAGCATTCTCAGTACCTTCACAGAGTTCAAAGGGTATGTACACCGCACGTAAACATATGTCCCGCAGCAAAAGTATCTTCGAGATGCCGTGGCAGGTCACGTGATATATGACATATGACGTAATCACTTTGCCATTTTTGGGGGGGATGGGGGGGCAGAATCAATCAGCATAAAAGTACACCAAAAAACATTAAACTCTTTATTCAAGAAAAGAACAATGATAAAATGTTAAGTGAAGCCATATCTATTGATTAAAGTCATTAAACCAAACATGATTTTCTGTGTCTGTGGACCTTTAATGTCCCCTGTCTCCATCCTTGTCAGAGGAGACCAAGAGTTTCAGCTCCTTGTTTTTATTAAACCTCCCCCTTTAGTACAGGGGGAGGTTTATATACCTGTTGTCAGGTGTGTTACTAAAACTAGTGCTACCAATTTTTAATGGTCTGCCAAGGTTTCTTCAGAGTCCTATGACATCTTTGTGATATGCTGGAAGAGCCCTTTGAAGAATTTTCGAAGAAGAAGAAGAAGAACCCTAGTAGTTGAAAAACCACCATTTTGGTTTTTTTCTTCAGTTTTTTTCAGACAATGTCCGAGCTGTATCTCGGAGCCGGCTAGGACTTTCACAATTAAATTTTCCATTAATAATGGGAATAAAAAGTATGCAGGGTTCACTTTTTTTTTTTGACCTTGACCTAATTGTTAAAGTCATGACATAATTGCAGACATTTTAACATGTTTCACCATAACTCGACGAAGGTTTGGCCAATCAGAACGAAACTGCCCTCTTGATAGCCGAGTGTAAGTCACATTTTCGTTTAGTTTACATCATACCCCTCTGAGTTAAAGGACAAAGTGAAATGGCGGACTGAAAAAAAAAAAGTGTTTCTTTGTCTTTGCTCAATTTTGCCAATGCGGAATCTCAAAGTCCGCTTGACCTTCCAATATATTCTTACATCATAATAATGGATTTGCACTGAAGTTGTGCACCTGATATATGATTAGTTCGTTGACCTACCTTTTTCAGATTGTGAGCGAATTAATTAAAAAAAAAAAAAACCTTTTTGATCACAACTAGAATAATTTTCCTCCGATTTTTCATGATGTTGAGTTTTCTGGAGAGATTGTCGTTGGGACATATTTTATTAATTTACACTCTATCCCTAAAGGTTGCAGGTCAAGGTCATATAGTGGTCCGAACAAAATATGGCCATCATTGGATTTTAGTGTTTTTAAAATCCTTCTCGGCCGTGCAAAGTCACCAAATTTACATAATTCCACAGCTAGCGCTTACAAAGTGGCAGGGAAGCAGGATTCTTATTAATTATTGTGCTCATTAGCTGAATGACCATTACCACTTGTTTGACAAAATTTGGATACTAATAAGATCCATCTCTAGTTTTGGCTGACTATATTATCTGAGGATTTGTGTCACCTTATCACTGTACCCCCACTTGCCAGCCTAGCAATGGCAATATATTCTCTTTTTCTTTTTTTGATAATTTGCAAAACCCTTGTTTCTGCTAACAAAAACGATTGTTCAATTTAGGCCCAGGTTGTGCAGAGAAACTTGTTTTATAAACCAATTACTCGTGTAAATCTCGAGGGACAAAATTATCACTTCCAAAGACCTACAAAAACCATATTGCCTGTTAAGGGCTGTTAATACATTCAACTTCAAAGAACAAAAGTTGTGAAAGAGCATTGGCAGCAGCTAAACCTAACTTTTACATGAAGAAGAGTAGGAAGTTGGAGGAGAATGGTGGGAGAAGGAAGAGCAGGGGTGAGGTTAGTATCATTTTACATGTTTACACTGCTGGGGATCATTTTACATGTGATTTATTATTCTTCCTTTAAATGCAAAATGGTCCAACAGGATGAAGAGGTACCGCACTTACTTTTGAGCTTTCTTGTCCTGGTTTGATTCCCGGACACGACTAAAGACTGTTGGTGAAGTACTTCACAGGCAGGGTTTTGTATCGCGAAGTGTGCCGTCCTTCGGATGGATGTTAAGCTGAGTGTCCCATTTGCACACATTAGTTGCTGGACGTTAGAGATGCCACGTTGTCATTCATGAAGAGTGGGCACCACGTTATCACCAACATCTTGGAAAAATTGCCAAATTATTGCCCGGTCCAGTTTCAGTCGCGCGTCAGGCCTTGCCAACTGGTTCGTGAAACATTTGGGCCAAACTTGCCCTTTCAGCCGACCCTACAATAAGCTGAGGATGAGTTGAGGCCATAAGAGAAGTATAATTAATTGTTCAAGTATATAATTTAGTAAAATATTATTTCATCTCGATAAGGCTAATTTTTTTTCCTTAAACGACAAAAGAAAAGTAAACTATAATTTTTGGTAGTCTAATGATTAGATCCAATTACATAGTAGTTTTGATTCTGTGAATATGTTTGTACATGATAGAAGCCATGAATACATTTTCCACTCGAGTCTTTTGATGCAAGAATTGCAAAATGTTAACTCCCTTCATCTCTGTCCTCTTGCATTACCGTTCAATTCACTTTACTCCTTTTGCAAAGGGCTGCCAGGATAGCCTAGAGTTTATGTGTACTCATCACTAAACTGGCTAACCTGGGTTCGAATCTGTGCCCAGCTATCAACTACAATCATGGTGTTTCACATGCAGGGAAAGGCATCATTATGTGTACCGTCCCTCAGATGGACTTTAAACTGGGGTACCTGCCAGTTGGCATTAGATGGTAGATGTTAAAGATCCTACAGTGTTCTTTGCAAACAGTCAGTGAGCTATCACCAGCACCCTGAACAAATTGCAAAATTCCTACTCTAACCTACAAGGGGCACTGCATCAGCAGTATCACCACGCCCCTACCAGAACTGTTGAAAACCCTCAACCGCATGCTATATATTAATGAACGAACCCGTTTCACCTCTTCAATCCCTCACATTCCACCTTGTAATTTTTCTTACCACCCCCTCTTCTCCTCCATCTCCTACCCTGTCTCCTTCCTTTTCTTTATCCATTCCACCCACCCTCCACCACCCTCCACTATATTATATGCTGAATATATAGATAGCCCTTTACAATAAAACTTACTGCAAACTCCATCACAGCACTGTCATTTTGGTTTGCAACGTTTCTCTTTTAAACGATGTACATTAAAACACGATCTTCATGCAGTTTGCACTTATCAATCTTGATAATATCTATATAACAAGATGATTGTTCATCCCTCCATCTGTCCGTCTGTCTGTCTGTGTATAACATTCCGTTCCACCCATTAGTTGGATGGCTTGTCTGACTCCACCCACAATTTCAACCTAATGAAAAATCATATGGCCGCCATGTTGGTGCTTACTGTTATGGGGAGCAAAATAAATCTTCGGGGCTGTCATAGTCACAATCACTATTCCCTCCCTATAATTTCCCCTTCTGTGTAAAATGAGCAAAGCAGCAGTTGAAAGGATGCCGATCGGCATTACGGGCATTGCGAAGATAGGTCTCAGCGATTGAGGTAGCGGTCCGTTGCCTTTTACACCACCCAAATAACTATGTGGCATTAAGCAGGGCTTAAATCCATGTCATTACTCCACAAACGCGAAGTGAAAAGTGGGGTAAATCAATTGGTTCACTTCTGTCTGTCCATCCCTCCAACCACAAACGTCAGTTTATGATTGAGAAACAACTTAATTTCAATTGAATATTTTATTTTGAACCTTGAGTTGACCTTTGACCTTTTGATCTAAAAAAATCATTGGTTTCACAATTCAGTAATGTACTATGCAATTGCTGTTTAATTTTCAAATCAATTGGATGAAAATGACGATGTTTCAGATAAAAATTAATGATTTTAGAAGTTTGACCTTGAGTTGAACTTTGACCTTTTGACCTCAAAAAAAAAGTTGGTTTCCTAATTCAGTGACGCAATATGCAAATCTTGTTCAAATTTCAAGTCAATCGGATGAAAAATGATTTCAGAAATTGACCTCAAGATGACCTTTGACCTAAAAATCAATAGGCTTCTCAGTTGAGACTACTTCTACAACTTGGTAAAGTTTGATGACAATTGGTTTTAGAATTGTGACCTGTAGGCAAACAGAAAGACAAACATACAGACAGACAGAATAACAAAATCGACTGACCAATATACTTGAAAGATCTTCGATTTTGCAAGTAACAAATTTCTTAGAAGACAAATCCCACAACACAAAAAGCATTGAATTATTACCTCTGCCACCAAAGGTGAAGGAGGTTATGTTTTCACCCCTCTGCGTCTATGCCTGGTGTTGGCTTAATGGTTAGCGGTGGCAGGCTTTGGATTCTAGGATCCTGAGTTCAAGTCTCGCTCATCAGTTGAATTATACCAGGTGGGTTGACTCGGCCTGTCATCCTTCCGAGGTTGGCAAAATGAGTGCCAGCATGCTGGTATACTGTGTGCGGAGTGTCGACCCGTCCAGGATTGTGCTCAATAGCCAGGAGACTGCTTTGTCAGCACCAACGCTCTGCACAGAGTATGGCCCAATCTCCTCTCTCCTCTCTGTCTGTTGTTACTTCGCAAAATCGAAGATTTCTCAAGTATATTGGTTAGTCAATTGTTATTCTGTCTGTTTATCTGTCTGCCGCCTGCAGGTCACAATTTTAAACTGATCTTCACGAATCTCACCACATGGTAGAGTTTGTCATAAGGAAGAATCCTATTGTTTTTTGAGGACAAAGGGTCAAAAGGTCAACATTTTGATGACTATCGGTTTAAAATTGTGAATTTCATCCAATTATTTTTGGAAAAAAAAAGATCATTGGATTTTCTTCCAATTATTTTTGAGGTCAACATCGACCAAAAGGTCATCTTTTTTGGCATATAAAGCTGAACAGCTGGTGGCATATATAGGTCAACAAAGGTCCAAGGTCAACAACTTAGGTGAGATTTCTAAAATCCTCAATTTTCATCCGATTGACTTGAAATTTCAAGAGGCCATATAGTTCCTGTCAATGAATTCAACCAGCCAATTGTTTTTGAGGTCAGCATCAACAAAAAGGTCAACATACGCCCAAGATCAACAACTTAGGTGAGATTTCTAAAATCCTCAATTTTCATCCAATTGACTTGAAATTTAAAGAGAAGTTATATTTCAGGTCAATTATTTCAAGCACCAATTATTTTGGAGGTCCACATATGCCAAAAGGTCAACATTGGTCGAATTTTTAAAATTGTCAATTTTCATCCGATTCCCTTGAAATTTGAAGAGGAGTTGCATATTTGGTCATTGAATTCAACCAGCAATTATTTTTGAGGTCAAACTTGTTTAATGGATTTTGCAAGTTTCGTGCTCTGCACAACATCTTCTTGTTTGTCTGAAAGTCTGTCTGTGTGCAGGATATTTCATAAAGTTGTGGACGGATCTGGATGAAATTTGGTGTGTGGGTTGGTTGTGTGACAAGGATGAACTGATTTGATTTTGGTGAAGATCTGGATCCGGATCTGACTACAATAATTTTTTTATGTGATTTTCCACCATTGAGAGATAAGGCCAAAAATGATATGTAGACCGATATCTCAAAAAGCTATGGACGGATTCGGACAAAAATTGGTGGACATGTTGGGTGTGTGACAAGTAAGAATTGATTCAATTATGGTGAAGATCCAAATCCGGATCCGGATATGAGAATTATTCAATTGTTAAAGTGATTCTTTACCATTGAGAGATAGGGCCAAAAACGATATACAGATTGATATTTCAAAAAGTTATTGGGCCTGATATGTTCTCGTGGATCGGGCATTACGTGGCGGAGGTATGCGCTCGACTGAGTGCCCTTCTAGTTTTTTGTGTTACACATTGCAACACATGAGTAGGGAGGAATCATAAAGTTGAATACAGATCCATGATGTTACCAAAATTGTGTGTGGAGTAAAATATTTATTTGGCAACCAGTAACTATGTTTTGGAATTGCTTATGATGAGGTGTCATCATCTATCTGTTGCGACTTTGCAAAGTCGATGCTGAAACTATCATCAAACCATAATATCAATATACTCAAGGGTATTTTTGATTATATACTAATGAGATGTACACACATGCACACATACAGAGAATTCCCTTATTCTAGTATTGCTCGAGACACCCTCTCCCTCCGAGAGTGGCCTCAGGGGGGATAGTGGGGGAAGTGAGGCAAATATATTTTATGCCGTGGCTAGTTATCCCCCCCCCCTATTTCCAGCAGGGGTCAGTAAACCACTTGCACTGTGTCAAGTGTAGAGACCAAAATATAAGTCGGCTCCACCACACCTTCGCATGGGGAGGTGAGAGGGGCTCTTTTGTGCCCATGACCTGACACTGGGTTACCCTCAACACATACGTAAAATTTGGTGGAGATTGGCTAAGCCGTTTTCGATTCTATAATTATCAGACGTACACACACACACACATACATACAGATATTTTCCATTTTTATACAGTAGGATTGCACCCATCTCATCATTTCTACATTACACTCATCTCCGTCTTCCTCAATACAAAAATGCATTTCAAACCCAATATCGTAAAACATATTACACATAGTTTGGTTATTTAACAATATAGAAGGAGAAAGCTAACCAACCCCACTTGACAGCTGGTGGCATTGATGTTTGTTGGCCGGTGTGTGTGTGTGTGTGTGTGTGTGTGTGGGGGGGGAGGGAGGCAGAGAATGGGGGGATATCAGAAGAGATTTTTGAGGAAGTACACACGATAGAATAATGGAGAGTGAGTAGAGGAATCGGAAGGGATGAGGGCTAACATGGGAGGTGCAAAAACTGAGCTGAGCACATGCACAGTATCCCCCGGACAACCTGCATCCATCTCTTCGAGATACCTCTAGCTATTAATATCAATTATTTTAAAGCTGATCAACCTTCCTCACTTTCACTACCCTTCCTGGAAAACTATTCATTTACTAACTGATCTGGAAAAAAAAAAAATCTCATTTCATATTTCATTTCTTGCTTGCTTTCTTTTAATCTTTAACCTGAGCCCCCTATCCATGTCAAATTGCTTTTCAAATATACTATGTCAAGATTATATGCTAAAAATCCTTGGATATCTCGTGCATTTTGAGCTGCTTGTCAGCAAAGCAATTTTTTATTTCCGAAAAAAGAAACTTCGTCATTGGTTCACCAATATATTTTGCCTTCCGCAGGACTTGGGGCAAGAGATTTTGTACATTTTCCTGCAAGGCATGCTGAGTGAGATATTTAGAGCACAGTATGCAGAGTTTTCTTCCCTATTACAAACAATATACAGCGTTGCAGCATAACTTGCTTCTTGCACAGGTAAGCATTTTATCATGACATTATACTGTCCTGAAAGGATACCTTTGTGTTGGATTACTATGCATTTGAGTGACTATTCTATATTAATTATTTTTTAGAAAAAAATGGAGAGTTTGGGGCCAAGAACCACTCGCCTCTTGCCCATCTGCAATATATAATACGTCGCTGGTTGTGGGGGTGGCAGCAAGGGGGATAGTTGGTACTGATCGTACCTTCCCGTGTTTCACCCCAAAAAATACATTTTTTTCTGTGGATTTTAATTAATCATGCATACCTTTATTTAGAAATATTTTTTCAATTTTTTAAATTTTATTTCCGGGTGTTTTTCTCCAGATATGTTGCTGACATCTATTTTCTGATTGAAAAATATGAAGCTATACTGACAAACTTGAATAGGATTCACGCTACAATACACATCGTAGTTGATATATTTATGTCAAGCAGTCCAGTGGGATATGCAATTGATTGCCAATGGTGATCACATTAGATTGCATGAGGAGATTGCATTACAATACACATAATTCACGATTGCAGTAGATTGCATGCACGTGGTGATCGCAACAAATAGCACAAGGTTTTTTACATTAGATTGCAATGGGTGATTTATCTCGAATGTTCGAGGCAATCACGCTGGATTGCACAAGGTGATACAAGTAGACTGCATTGGATTATTACACTGAGTGATTGCACTAGAGACAGCTAAATTCCACAACTTAATTACATGATGTAATAGCATTTGATTGAGCACAGTGAAACATTTAAATTGCATAATCATATGAAATTGCAAAACGTGATTGCATAAAAAATTTCAGGAGATAATGTCATCAAATCACTTCCAGGATAATTTCAATTGGCTAGGAAAAGGGTTATCACAATTTAGAATACTTAGAGTAATCCCAACACTAAATACTGCATAGTCACCCTTTGTTAATGGGGCAATTGTGCAAAATTAGTGCGATTGTGCGAAACTGCGTGAGGTATTTGGGCTTGAACGCATTAGATGAATGCACATGTATCTCACAGCTTGATGTTGATGTGCATTTTGATCGCACTTGATTTCAAGGATGACTATTTCTAGATATTGCACAGTGTTCTAGATCCATGGAATGCAAGATTGCATGATTGATTCATGTCAGAATACACTTGATTTGCCATTCATTTTTACCAGATGTTGCAAAAGGTGATCTTCACTTTTATCAGTTGATCTTGCACAGTGTTATTACAAATACTGACCATGCTAAATTGCAATGGACAATCACACTAGATTATGGGGTAAATAAATTTGATTGCATAGCACGATTGCACCACAGTCCACCAGCACATGGTTTTACATGCAATAAATTGCACAGAACGACAATAAATTGATGTGTAGATAGCACTAAGTTTTCTCTTGTGCAGAACAAGAAACTATTAAGTTTGGCCTGTTTGCCGTTTTCTTCAAGGATATTACTCCAAGTACTGATATTCCAGGATCAAATCCTATATAAACTGTGACATGTGCTTTGCCAACTGAAGTCTTTATAATGCATGGAAACGTACATGATGTCTCTTTATAATGTCCTTTCCCTGCGAGCAATATATGTAAAATGGGCTGACAGGGTGGCCGAGAGGTACACACACTCACCTCCAAACCATCTAGCCTGGGTTTGAATCGTGACCCAGCTATAAACAGTCATCCCAGTGTTTTACAGTCAGGGTGATTCATCAATGTGTGTGCTGTCCCTCGGATGGACGATAAACTAGGCGTCCTGTCTGTCGGCATGCGTTGGACATTTAAGACCCCGCAGTCAGTGTCCTCAGAGTAGGAAAGCTATTGCTGGCATCTGACTAAATTCCAAATTCCTGTCCTAACTACTGCTGGGAGAGGGATGGCAAATTGCCAACATGATGCATGATTCATGGACAAGAAACTGCTTCGGCAGAATCAACGCTCCACAACACAGAGTACATCAGTTCAGGATATACAGCATGTAAAATCTCCACGAGACTTAGCCACTGTAGTAACATAGTCATGGAATGTTTATTCATTGTTGCCATTATTATTGATTTTGTGGTCCCACAAACACTAAGATTTATTAAATTGTTACAAGAGGTTACTGCACCAGAAGGATGTGATGCGATTTAACAATGCACAGAAGAAATGTACGAGGGTTTATTGAAGATGAACATGCACTACTTGTTTGAGCCAACTTTACATGAATGATAGATCACAAAAAGTTTGAAAGTTGATAGTAACAACATCATGGGACTCTTGTGTGAATTGAGGTCAAAGCTGCACAAAGCATTCTGGGAATTTCAAACATGGCAGCATGTAGTACATCATGTGCTAAGAAACAATGTTGTGCAATGAAGTTTCCGGTGAAGAAAAATGTCAAACAAGCTGAAATATACTGCTTGGTGATATGCTTCTTTCACGCAGAAATTGTTTGAGAAATGCAAAATGAACACCCAATCTTGTGAAACCAAATGATGCAACTCCCACAAATCTGCGTTGTACAGGTGTTACGTAGTGATCACCAGATGCGTGCGCGTAATATTGCAGGATAGCTACTGTATGTATCATTTTTGTAAGTAGGAAACAAGAGCACTCATTTTCACTTGAAATTCAACAAATAAGGAACAAAGTGGTTTCCAAAAAAGGCAGTTCATATGGCTATTGTAATGGAATGCTGGTAATGTTGCAGAGGAAGGGTGACAGCTTTTTGAACAATATTGTGACATGTGCTAAAACATGGATCCATCACTTCACTCTGAAGTCCATTACTAAATGCACAGCACTGCAGTGTCATAGATTATTCCATAGGTTTTCAAATTGTGGGGTGTACTCTCCACAATTTGGGATTATCAGGGAAAAGGGGTGGTGGGGGTAGTGGGGTGTGGGGGTATGCGTAAGTATCTGACAGGTAAGTTATGTTTTCCTGTTTCTTGAAAATAATGTTGATTAAAATTTAAAAAAATTCCCATTCAGAAGGAACCTGTTTCACTTACAACACATGGTTTTCATTCAAATGCCGAAATTACCACGATCTAGTTATCTAGTTCCATCATGTCATTTCTGACTTTTGGTGACATTCATGATCAGATTTCTCCAAACGTCCCTAACCTGCACTGCTTCCCGAAGCTCTGGCAGAGACAGCTAGGTTGCAGCCTTTAACTCATCCATGCAGCACTTATAAAGTCTGCCGATCTTCCTCTTCTTCTCTCAACTACACCCAGCATGGTTGATTTCTCCAGACTTTCATTTTCTGCACGTATGATGTGTCCAAAGTATGACAGTTTCTGTTTCAGCATCAGCACTTCTAATGTACATGACGTGGTCTAATTTCCTTAAAAACTGATTTGTTTGTTGTCCAGTTCCAGTTCATGGAATTCTTAACATTCGTCCCCAACACTACAAATCAAAACTCTCAATCTTCTTCCTTTCTTCTTCACTGTCCTTGACTCACATCCATACATTGCAATCAGAAATACCAGAGTGTTCACCAGCCTCCTCTTGGTTTGTATTTCCACATTTTTGTCTTTCCAGATCTTTGCCAATCATGACATTGCTATTCTCCCCAATGCTAACTGTCCATTAATTTCGTCTCCATTATCCATTCCCTTCAATCTTAGAACCCAGGAAGATGAATGAAACTTTCCACTATTTCCACATGATTGTCTCACGATATGAACATATCATTCTTCTCAGTTGACAAGGTTTTCATATTTTTGAGGTTTAAATAAAGAATAGCCTTTTCACTTTCCTTCTTCGCTGTCTGCAGCAGTTTCACCAAGTCCTCTTTACTTTCTGCCATCAGTGGGGTATCATCAGCATACCTTAGATTGCTGATAAATCTTCCTCCAATCCTGACTTCAGCCTCTATGTCATCCAAGTTTGATTTCCTCAT
Source organism: Eptatretus atami (assembly GCA_035128595.1). NCBI lineage: Eukaryota > Metazoa > Chordata > Myxini > Myxiniformes > Myxinidae > Eptatretus > Eptatretus atami. The sequence continues at coordinate 126,772,997 of CM068956.1, forward strand.
GATATACTCACTACCTACACAGGTTGAACAAGTAAGGGGAGAGAATGCATTCCGATCTGACCCCTTTTCCAATTCTCAACCATCCTGTCTTTTCATACTCTGTTCTTACTGTATAGTCCATTGGCCAATATAGGTTACCTGTACCACTTAGCGGAAATCATCCATATGTTATTTTTCAAGTAGTATTATACCCAAGTTTACATTTTCACATGATGGGCATCTGAAATGTGCAGATTTCTTTAAAAAAAATAAAAATAAAAAATTAAAAAATAGTTAAAAAGATTAATTGAAGGATGTATCAGGACCTTATAAAAAACATCTTTAAAAGTGACAAAGTGAGCTTATTCGTTTAACTTTTTTGGACAAACTGCATAAAACTTAACAAAGCAATGCAGAGGAGTATTATTGAACTTATGAAAATGTAAAACAAAAAAAATCCAACTACAGTACTTTTTTTTAAAAAGTATTTTTATGAAAAAAATACTCATTTTTTAATGCGCATTTTTTTATTTTCTATTTTTCTACAATTTCACTGATTGCTATTCATTGAAAACAGACATAAAATAAATGTATTATTTCGTAGTTGCGCCTGATGTTGGCATATTTGCCCAATAAAAGCGTTTTTTCACACAATGACCCCATATTTAGTTCCAAATCCCAATTTCAATGCAGAAACGTGTGTTTTTCATCACATGGTGTGTATTTTTACTTGGACTAAAGGCCCAGTCACACCTTGACGTTTTAGCCAACGTATGCCGATTTTTGAAAAATTTGTCTAAAACGCTGGCACACGTTGAAGACGTTATGGGTAAGTTTTGATAACATTGAGAGCACGCTGGAAAACACTGCCATACGTCGTTGCACGCTGGCTTTAAACGTTGTACTTTTCGGTTGTCCTCAATTTTTGCATGCTTGAAATTTCACGACGTATGCCGGCGTATGACTCACACGTTCCACTACGCTGGCCATAAGTAGTAGGCACGTTATGCGATCGTTGACAGACGTCAACACATGTTACTTGTAAGTTAATCATAAGTTGAGACACGCCGAGGTAATGTTTAGCGTACCCGAAACTTATTCCTAGCCTATGAGTAACGTGTTGTAGGCACGTTACGCGATCATTGACACACGTCGACACACGTTACTTTTAAGTTACTCATAGGCTGAAAGACGTCGGTATAATGCTTAGCGTGCCTGAAACTTATTTATAACCTATCAGTGACATGTTGCTAACACGCTATGCGATCGTTGACACACTTCGTCACTCCTTGCTTGAAAGTTACTTATACGTCGAATCATGCCGAGTTATTGTTTCGGGCAAAAGAGGCTTTTATCTAACCTATGAGTGACGTGCTTTGCACCTGTGTGTAACGCACTCCGCCGCATACTGGCGTATGTAGACGTATTTGACGTTTACCGGACGACTACAGAACTTAACGAACGAGTTCCCAACTACAGATACCAGATAATGATGTAATGGCAGCGATTAGGGAATTGGTAAATAAAAAGGGGTTTCACAGGAGGAACCCGTCAGTGTTGCAGACTACATAGCGAGTACATGTCCATGACATTACGAGAGATGGAGTATCCGGCAACGATGACACTACAATATCTACCTGTCCTCCAACATCAGCATACCCTCATCGATTTGGCACTGCACCAGTTGCGTGCCAATAGAACCGAGAGAAGAAGACGTGAATGGAGGAGAAGGTACTGGGTGACACCATGGATCGGGATTTGATTTGCACCGATAAGATTTGCACGGATAAGATTTGCACGATAAGAACATTATGCACCGATAAGAACACGTTAAGTGTAAACAATTGCGATTGTTTGGCGCAAGCGTCTATTTTCAATAGTGGAGTTTGAGCGATTTAGCACGTTGAATAGAAACGCTTCAAATTTCCGAGCGCCAGCGTCAAAAAACAAAGGCGAGTGACAGCAATTTAAATCGTTCATTGTAAACAATTAAAATAGTTGAGTGGCACCGTTTAAAAGTCGTTGAGTGTAAAAAAAATCCAATTGTTGAGCGCAAGCGTCTACTTTCAATAGTGAGTTGCAGCCATTTGAATCTTTGAGTGGCAGCCTATGAATAGCAAACCCCACGTCACCGGCAAAGATAAACTGCCGCACGATATGGATAAGTTAGGCTATCGTTGGCATAGGTTGTGAACGCCGGCTACACGATAATTATTCGTTGGTATACCGTATCTATAAGGTATCGAAGCGCTCTATGTACATTATTAGTACCTTGAGCATTTGTCCAACTCGTTATGAATACACCTAAAACGTAAAAACAAGCCATAGCTCATTGTTGAAAAAACCCCCAAAAAATTAGCCGCGAAGAACTTCGAACAATGGTGCAAAGATGTCTCCTACCCGTGGACACGCGGACGCAAGGAGGATCCATCATCACCCACACCTCCCATCACACTCACCTACTACTGCCAACATGAACAAACTACTACTAAATACTGATACTGATACTGATACTGTTACTGCTGACATGGACATCGACTCAAAAAGGAGTCGAAAACACTGATGGGTTCCCCCTTGTGAAGACCATTTTATATACCAATTCCCCAAAACGCTGGGAACACGTCATTATATGGCAGTTTGTAAGTTAGAAACACGTTCATTTAGTTTTTTTGTCGACCGGAAGACGTCAATGGAATACGTCTACAATACGTCAATGTGCGTTGGGACTACGTAAAGAATTGGTTCAAAGCACGTCAAACATAAGTTAGAAATAAGTTTCGCGTAAAAAAGACATTACCGGCGACGTGTTTCGACTTATGAGTAGCTTACAAGTAGCCTTTGTCGACGTGTGTAAGCGTCCGCATATCGTGTGTACAACGTATTCCCATTGCATGCGGAATGTGTGTCATACGCCAAGTACGTCGTAAAATTTTGAACATGTTTAAAATTACTTGACGTACTCCACTTACTACGACGTATGATAGCGTACTTTAGCGTTCTATTCACGTATACCAACTTACCCATACCGTATTTGACGTGCCGCAGCGTTTTAGACACATTTTTCTTAGGTCGGCATACGCTGGCAAGATCGCCAAGGTGTGACTGCGATGTTGACACTTCCATTTCTGCGGCGGTTATGATTTGAATCGTTGTGCGTCAGCCTTTTAATAGGCTACGTCACGTCATCGTCGGCGATACGTGCAGCGCGCTATGCATAAGTTAGACTATCGTTGGGCATAGGTTGTGTAGGCCGACAACAGGTTCAGCATTCGTTGGTATAAGTTAGCTATAACACAACGAAACGTTCTGTGTCCGTTACTAATACGTTATACATAAGACCAAGTCGTTATGAATACGTCCGAATCTTTTAAAAAAAACATCAAAGTTCAAACGTAAGCCAAGCGTTTTACATACATTTTAATACGTTGCCATCGCTGGCTAAAACGTCAAGGTGTGACTGGGCCTTAAGCAAAACAACACATTTTACACGAAGGAACCTCATTCATGCAAAAACAGTCTTATTTACACATTAGAAAGACTGGTGTTGGCTTAGTAGTTAAGGAGACTGGCTTGGGCCTGAGTTCAAGCCCATGTCAGCCAATGAATTAACACCAGGTGGGGTTGACTCAGCCTGTCATCCTTCTGAGGTTGGCAAAATGAGTACCAATGCACTGGGGTAATAACCATTTGGGGTAAACTGCATTTGAGTGAGTAGCGACTCATTCAGGACTGTACTCCTTGCAAATGAAACTGCCTCGGCAGCCCTATGCACCTTCACGGTGTGAAAGGAATGGTATTATATGTTATTATTTCGTGGTTTTGTTAAGGTAAAAAGACAGAAATAATTTTGTTTACCTCTCAGATAATGCTATTTTACTACCACTACCCCCATTGCGTAAATTATTTTATATTTGCAGATTATAACCGACCATGGCAATAAGTCAAGATGAAAAATGTCTGGAGGCTGGTCTGTTTGGAGGCAAGACCATTGACTGAATTATTCGCTGCACTGATGATGATACAAATCTGATGTCACCTCAGAGTCTGAGTTCATGAAAAACATTATTAGAAGCTGCAAAAACAAGAGAGCATTGTGCTATTTTAAAACTCTTAAAAACAGTGAAAAACGACGAAGTACCAGAGATATATTATCATGAAAAATGTAGGAGTTCACTTACACACAAGGAGTCCTTATATCAGTTTTGGCTTTTGTTCTGATCGACTGTAAATCAGATACTTAATCGAGACAGTCACTTCTGTAGGTACCATCTACTTCATTGACATTTGGAGAAAAAAAAGAATTTATGTTTTAAATTTTTGTAATAAAGTGAATAAATACAAGGATGGAACAACTAGAGAAACATTAATTAGGAGCCAAGAGCGAAGTTTAGCCAAAACTGTTCATAGGAGAGCAACTGAATAATTAGACAGTACTATCCTAGCGACGTGCAACCAGGAATTAGTTGCTGTTGAAGCCCACTATCATGCCACATGATATAAAAACTATGCTGTACAAGATCGTGATGATGATACAGGAAACAATAAAGCAACACAGTATGCAGACAAGAGAGAATGATGCTTACCAAAAGCTATTTGATTACATAAGACAAGACGTCATTGACAAGTCAATAGTTGTAACTTGTTGAGTTAACAACAAAGTTTATTCTAGAAATTAAAGAAATGGGTGTGACAAATGTGCTCGATTAAACAAATAAACATGTGCGTTGTAAGTTGGAAGGAGAATTTGGATTGTCCAATCAGATATTTGCAAATGAAAAAGGAAAACTCTTGCTGCTTCCCAACAGTGCATTGGTACTTACACAGATTGCTATAAAAAGCCAGCAGTTGGAGAAGGAAATAAAAACTTTGAGATGGAGTGCTTCAGATGCTCACAAAACTTTCAAACAAGCAGATATACAGTTAAGAACTGACATTAAAAGCTTAAAAGGAAGACCTCTCATGGCGACCACAACTATCACAACTGAACATTGATGCTGTGTGCTTTCCTTCCTCTGTTAAGCTATTCCTCAAGTGCTTATTAACTGGAAATGTTGAGGATTCTAATGTGACACCTGATAGAGTTTCTAAATGCATCGATTCCATTGGCCAAGACTTTATCTACAATGTGAGTGGTGGTAAACACAAACCCCCAAAACATATACTGCTGTCATTTGCAATTAAGTCTCTTCCTGGAAATGTTGAACTAATACAAATTCTGAACTATCTGAGTCATGGAATATCATATTCCCAAACGTCAGAGATGGGGACAGCTTTTGTACTTTATAAGCTGTCATCACTAACTTAGTTATGCTATTGTGCTACCTGCGCATATCCATCGTAGCATTCCCACTGGGTTTGTCTTTGACAACATAGATCGCCTTGAACAGACCCATGTGCAGGTACAACACACAGGGTGAATGGAATTTATGTTCGACATACATATATATATATATATA
>CM068956.1:126784904-126796473 GCA_035128595.1 Eptatretus atami
AGAGAGCATCATGTTGTAGCATTCAACAGTCGCGCTAGCAATAACACCTCACCATCAAATGGCCTGAAACATTAAATATTTGTGTTCTTTTCCCGAATAATTAACCATTTGCATTCAACAAGCATTATGCATCGGTCCCTCGATCATTGGTACATGCTGCCTTAGGGGTCAACTTTTGTGCGCAGAGCATTTTTCAAGAGAAGAATTCAGCGAGATCGAGCGACCATTGCTGCTTATACGCGGACACGGTCAGTTTTAAACGGCCATCATCAATGTTCACGGATCATGTAACTGCGTCGGCGTCCTGGTGTTCTTTGGGGAATCGAAGGATGCCATAGAGATTATACTTGAATTCTGAATGAATGACATCATCGATTTCACTCTCCCCTCATGGCGACCAGATTGAATTGGCGTTTTTGCAAGAGTTAAGCAATATCCTAGTATTGTAGTGGCGGCTGATTCACTACGAGATAAACGTACAGATAGCTGATGTCCCACTTGGTTTAAAGGTCTTATATAAGGATCTTTTTTTGAATAAAAAAGGATGCATGCTTGTTATTCCGTGACGTTAAATCAAATACGATATGGAATAATGATAAACAGACAGTGTAAGCTATTTGTCTCATCATGCTTGGTTACTCTCACAATGAAAAATAACATTCAGTTAAGGCAATTCTTGTTATAATGGCCTTAGACTCACTCATATCACATAAGATACATATAACTTGTTTAATCACCACACTGAAAATCGCTCAGAGACTTAATATCGAATTTATTTAATGCTACGCCTAGGCATCCTATGACGAATTGGTCATTGCATCAGCAACAAGGCTTCACGCTGTGAAAGAAGCATCATTACATATTTACGTTCAACGTGTGATTGTCGTAGGGAGAGCTGATTCTGCATTACTGCGATAGACAGCAAGTGTCAGCAGCAATGCAACACACCTGATGATACTGCACCATTGTAATCAGAATACACTGATTTCCCAATCCTTGAAATTGACATCATAAAACTAAAATAACAAAACGTTAAGAAAAAAGAAAAATTTCTATTTGGCCATTTGAAGGAGAAATATCATCGTCAATTATAGGCTCACACTCGGTTTTTTTCTGGATATTAGCGGTGTAATTACATTAGGTTTATCATGAGGATGGTTTACAAGCAATGAGAAATGTTAAATAATATGTAATCTCTGGACTCGACACATTGTGACTGGAAGCTCAGCTCGTCTACATACTGTAATAATTAGGGCAATTAAAGGTAAGAATTTGAAAGGGCCTTAGAAAAAATAAAATAATTAACTGTATGTTGTGTGTGAGGATAATTATACATAGCATATATCGCATACATGCATACATACATACATACATAGCATCACATACCATACAAACATACATACAGATACTTGCCTTTTTGCGAGAGAACTGGCAAAAATTTTGTTAACCTCAAGTACTGTGGTAAAATGTCCCTTATTTGCATTGTCCACACACACATAAGCAAATGGCACATGCATACACATATTACATAAGCCAGGACTTAAATGAAAGACAATATAATGTATGTGTATACTATCGACATTATATACATATGATATATATATGAGAGATATTACATTAGATACCATATATATATATACATATACGATATATATAAAAGATTTACAAATGGGTATTAAGACATGACAAATAATAAAGTCGGTGGGTGGAAGCAAGATATGCTCCATTTGAGCTCCGCACAGGGCCGAATTAGACATGGGTGGCCCCTGGGCAGTCCTTCCAGTAAGTGGTGGCCTGGGCTTCAGTAGTGGAGGCCCACCCGCTACGTTAGAATACTAAAAAGGTGACGACCTATTTACAGTCATTCCATAAAAGTATATTTTTTCAAGAACAAAGAATCTGACATTCTATATAAAATAGAGAATGAATATAGATGGAATACTATATCTTGTTAAGATGAATATCTTAATCATCTGTTCCACTAACCTACCAACTACCATTCGCACTGCATTATAATAATTTTCCTACAAAATTTTTTCATGAATATTGTGTGAGGCCCCTGTGGGAGCACCCTGGGCAACTGCCCAACTTGCACCATACCTAATCCAGTCCCTCCTGCACAGTGACCTTTCTCTTGATTTGATGTTTCCACATGAAACTTGGCTTGAAATTGCATTGCCATCAAGCAGCGGGCACTGATCGAGAAGGCCACATTTCAAAACCAGGACGATATAGCGGCTTTCCTATTTCCATTGCATTGTTGTAGATAAACGTCTCACGTAATCTTTTGGAAAAAGAGTAACTGTATCATAGCTTTCTTGGTGTCATATCTCTAGCTAAATTTCCTATTTGGAGTTGCTGTGTATATTCAAAACTAATAGTGAGTCCACTGGCAGGTGTGATCTGAACAATATGATGTGAAACAGTTCCTGAAATTCTATTTCAAAATGGAGGCAGTCCGCAAAAGTTCTTTTTATTTTTTTTTCGAAAAAAAAACACTGTTGCATGCCAAAGTCTCAGTTTCCTCTCCCACCAAATCTTTCTCTCAATCTCATTCCAATACATCTATCCATTGTCATTTGGATAACATTTCTCATCTGATTTAAAGTCTCATAAGACATAAAACGTGAATCCCATTCTGACAAAAGGACGTCACAATTAGAAGCTCCACACTTTAGTTGAACGATCATGTAACTTGCAGGACGGAAGCACAACAAACATGCTGTCTTGGGGTGGTGAAGGGAAGAATCAAAGCGCTTTCCTTTCCGACCGGTGTGAACGATAGATCTTAGTGTGGCCTCGCCCTCGACACAGTCCCTCTCGACCCGCCGTTCCCTGAACCCAACCTTCCGCTGAAGTGCTCGCTGCGCTGTCTTTTTATCCATCATTATATTATTTCACCTCTTAGAACCCTTCCTTCATTTCCATGTAATCCAAAACTGGATTAAAAGCGTTTTTTGCTGCCGACTTACGACACTCCAAACAAAATGGTACTTTCTAACATGTTTTTTATAAATTGCAACGAAATTAATTCTTGGCAGAAGCTTGTTGAAAGCCGGGTGCGATACAGACTCTGCTTCGGCTCATGAGGAGCTAGGAGAGCTTGGCATTTGTTGCATCTCTACAGACAATAGGACATCTGCACAGAGCAGGAATAGTGAAATAAGTGAATGAGACAAGAATTTAAGGAAACTGCATTGGTCTGCCCAAAACTAACATTGTTTTTTCCATGGTATCCAAGCTGTCATTAACAGCGAGACCTGATTGCTGGCGTCTGCAGTGCCATTCAGGTAATCATCCCACATCAGATTTATGTAACTAGCTGCGCTGTAAATTGTATGACCACCATGACCTTTTGTATGGTCATGTCTCCCACATCGGCAATACATCCCCGAGCTCATGGTCACATCAAGAGATTTTTATTGATTGGCATCTTGCGACGTTGATCTCTGAAGCGACGTTGATAATTCGGAGGAAATGGAATTTGAATGATTTTGCCAATCTTCCCTTGATTAGATACTTATTACCTCCAATTGAGTTGGCCCTGGTTAGCATTCTATATGGACCCGATGCTCATGATGCGGGTGTACCTGCAGGTCAAACCCATTATATCCTATAGGTGTTGTTCCTTTGTCCCGTGTAGTCCATGTTAATTATCGTAAAAGTTACAACAGTCTACTAATTATTTAATCCTGCATATATTTGTGTACTAACTTACCCAATAAGTGTTAGATTACATCATGTACATGTTGCATATAATCTATAACACAATAGCTGCGGAGATAGAGGGAGCTTACAAAGCCTGTGGAGAAAGGAAGGACAGGTTACAGAGTAATGTAACAGACATGGTCATCCTTTGTCCCATTTTTCTGGTGGCCTGAGCTAGCTTGGAGCATCCAGGCCCCTTGTGGTGGAGTAACAATATCAATGGACCAAGCCTTCGCATTGTGCAGTTGTGGTTGCACCCATTTCACTACAGACATTGGGTTCGGTCAGCCTGAGCCATGGAACTTTACAGAATTTCTGTTGGGAATACATCAATCATTTTTGACCAATGGGTATAAAAATTGTATATGTGGAATATTACTTGCCCAGACCAAGGATCAAACCGCGATCTTTGGTGAACCATACCAGTGCTCTGCCATCTGAAGTATCTGGGTGATGCAACTGGCTGAGGCATGCAACGCTCCCAATATAGAGAATGCCACTCTCTGCCCACTGCCTTCCAGGACCCCACTGCCACCCATAAGAGCAGCGAGGTCTGTCCAGAGAGGTTTCCCCAAGGACCCTAAGTTCGATTTCCAGTTTGGGTAGTAATATTTACACAACATCTGTTGGCACACATAACATTGTTTGTTTTCTGTCATTTACAATGTATAAAGTATCATTATTTTAAAAACAAGCAGATTTAGAAGAATTACCTTTGATAATTTTTTTACAGTTAAAAAATGGATTGTTCCCCTTCAAACAAAATATGAGCAGTATCTTCTTCTTACAAATGTCAAAAGCCAGCACTAGTGCCATGTGATAAATTAAGTTCCCAGGTCTCGTTACTGTTTGTAGGGTCGTCTCTTCCCAAAAAGCAACTGTTTGTAGCAATCCCAGGCAAATTCTTAAATATATCGGGGCGATTAAAAGCTGATGTTGGCTTTTTAAAAATTTATGTAGAACATATAAGAAATAACGTTCAATGTTGACATTTGGGCAATGGATTGTCTACCCTGAGCAAGTATACAGGAAACTGGTATCAACACTGTCAAAGCATTCCAGGTGGTAAAACTTAGATGGCATAAACCAACAGTCCTTCTGGCGGAAACAGACGTTATCAATTAAGTTCCTTGTGAAGGAGAAATATATCCTGCGAAATTCACAGAAAAAATTGATGATCATGTCTTTCATGTAATTATAATGGTATAAATTGTGCAGACTAGAGTTAAAATAAAGAAATTGCCAGTGAAGCGTGTGTGATCTGACGCATACTCATATGAAACCAACTGCTCCTACTCAAGCAAAACATAAAAACATGTTGAACATCTATTTTTGAAACACCTCACAATTACATACGTGAAACTGCCGAAATTGAGTCAATGTTGGGAAGTGTGGAAATAACCACTCTTCGCACGTTGAAACTCATAGGTTTAGTGGAAGGTGGAACCAAGGACGTCATATTAACAAAAACAGCAATGATGCGGCCCATTACAACAGAGTCGGTGAAAATGCTACAGACGAGGAAGATGACCATCTTGAAGATTTTGACAGTAGTAGGCCCTACCTGCCTTTATCCAGAGGTCAAAGTGAACCAGCAAGAATGGAACCATCTGGTCACCCACCAAAGACATGAGTAAACCATCATCTGTAAAATGAAATGCGGTAGACACATAAGTGTTTTGGATCTTTAACTGGCTTTATTACTTTGATTTTTTTGGGGGGGGGGTGGGGATAAAAGAATGTACACAGAGCATTGAACTCCTTGGGAGGTCATGGAGGCTAGGGCACAGGCGAAATAATAAAATTAAGGGTTGTAAAAGCTGAGAAAATGAGGTCTTTGATCATGTTGCAGAATTGTTGTCATTGACATGCGTAAAGCAAAGTATTGTTGTTACATTGGGTGAAAATGAGTTATCTTATAATTATGGGATATGTTGTTGTAATGCATGTTGTTGACTGACGTCGAACACAACTTGAGGTTTGGTCCATGATGTTGAGCTCATCCCTGATGTGGAACCTGCGACCGGTGGTTGCTGATCTCCTGTTGCAGAAGTCGACTGAAAGGATCGAACCCTGCCATGAAAAACGGTGCTCAGCTGAATTGATCCAGGCAGTGGGAAATCAATGAATTGCTTGTAAGAAGTTATAACTTCAAACTAAAATAGCTTTTTGTAAGTCTCCAGTACATAATGTGTGTGGGTGTTTGTGTGTGTGGGTGGTGTGTGTGTGCGCGTGCGGCGTGCGGCGGTGCGTGGTGTGTATTTTGATTCTGGCTCATTTGGACTACGGTGCAGTAATGTCTTATTGATACACATCACATTGACTTTATTTTTTTTCTTGAAAAAGAAAAACAGCACATTTCATAGGATAATTCCTTGGAGTAAATAAAACAATTTGTGGAAATCAAAATGTAGACAATCTTCATTTGGTTATTTCCACCAAACCAGTTATCGAAAGCCCCAACCGTGCCAAGATCACGACTTCATTTATTTTCAGATTAATTTGGAGAAAACATTCCGGAAGTTCTCATTTCAACTTGAACATTCCAGGTTTCTTCTTGTATCACATCTTCCTCCAAGGACTTTAAGGAGTTCACCAAATATGACCAGTTCCAAATGCAAGCTCATTTGTCGTGATATCGCCGAGCTATGTTTTCAGTTCTCTTAAAGTTTTCTTTCCACTCCAGTTGCACAGCTCCACTGGCATAAGTCGATTTCTTAAGATGCCAAGTAACTCTTAATTTCCATTTAGTCCAAGTAAAATTGCCACTTTATTTATTTATTCCGAATTAGTTCGCAAATGTGATTGGGTAACTGCTGCACGTTGATTCGGCACGTCTTCCTTTCCTGAGGAAAAAAAACTGGTTGCAACGACTTTTCGATGTTCAGTTTAATGGAAATTATCAAGGTCATATCTACAAATGAAGCATCCCGTTCATTATTTTTCAATGGTTCGTTTCGTGACTTCTCAAGGGACTGGATACTGAAGCGTTTTTTAAAATGATATAAATGTATTACTTCACACACGTCTATGCCTTTGTGTATACACGTATGCCACACTCAAATATATTTGCCACAAATATAAAGGTGGACGGTGCTTGTATGACCTTCCGAGACCCGCACTTGTCCGTTTGATTCACTCATGTCATTTCATAAAGCCCATTTATGTAGTGTCCTCGATATTGCATTGCATTATTTACTCTTTCTCCATCTCATTCAGCCCTCTCTTTACTAGTGAGCCTTGTTCATGACATGAGCCTTCAAAGCCTTGTATATAGACACACGGATCTCCAGAAAATAATGACTTACAGGGATCTTATGATATCATAAAGAGCAGCACTTGGGCAAAGCATGCAAGGCCCATGATGTGCGGCAAGAGAGATGTTTTACGGATAGTGCTCATCATTACTTTCGATACTTTATGCGCAAAATGGGAATTGATACCTGATCTTAATATCTATTATCCACAATATATAGGAGTGCCAAAGTATGTGGTCCAACAAACATGATATAACAACAATCATAGTGCCCCACATCACAATGCAATAACACAACCAGAAAAGAGCATCAGAGATTGCAGACCCCTCACCAGACTTCTTTGATGTGGTATATTTTTTTTATGGTTTTGAGGGTAAATCCAATACGCTGCCAAACCATGACCACGATCTGATTGAATTTAACAACATTATTACCTATCTCTACTAGATCAAAATTTGAAAGTTTCACATCGATTGAATAAGCGGTTCTGGAAAAACATTATATTTTTGTTCAATCCAATATGGCTGCCAACCATGTGAACCTATCAATTATTCCTACACAACTGTAACAACCATGGCTTGGGGAACACTTGGTGTGAATTTTCCCCCAAATTGTTCAGCATTCTGGAGAAGATTTATAGGTTTGGGTAAATCCAATATGCTTGCCAAACCATGTAACCAATTACATGACGAAAAGAAAAAACCGTGAACGAAAGAGGTAACGAGAGAGAAGCCCAGCAAGCAGGTGTAGGCGTGCAAAGAGGAGAAAGAAGCGCGCTGTGGTGTCTGGCCACGCCAACAGCGAGACGTTCGCTCCTGCCCCAAGCTTCGCAACGATCGTATGGACTGGCGTTCAAAGCTGCCCCCGAGAGGACTGTACGACAAAGCTGGGTGCTTGGCACGGACGGACACGCACCACGCATTCAAACGTTTTTTTGCTCTCACGGACGACTATATGGAGCAAGATGATTCTCGCCCCCTCCCCCCCCCCGAAATGACTGGGGTACCCTTGTCTGTGTTTAGCTTACGTCAACCCCTGTAACTTCTGCTCTTTCACTTTTCCCAAGCAATAAAAAGTCTTTTATTTAGGTATTTATATTATAAATGAATTTGTCGATTCCAACCTTCCCGTGTTTGGTCCTTCCTTCAGCTGGCATTGTTCGAACCGAGATAGACTGGAGTAATAACCACAGATTGACCAAAAAAAATCACGCACGCACTTGCGGTAAAACGCTCGACCCACCCTCATTAAGAATCTACTCAGATAATATTGGGCTTGGCCGAGGGCACCTCCTCGCTCAGGTCCACACGTGACCTCTAATTAAACGGAAAATTAGAACGGGAACGAACTCAGTGGTTGACTGGTGGGCGTTCGTGTCTAAAACACCCACCGTACATAACGTAATGAGCGGTGGCCCGTCCGCCTACCGAGGACAACCGCGGATTAACCCCTAGACAAGCTGGTGGCCCGGTACCGCACCGTATACAACGTGCGGATGGGAGATTTTTCGTTCCCCTGACAATAAATGTGTCAGGTCAATACCTGTGGTGCACATTCAGACCTCGAAATTAGAGCGTTAGACCAAATTTAGTAAATTAATTGGGAACGAAATAAGGCAAGAACAACACGGGCAGGTCCCGTGGCCACTGTAGATATAAATATGGATACGGAATTGACCCAGACCCACAAATGAATCACAATGGAGTGAAGAGGAACACTGGGAGAGAATGGAAAAATAACCCCCACCCCGGTCCTGGAAAAATGCGCGCCGATAGCGCAAACGCCGGTTACTCGCCCCCAAGTGCTGCCGAGATTGAAGACATGAGTTGTTCATGAGGCATAATGGCACAATGAAAGTCGAGCGAGGCGATGAAGCCAGAAAAATGGAACCGAAAACACAGAAAAATGACAATGATGGGCGAAAAAAAAGGGAATGTGAAGCGAGCAGAGAAATGGCAGCGTACAAGAGTAAGGGAGTGAGGATCGGTGTCCGGCGAAAAGATGAGGAGAGCGAGGCCACTGATGGAGAGATTGGAACATACAGAGAGGAAGGACGACGATAACGAACAGACATGATGAAAGAAAAAGAGAAGAACACAGGGGCGAAAAGCGTAATAAGAGCGTTGGAAGGAAACAAGAGAGATGACGGCAATAAAAACGAATGTAAAATGGCACACAGAAACTAACGAAGAAGTAGAGAGTGACAGAACGATGGACAAAGGAACGGGAAAGAAAACACAATAGAAACAACGAAGGTGACGTAAGGGGAAATACAAGGGATGGGGAATTTATGAAGTAAAGAAGGAGTGGATGAGTAAAACTTCGAGGTTTAATTCGAAATAAAGCAAAACAGGTAGATAACACGTAGGGCAGTAAAGAAGAGATTATGAATGCATGGACCAATGGATATTTGCAGCGTGACAGGTGCTCGAAGAAAACGGGAGAGGGAGTATAACAAGGTGAGTCAGGGCGAGACGGGCACGTGCATCGATGCGATGGTGTGTGTCGAGTGGGGAACAAAGGGACCCGGTTTGAGTACCTCAAAATGCGGATATGGCGGAGTGCAGTGATTGGTTACAATTTGGGACTACTGCACACAACACCAGCCTTATAGCTCAGTTATATTGTAAGTGTGGTTCAGTTAAGCCGCCCCTACTCTAGATGAATTAAATGTACGTGCACTGCGGAGTTATTTTGATAGATAGGATTTTTTACATTTAACATCACTACAACAACAACAACACTCGCTCCGCATTCTCCGCGCACACCTGGCATCGGGCATGTCCGAATTCCATCCCCAGCGTGTGCGTTTCGGTGTGGATCGGCACCGTATATGTCACAAAAGCGTTTCGCTGTCAGCTGCGTGCCAAAAAGGGTATCGTCGTTTCCGCCTAAATGGCACGACACACCCAATCGGGGCGGTCCTTGGCAAGAAGGCCGGAGCCGTGTCAACCGCCATCCCCCAATAGAGGCAGGCCACGGAGGGACGGGCCGCGATCAACAAAGACAAGCGACAAAGAAGAAGAAGCAATCGAAGATTGCGCCCATTCGCCTCGAGTGCGCGTCCAGTCGCCTCAGAGTGCGCCGTCCACTCTGCCGAGTGCGCGTCATCTGCTCGAGTCGCGTGCCATCTGCTCGAGTGCGCGTCCAGTCTGCTCGCAGTGCTTCGTCCTCGTCCGGGTCTGCGGCTGACTGCATCGCTGGATCCGAGGTGTCTCGTCCTGGCGCATTGCTGCGGGCATCGACCATCCTCCACTCTGAAGATCACTCGTGTCGCCTGCCCGCGAGCCGAGGAGCAGCCAACGCCCGAGCACGACCCCGTACCTAGTGCTGAGCGGCCTGGTGCGGGTTCCGATCCATAACCCCAAGATTGTCAGAACCGCACAGGTGGACAGATCCAAACTAGCTCTCTTCCCGCAGCTGTCCCCTCCGAGCTGACGAGGCCATCTCTTCTGGGCATTGTGTGTGTGTGTGTGTTGTGTGTGTGCCTTGGCCCCGGCCAAGTACAACTGTGTAGTGCTTTCTTGCTCATTGGGTACATTGCATTTTATAGTCCTGAATAATCTGCGTTGTGCTCCCTCCCCGATTATGAAAATAAATCCCCCTATTGTTGAATGTACCACTCGTTCGTGCTCTTTCATTGGCCTAGTGGTGGGAAATTGGGGAAACCGGTAAAGGTGTATTGACCCGACGTCTTGGTAACATCCGCTCGGGTGAACGCATGTTCGACACGGTAACGGCTCGTCGCCGAGCCTGCCGAAGGTTGGTCCCCCGTATTGGACTGCGGGATTAGGTAACAGTCAACCCCCCTCATCGCGGTCACCCTACAGCGCCCTCCCAGTTTCATCGCGGGTCCTTGAACGGTAACTATTTTTTCGTGCGTCCCCCGTACATATCGCGGTACTAATGTAAAATTATACATATTAAGCAATCAAATATAATGCGTGGTGCTCGACCATCACACAACGCATCGAGACAAAGTTCGCTTGTGAACTTCGAATATTTCAAACGTTTTCTCCA
Source organism: Eptatretus atami (assembly GCA_035128595.1). Lineage (NCBI taxonomy): Eukaryota > Metazoa > Chordata > Myxini > Myxiniformes > Myxinidae > Eptatretus > Eptatretus atami. Next base: position 126,795,890 of record CM068956.1, read on the forward strand.
AGCCCCCCGATGCCGCCCAACCCCTCACCTCGAAGGTTTCTGGCAAGGAAACCGAAGCGCCAGAGAAGGTCCTGGCGCTCAGGAGAAGGTTAGGTAACAAGTGCTCGATATATGCTTCGGGAAGGAAAAAGGTTTCCGCCGTTGACGAGCACTGTGCCCAATGCACCCAGCACCCGTTCAAACCGACCGAGACAACAGTCGCTCTCCGCACCATCAACCCAACACTGCCAAACCGACCAGAACCAGACAGTCGAATCTCCGCACCCTCAAAACCACTCACTCCAACCGACCAACCATCACCATCGATCTCCGGCATCCGTCAACCCACCACTGCAAACCGACCAACACAGACCATCGATCTCCGCACCTCAAACCCACTCACTGCCAGAAACCGACCAGACCAGTCCGAATCGATTTGGGGAGGCACTCAATCATCCGCGGATTTTCACTATCCAACTACCGGGGAACCACACCCTCGGCAGGCCTCGAGCGGAACGAGCCGTTACCGTGCTCGAACCATGCGTCACCCGAGCGGATGGTTACCAAGACCCGTCGGTCCAAATACACAATTTACCGTTTCCCAA
>CM068956.1:126796483-126821345 GCA_035128595.1 Eptatretus atami
AAAGAAGCACAGAAACGAGCTGGTACATTCAACAATAGGGGGATTTATTTTTCAATAATCGGGGAGGGGAAGCACACAAACAGCAGAGTTATCACGACTATAAGAAATGCAATGTACAATGAGCAAAGAAAGCACTTACACAGTTGTTACTTTGTTACTTAGAGACGGGGCCCAGACACACACAGCACACACACACACACACACAATTGCCCAAAGAGATGGACCTCGTCAGCTCGGAGGGGAAGACAAGGCTGAGGAAGAAAGCAGCTTGGGATCTGTCCACCTCGTGCGGGTTCTCGACGATCCTTGGGTAATGGGACTCGAACAGCACACACGAGTCGGCTCCAGCACGAGGTACGGAGGGTAGTGTCGGGCGTGCATGCTCCTCGGGCGGCAGCCGACACGAGATGATCCCGAGTGGAGATGGTCGACTGCCCGCAAGAATGCGCTCAGAAGAGACACCTCGGATCACGCGATGCAGTCCAGCCGCAGACCCGGAACAGAGACGAGCACTCCCAGCAGACTGGAACGCGCCTCGAGCAGACCTGACGCGCACTCGAGCAGACTGGACTGCGCACTCGAGCAGACTGGAAACCGCCTCGAGCAAGACGGACGCGCACGCTCGAGCAGACTGGACGCAATCATCGTTCCTTCTTCTTTTGTCGCTTTTTCTTTTGCGGCCCGTCCGCCCCGGGCCTGCTCCTATTGGTGGATGGCGGTGACACGGCTCGCCTTCTTGCAAGGACGCCCCGACTCTGGTCTGCTTGTCGCCCATTAGGCGGAAAACGACGATCCCTTATTTGGCACGCAGGCTGAAGCGGAAAACTGCTTTGTGACCATATACGGTGGAAATCCACACGAAACGCACACCGGCCTGGGGGCATGAATTCCAGACATGCCCCGCAATGCCCAGGAGTGCGCGGAATACCGAGAGCAGAGTGTTGTTGTTGTTTAGGGATGTAAAAATGTAAATAATCCTATCTATCAAAATAAACTCCGCAGTGCAACGTACATTTATTCCCATTAGAGTAGGGGGGAGACTCTAACTAGAAACACACACTTACCGATATAATGAGCATAAGGAACTCTGGCTGTTGTGTGCAAGTAAGGCTCCCAAATTCCGTAACAATATCACATGCACTCCGCACAGTACTCCGGCACTACTGTGGGGTACTGGGCCAAAAAACCCCGGGTCCTTTGTTCCCCCCAACTCGACACCCCCATCGCATCATGCAACGTGCCGGTCTCGCCATGACTCAACCTTCGTTATATCTCACCCTCCGTCTTGTTCGGACTCCGTCACGTGCAATATAACATGTCCATGCATTCAATAATCTCTTCCTATTCCACTACGTTCTACTGTTTTGCTTTAATTTCAATAACCTCAGAAATTTCACCTATCACACCTCCTCTTTACCATTCATAAATTCCCCATGCGCCTTGTATTTCCCCTCTAAGTCACCCTTCGTTGTTTTCTATTTGTGTTTCATTTCCGTTCCTATTGTCTCCATCAGTCTTCACCCTCCTCTACTGCTCTTCGTTTAGTTCTCGTGTGCCATTTTACATTCGTTTTAATTGCCGTACATCTCTCTTGTTTTCCTTCCCAACGCTTCTTAATTCCCTTTTTGCCCCGTTGTTCTTTCTTCACATTTGTTCTTTCAATTCATTCTGCTTAAATCGAATCGTCTCTCCTCGTATAGCCATCTCCTCGCTCAATATCAATCTGCCTCGTCCGCTCACTCTTCCGGACACCGATCCTACAACTCCCTTAACCTCTTGTAACCGTGCAATTTCTTTGCCCATCGCTTCACCCATCTCCCTTTTATTAACGCCATCATGTCAATTTTTTCTGTTGTTTTCGTCATTTTTCTGCTCATCGCCTCGCTCGACATTTTCATTTGTGGCCATTAATTGCCTGATGAACAACATCACTCAACTCGGGCAGCACTGGGGCGATAACCCGGCGTTTCTGGCCAGCTATACGTCCCGCATTTCCAGAGACCGAGGGTGGGGGTTATTTTCCATCTCTTCCATTGCTTCCCTCTTCACCCCATTGTGACTTCATGTGGTCCTGGTCAATTCCGTATCCATATTTACATCATCTACATGGCCCACCGGGATACTGGCCCCGTGTTGTTCGCGCATTATTCGCGTCCCAATTAAAGTTAACTAAAATTTGTGTCCTAACAGGCTCTGAATTTCGAGGTGCGTGAAGTGACCACAGGTAAATGACCTGACACCGAATTTATTAGATCAAGGGGATGAGAAAAAATCTCCACTTCGACAGCATTGTACGGTGCCGATACACGGACCTCAGCCTTGTCACTCAAGGGTTATCCGCGTTTGTCCCTCGGTAGAGCGACCTGGCCACGCTCCCAATTACGAGGACGGTGGTTGTTTAGAACACGAACGCCACACAGTCAACCCGAGTTTCAGTGTCCCGTCTAATATTCCGTTTAAATTAGAAGGCACGTGGTGACCTGAAGCGAGGAGCGTGGCCCTCGCAAAGCACCAATATTACTGATTTAGATTTAATTAGGGTGGTCGAAGCGTTTTAACCGCAAGTGCGTGCCGCCTGATTTTTTTGGCAAATCGTGGTAATTACCTCCAGTCTATCTCGTTCGAACAATGCCAGAGCCAATGAAGGAAAGGACACACGGAAGGTTGGAAATCGACAAATAATTTATTAATAATAAAATAACATAAATAAAAAGAACTTTTTATTGCTGAGGAAACTGACAAAGAGCAGAAGCCTTACAGGGGTTGACTTACAGCTAAACACAGACAAGGGACCCAGGATCATTCGTGGGGGGGGGGGGGGGCGAGAAAATCATCTTGCTGCACCAAGATAGTCGTCCGTGAAGCAAAAAAGTTCTGAAAGCGTGCGTCGTGCATACGTCGTCGCCAGCACCGCACTTTGGTCGTACAGCCTCTGCGGGCAGCTCTTGAACGCCATCCATACGACTCTTGCGAAGCTCTGGCAGACGAACCGTCTCGCTTGGCGCTGGCCAGACACCACACGCGCGTCTCTTCTGCCTCTTTTGCACGCCTACACTGCTCTTGTGCTTCTCTCTCGACCTCTTTCGTTCACGGTTCTTCTTTCGTTCATGTCATGGTTACAATGGTTTGGCAGCCATATTGGATTTAACCCCAAACCCTATAAAAATTCTCAGATAATGGCTGAACAATGAGGGGAAACGTCACACAATGTTCCCAAGCCAGGTGCTGACAAGTGTGTTTTAAAGGAAAATTGAATAGGTCACCATGTTAGGCAGCATAGGATACTGACACAAATCATATAAATAATGTTCTCTCCAGAACCGCCTTATTCAATCGATGTGAAACTTCAAATTTTGATCAGTTAAGATAGTAATACATGTTATAATTTCCAACTCGATCGGCATGCATGTTGGCTAACCGTATTGGATTTACCTCAACCTATAAAAAAAATATAACCAACTCAAAGAGCCTGGTGATGGTCTGCAATCTCCTATTGCTTTTTTTCTGGTTTTGTGATTGCATTGTGAGTGGGCAAAGATGTTGGTATAATTATAACCATGTTGTGGACCACATACATGATCACTCTATAATTTCCCTGAATAAAATAGATATTAAGAATCATGGTATCAATTCCATTATCGTGAATTAAAAGTGTCAAGAAGTAATGAAATGAGATATCCGACAATAACATCTCTCTGCCGACATCATGGCTCTGCCTAGCTTTGCCCTGTGCTGCTCATATCGAAAATAGCATAAAGACTCCTGTAGTCAATTATTTCTGGACGATCCCGTGTGATAATAATACAAGACAATGAAAGGCTCTGTCTCGAACAAGCTCAACTAGCTAAAAAGAAGGTGGCTGAATGAGAATGGAGAAAGATTAATAATCAATGCACAATATCGGACAACTACATAACATGCTTATGAAATTGAACATAGTGAATCAACAACGGACAGTGCGGGTTCTCGGAAAGTCATAACGAAACACCAGTCACCTAATTTGTGGAAAATATATTTGAGTGTGCATACGTGTATACAAAGGGCATAGAACGAATGTGTAGAGTAATACATGTCATATCATTAAAAAAAGCTTCCAATCCCCAGTCCCTGAGAAGTCACGGAAACGCAACATGAAAAAATAATGAACGGGAATGATTCATTTGTAGATAGACCTGATATTCATTAAAATGAACATCGAAAAGTCGTGGCGACACAGTATTGTTTACTCAGAAAAAGGAAGACAGTGCGAATCAAAAGTAGCATACCCCAATCCACATTTGTCGAAATAGATCGAAATAAATAAATAAGTGGCATTTATATACTTCGGAACCTAAAAATGAAATTAAGAGTACCTTGGCCAATCTTAAGAAAATCGACATTATCCATGAGCCTGTGCAACTGGAGTGAAGAAAGAAAAACTTAAGAAGAAACTGAAAACATAGCTGCGATATCACGACAAATGAGCTTGCATTTGGAAACTGTCCAAGATATTTGGTGAACTCCTTAAAAGGTCCTTGGGGAAAGAATGTGATAACAGAAACTGGGAAATGTTACAAAGTTGAACATGAAAACTTCACGAAATGTTTTTCCTCCAAATATAACTGAAATGAAAATGAAGTCGATACTTTGGGCATCCGGTTGGGCTTTCGTAACTGGTTTAGGGTGGAAATTAACAACCAATGAGATGAATATCTAGTGCTACATTTGAATTTCCACAAAATTGTATTATTTACTCCACAAGGAATTTCTATGAAATGTGCTGGTTTTTTTTTTGTCCAAGAAGATAAAAAAAAGGTTCAATGTGATGTGTATCAAAATAAAGACCAATTACTGCACCGTGTCCCAAAATGAAAGCAGACATAAAAATAAACACACACACGCACGCACGCACGCATGCGTCGCACGCACAGCACACACACACACACACAATCAACACACACACAACACACATTGTATACTGGTAAGCACTATCAAAAGCTATTTTTTTGAAGTTATAAAAACCTAACTTACAAGCAATTCATTGATTTCCCAATCTGCCTGGATCATCAGCTGGGCACCGTTTTTCAATGGAGGTTTGAATCCTTTCAGTCCAGAACTTCTAGCAAACAGAGCAGATCCACAACTCCCGGTCGCAGTCCACATCAGGGAGATGATCAACCATGCATGGGACCACAACCTCAAAGTTTGTGTTAGACAAGTCAGGTCAAAGCAACATCATTAGCAACAAACAATATCCCAATAATTAATAAGATAATCATTTTCAACCAATATGTATACAACAATATTTGCTTATAAGCATGTCACAATGACAACTAATTCTGCATGCATAAACGACCACTCATTTTTTCCAAACTTTTACAAACCCTTAATTTTTATTTCGCTGTTGCCCAGCCCCATGACTCCCAAGGGAAGTTCAATGCTCTGTTACTTTTTATCCCCCCCCCCCAAAAAAAAATCCAAAAGGTAATAAAGCCAGTTCAAAGATTCCCAAAACACTTTATGTTTCTAACTGCCATTCATTTTACAGATGATGGTTTAACCTCAAATGTTTTGGTGGTGGATCAAGAATGGTTCCATTCCTTGCGGCTACTTTGACTCTGGATTAAAATGCAGGTAGGCCTACTCACATGTCAAAATCTTTCAAGATGTCATTCCTCCGTCTGGTAGTCATTTCACGAGCTCTGTTATAATGGACGCGCATCAATTGCTTTTTTGTTAAAATATGAGGTCTTTGGTCACCTCTCCACTAACCTAATGAGTTTCATAGTGAGAAAATGAGTGTTATTTCTCACACTTCCAAATGACTTCCAATTCTTCGGCAGTTTTCAGTATAGTAATCTGTGGCAAGGTGAATTCTCAAACAATATGAATGTTCACATGTTTTAATGTGTTGCTTGAGTAGGAGCAGTTGGTTCATATGAGATATGGTCGAAGAAGACAACACCGATCAACTGCAATTTTTTTTAAACTCTAGCTTGCAAATTATACATTATTACCACATGAAAGATATGAACATTCAAATTTTTCCTGTGAATAATCAGCAGATTAATTTTCTCCTTCACAAGAACTTAATGAACACGTCTGTTTCACAGCAGTAAACTGTTGGTTATGCATCTAATTTTACACATAAATGGCTTTGAGCATGTGATACCACTTCCTGTATAACTTGCTCAAGGTAGAACAATACCATTGCCCAAAAATGTCAACATTGAAACGTTTATTTTTTATATGTTCACAATAAATTTTAAAAAGCCAACATCAGCTTTTAATCGCCCGATATATTTATGAATTTGCCTGGGTATTGCTACAACAGGTGCTTTTGGAAGGAACGGACCTACAAAAACAGTAGAGACCTGGAACATAAATTTACAAATGGCAACTATGCCTGGCATTTGGACATTTGTAAGAGAAGTAGTCGCGTAATATTTTGTTTGAAGGGAAAAAAATCATTTTTTAACATGTAAAAAACAAATTATCAGAATTTAATTTTAAATGCTTGTTTTTAAAATAATGATACTTTCAATACATTTGTAAATGAAAGAAAAACAAACAATGTATGTGTGCCAAACCAGATGTGTGAAAATTACATACCCAAACGAAATGAACTTAGGTCCTTGTTGGGGGAAACCATCTCATGGCAGACCTCGCTGCTCCTATGGTGGCAGTGATGTCCTGGACAGCTGGGGGAAGAGAGTGGCATCTTCTTATGTGGGAGAGTTGCAATGCTCAGCCGTGAATCACCCAGATAACTCAATGGCAGAGCACTGGATGTTCATCACCAAAGGACCTTGGGTTTGATTCCTGCGGGGCAGTAATATCCACATATAACAGATTTTATACCCATTGTCAAAAAATGATATGATATTCCCCACAAAAAACTCTGTCAAGTCTCCATGGCAGGCGACCAGAACCCAATGTCCTGTAGTGAAAAATGGGTGCCCAACAAGCACATAGCGAAGGCTTGGTTCCATTGATAATTGATATACTCCAACCACAAGGCCTGGATGCTTCAGCTAGCTCAGGCACAAGAAAAAATGGAGCCAAGGATGAGACCATGTCTTCTTAACATCTCTGCTACCTGATCCTTCCTTTCTCCCACAAGGCTTCTGTAAGCTCCTCTAATCTCCAGCAGCTAATGTGTGTTATAGATTATATGCAACATTATTGGCATGTAATCTAACACTTATTGAGTAAGTTGTACACAAATTAATGCAGGAAAATAAATTGTAGACTGTGTACTTTAACATGAATTACATGGACATTACAGGGGACAGAAGAACAAACACATATAGGAATTGGGTGTTGGAACCTGGGTAGCAACCCATCATGAAGCCATCGGGTTCATATAGGAAGCTAACAGCCAACTCAATTGGAGGTAATAAGTATCTAATCAAGGAAAATGTGAGCAAAATCATTCAAACTCCATTTCCCTCCGATTATCAACGTCGCTTCAGAAGAATCAACCGTCCGCAAGAATCGCCATCATAATAATCTCCTCTGTTGTGACGTCATGAGCTCGGGGAATGATATTCCCGAGTGTGAGAAATGACAATAACACAAAGTGTATGTGGTACTACATTACGGCTGCTACATAATTGTCATGGTGGGATGGAATTACTAATGGCCTGCAGACGCAGCAATCGAGGTCTCGCTGTTAATGCAAGCTTGGATACCATGGAAAAAAAATGTATAGTTTTGGCAGACCAATGAGTTCCCTTAATTCCTTGTCTCATCACTATTCTTACTATTCACTGCATCTGTGCAGATCTAGTTTCATGTAGAATGCAAATGCAGCTCTCCTAGCTCCTCATGAGCGAAGCACAGAGGTTGTATCGCACCCGGCTGTCACAAAGCTTCTGCCAAGAAATAAATATTCGTTGCAATTTATAAAAATCGTTAGAAGTAACCATTTTTGGTTGGAGTGTGTAAGTCGACAGAAAAAAAAACCCGCTTTATCCAGCTTTGGATACATGGAATGAAGGAAGGGTCTACAGGTGTGAAATTATATAATGATGGATAAAAAGACACCCGGCAAGCGAGCAATTCAGGGGGTGGGTTAGGTAACGGGGAGATTGGGGACGTGTGTGAGGCCGGGAGGTGCAACACTAATGATCATCTTCACACCCGGGATCGGAAGGAAAGCGCTTTTGATTCTTCCACTTTCCAACCACCTCCAGACAGCCATGGTTTGTGTGATTCGTCCTGATACAATGATCGTTCACTAATGTGGGTAGCTTTAATGTGACGTCCTCTGTTGTCCAATGGGAATCAAACGTTTTCAATGTCTTATGAAGCTTTTAAAGCCAGAATGATCGAAAATGTATATTCAATACAATGGGAATAGATGTATGGGAATGAATGAGGGATGAAAGAATTTGGTGGGGAGAATGAAGGGAAACTGGAATGTTGGCATGCACAGGTGGTTTTTTTTCGAAAAATAAATAAGATAAAGAACTTTGGTGAGCTGCCTCCATTGTTGAAAATAAAGTGCAGGAACCTGTCCAATCAACGTTTCCAGATTTACCTGCAGTGGACGCACTATTTAAGTAATTGTGAACACAGCAACCTCCAAATAGGAATTTAAGCTATAGATAGACACCAATAGAACTATGTACACGTACTCTTTCCAAAGATACCGTGAAACTTATCTCACAAATGCAATGAATAGGAAAGCCAGCTTATCGTCCTGGTTGAAATGTTGCTTCTCCGATACATGTGCCCCCTGCTGCATGGCAAGCAAATATTCAAGCAAAGTTCATTTGGAAACATAAATCAAATGAGAAAGGTCTCATTGTTGCAGAGCAGAGCTGGATTAGTATGTGCAAGCTGGGCATTGCCCAGGGGTCTCCCAACCAGGGGCCTCCACATTTCATGAAAAAATATATTTGTAAGATTATAATGTATTTATGAGTGCCTGATAAGAGTTGGTAGTTAGTGAACAGATATAAGATATTCATCATAACAGATATAAGATATTCATCTATCCAGTTCTCTATTTATATGAAGTTCAGATTCTTTGTTCTGAAAAATATACTTATGGAGACTGTAAATATGTCGTGCACCTTTTAGTAATTCTAAAGGTAGGGTGGCCTCCACTACTGAAGGCTGCCCAGGGGCCACCACAATGAAGGCTGCCCAGGGCCACTCACATGTCTAAATCCGGCCCTGTGAGGAGCCGTCCAATATGGAGGCATATCTGCTTCCGCAAGACTGTAATTATTTGTCATGTCTAATAACCCATTGTATCTATATATATATAGTATAGTTAATATATATATATAATTATATATGTATATTCTATATAATAATATGTATAATATATATGTTATATATACACACACATATATTGTCATTTCATTAAAGTCCCTGGCTTTGTAATATGGTATGCAATGGCATTGCTTAATGTGTGTTGTGGACAAAGCAATAAGGGACATTTAACCAAGTACCTTGAGGTTAAATCAAAATTTTGCCGTTTCTCGCAAAAGGCAGATGTATGTATTTGTATGTATGTAGTATGTAGTATGTATGTATGCATGTATGGATAATGTAATGTATTAACGCTCACACAAACACTCAAGTTAATTATTTTATTTTTCTAGCCCTCAAATTTAATACTTTAATATGCCATAATTTATTACAGTGTTATGTAGACGAGTGAGCATTCCAGTCACAATGTGTCGAGTCCAAGGAAACTTTAAACATTTGATTTAACTTTTTCATGCTTGGTTTCAACATTACCTCAGATAAAACCTAATGTAATTACATACGCATAATACCAGAAGAAAAAACGGGTGAAGTATAATATGATGATGATATTCTCCTCAAATGGCCAAATAGATTTTTTTTTTTTTAACGTTTGTTATATTAGTTTATGATGTCATTTCAAGGATCTGGGAAACTCAATGAATCTGATTAAAAAACTGGTGCAGTATATTCAGGTGTGTTGCATTGCTGTGCATGCTTCTATCGCAGTAATGACAAATTCAGCTCTCCATACGCAATCACGTGAACGTAAATGATTGTAATGTATGCTCTTTCACAAGAATAGCCTTGTCTGATGCAATGACCAATTCCGTATCGATCCTAGCAGTAGATTAAATGAAAATCGATATTAAGTACTCTTGCATTTTCAGTGTTGGTGAATATAAACAGTTTATATAGTAATGTATGTGAGAAGTGAGTTAAGGCCATAATAACAAGGAATTGCAATTATTAATGATTTTTCATTTGTGGGTAATCACAAGCATGATGAGAGAATAGCTTAACGTCTGTTTCATCATTCTTCAATATTCGTATTTGTTTAAACGTCAACGGATAAATAACAAGACATGCATCCATTTTTATTCAAAAATAAATATCTTTATAATAAGACCTAAACAAGTGACATCAGCTTATCCTGTACTTTATCTCGTAGTGAAAGCAGTACCGCACATCAAATAGATATTGCTTAGACCTTGCAAAACGCCACTTCAAATCTGTGCTCGCCATGAGGGAGAGGAAACATCGAAGATGTATATTTCAGATTCAGATATAATATATGGCATCCTCGATTTCCCCATGAGAACACCTAGGTACAGCGCGACAGCGTTTAAATGATAGCCGTGAACATGATGATTGGCCGTTTAAAAACTGACCGCTGGCCGAGCGTTAAAGCAGATGGTCCGTTCGATCTCGGTGATTTCTCTCTGAAAATGCTCTGCGCACACAAAAGTTGACCCTATAAGGCAAGGTGTGCTAAATGATCGAGGGACCGTAATTGTCATAATGTTGTTTGAAATGCAAATGGTAATTTATCGGAAGAACACAAAAAGTATTTAATGTATGGGCCGATTTGATGAAGTGATGGTGTTTATTGTAGCGCTGACTGTGTGGAGATGTACAACAGGCCGTGAAGTTTGGGGTAAGTTTCCCTGGAGGAATGGAAAATGTTTGTAATTGCGAGGCTATAAGAGCCAAGCAAGTGAAATTCTTTCATCTTCACAACTACATTTCCCATAAGAAATGTGGAGGAAAATATCTGCAATGGCACATCCAACAAAAATCAAATAAATATTTTTAGGAATCAATAAAGTTTTGCAGCATCTCACTTACAAGTCATCAAACTGATTGTGATGGGGTGAAGATAACAGTGGTATAAACAATATATATATATATATATATATATATAAATATATATATACGATATGTATGTGTATATGTTTATATATATGTGTATCTAATGTTCTTGTAAATAGCTGGAATCCTCGTTGTTCATAAAGTTTGCGCATTGCAATCTTCAATCGTGTTTGATTCTCGATTTCCAGATCGAGAAAAGTTGACCATAGTATACATTTATTAATTTTTTTTAAAGTTTTAAATATGGAATGGATGTGTTACACTGTAATTGTGAAATTGCTCTCTCTCTCTTCTTCGTGGCTTTGATTTGGGGGGGGGGGGCAGATTGTTTTTTCTCTCTCTCAGTGAGTGAGGTGGCCTTTTGTTAAATCATATCAATTCAACTCAGAATAAATCTCAGGCAGAATTTTTCAAAATGGTGTAAAAAACAAACAAAACACAAAAATTTAAACATATTCCTCGAAATGGAAAAACAATTTGAAGCAGACATTGGCTTGTTCCAAAGGTGGATATGGCGGAAGTATATTTACTTGAGGATTATAAGTGAAGAATAAAAAACCAATGCCGATTAAAAACAAGCTTCGGCTCCTCACATATATATCTCATGGATATTAATTCTGGCTTTTAACAACAGCAACACAGAAAAAAATGGCCGAATATCTGGAACCAGAATTGAATCGAATGCTTTTCCTGAAGATGTGCAAGCGAGAGTGCGACACGCATAGAACCCAAGTAATTCTGCAGAAATTTATGGATTAACCCATTCTTTGCGGAACAGCAAATTATGAATTGTGGATTTGAAAATGAAAACAACGCGTTCCACCTGAATCACTTATAGTATACAGATCAATATCAGTACATGTACTGAAGTGGATTCACAAAACTAAAGTCGGCTTCGTCAATTTGTAACAGTCAATCTATCTTATGTCTGAAACTTATAGATTAGAAACAACTCAACAAAAGAGTGGGCATAATGGTAGTTATTGCAATAGTTACTGGCGACCAGGCGAGTCGTTAACTGATCTTAAAGCATAATTGGAACCAGCGCTGCCCAGGAGCGCCAAAAGACAGCGTGCGCATCTGATTCTGCTCCTAAATGTGAGTGACAGTTTTAATGAATGTACAGCGACACACATTCGGCCTAATTCACTGTTTGGGGTTGATTACGCAGTCAGTACACTAAATGGATAAAGTGATGTGTCCTCACACATTTGGACTTTTAACCACAATTCCAATCAAACTCAAATGGTGTTCACGTGACGCACAAAGTCTCGTAATTGTCCACAACAATCGCTGCCAGCGATAAATGTCTTGCTGATAAACATCGGAGAAAATGCTTCGACTTTCACAGGGTTTGATCCATATAAGCCGTGAAGTGGAAAGGCGCCAAACGTGTGATGAAAAGCAGGTCTTTAATTAGTGAGCACAGCCGTCATTTGGCCGATGAGACACACAATTAGAATCATTGAAGGCGAATTAAAAGCACATCGGTTCTGTTTCGGTCACTAACATCAGGCAATGTGTCACGTTTATATGAGGCCAGGGCCGCTCTTGCTTCGCGCTCGGACGGCGCCACCTCCCCCCGGGTCCCCTTAACACATGGCCTTCGACACCTCGCCTTGATTAAGGCGCAGAAGAAGCATCGCGCCCATGATCTTGGATGATTTGACTTCATTAGGCGGGCAATTAACGCTGGCGTGCTGATTACACTCGCGCTCTGTTTGTATTGCGGTCGGACCGGCGCGTGCGTGCACGCAGCCGGTGACATTGCTCCGACGTGCAAGATCAAATAAAATAAGTGGCCCCCTAAATGATGGTCCAATGATTGGCACCTGCAGCCGACGGCGGCCGCATCCCCCCGAGCGCTGACGTTTCTGGACAAACAGTCTTGACCTGACGTCCCCATAACGAGGTAAAATCTTCATTACAGCTATACTTGCATCTCACAGTTATTGTCACTGGTGCTGTGTACATATATATATTTTATATAATATATATATATATATATTATAAATATTATATATACACACACACCCATTAACGACATATCAATATATTTTTCTGCTCGCAAAATCAATGACTGCTTTACTCCTGTCTAGATTCCAGAAGTTCAATATATAGAGCACGTCTGCAAGGCCTGCCAAGCAGTTTGATGTCTCGTTCAAACCACATTGCTATACAGCAGTTACAATAGGCATCTATTAAATATAATTTCGGTGTATTTCTCCAGCAAGGATTACACTCTTGCTCAGCAAATATATGTGAGAGAGACAGTCATTTCAGCTGTTGCAATTGCATATCAGTAGAACGAGAGTTTGTAGCATATAGGAGTTAAGCAAGCAACCTGAGAATTTTGTAGACTTTTTTAAAAGATATCTGGAAGCTTTGTAGTAAATTCTAGATGGAAAAGAGTAAATTGCTGTTTTAAATAACTTGTGTATTTTACAATTTTGTCACAACTATAAATCTTTATTTTATTCAGCGCACATTGAGATTTATGAAGATATACCATGTATATACAGCAGCGATGGATCATTTTCACAGTATTCCCAACTGGATTAATTGTTGTCCTCAATGCTTTGTGCGCTGCAAAATAACTGGAGGTAGTCGACAATGATATCGTTGGAACTTGCAAATCAACTGTGTAAAATAATGAGGAGCCACCATGCCGTAAATCATTAATTTCAATGATCTTGTCACCAGGGCAATTTACGAATTAAGCATTTGTAAAGTGTCAAGGTGAGTAATCGCTTCGAAAGAATTAAAATGCATTTCGTTTTTCTGAGATAGGCCAAGTTTAAGCATCGAAATGCCGCTTGATGCCATGTTGCAAACTTCGTAAAAGTATAGCGAACTCGTGGTAAACCCATTTTAGAAGTGATTAATTAATACTTAAAAGACGTACAAATGCATAGCACATAATTCGTATATGTCATGTCAAAATTTATTTTCTTGCACGCGGAATGGATGTAAAGAAATTTGTACTTCATATATATTGGAAATAGCCAAAAAGACCACATATTCCTTTTAAGTGGGCATCATAAGGTCAATAAAACAAAAATGATCAGCGAAATGATTCTGTACAAAAATAAAAAATAAATCTGATGCTTTGTCAATTCAATTAAATACAGAAAAATCGATACAATTGGTGGTTTTGCCTCCCATGAACTAAAAAAACATAATTTGCAAAAAATCCCAATTATAACGTACGATGTCTATACAGTGTGTACAATCTTCAAACCACTTAATCAATAAGGTGCAATGCATTTATAGCAAATAATGTTGAAGTTCCACAAAAAATATGACAACGCAAGTAAGTAAACGCGGAACTGATAAAGAGTCAATGGAGTCCTAAAAACACGCTTGAAACGAAAATGAATCTTTGTTTGACATGAATTATTTAACACCGTCATTATGTTTATCTTGCACGTAAATATTTTTTGTGCTCATATGTAGCTGAACAATTTTCACTGATAGGCCAATATCTCACGGTACAATGCATTCTGGATCAACAAAATCAAAGATATATACGATAGTGAATGTACATGGTATAAACAGAGCGAGGTAATTAGTCGGTCAAAATAAATTGTTATGTTAATAGGTCTACAAATGAGCTGGTCTTCATTGGGCTCGCCTCTTGTATGCGTGGGAAAGGCTCATTTGGATGCAGTCTTACGAGGCTCATTGTAGCGAGACTGAGAGTCCGTGCCATTACACCATGCTATAAAGAACAAGTGGCAAAATCAGCAGGTTTGTAAAAAAAACAAAAGAAAAAAAAAAAGAAATAGAAGCCAGACCAAATCGCAAAAATGTGCGGGATCTTCAACGAACTCTCATCTTCATTACTTAATTAGACAGGGTGTGTTGTGGTAACGCACTGAGTTCTTACCACTTGCTGTCTGTACTCGAAGGGGAAAATGCATGCAGCAAAATAACCTGCATGATTATGTGAGCACCTCAAGCTTGCAACACCACAAGTGCCTAGCACGGTTCGAATGGTGAGCTACGGCGCGATCCGTTGTTCCCCCTGAATGTTGCCCCGCGTACGGCAAAGCAGTGACGTGCACGGTATTGGAATACCACTTTATGGTCGCGAGCCGGCTCTCCTGCCGCGTGTAATTGACATTTCCGGCCTTATACAGCGTTCCACTTGGCCGTCGGTTCGAAACCAGATTTTGACGAACCTCGCTCAATCAGCGGAGCGCATGGCGATGTGCGACGCGCTCGGTGAGCGCCAAGGTATTTCTTGGCAGTTGGAACCTCTTCTCCAGTCTAGGAGCTGCTCACGTTGATTGAATGCCGTACGTCGGCGTCTAACTTTTCCGCCCGCCGCCGCATGGGACTCCACCGACACTGCCAGCACTCGAGTAATGATTCGAAGCTGCCCAGCTGTGTTGGTACAGGCCCATCGGAAGGGCCCGCTGAAAGGGTCCTCGCCGTGATCAGGGCACAGGACGGAGAGCTGGAGTGAGGCTCAGCTCGTGGAAAGGACAGTGCTGAGGCCAATCAGCACGCTCGTCTCCTGTGATCGACGTCGTCGCCTTGCAGAGTCTCTCCGTGTTCTGCTCTCATCTGCGTATGGTAACGCCGACTGAAACGCACAGCCCGGGATGGTAAGAGAGGACCCGTGCTCTCCGTGCAATGACGGATCACTCCACGATTTATCAAGCAAGCAACTGGTGTACACAGATAACACGCGCCGGACAATATCATCAATCTAACGCGAGTCGCACTGAGGCCAATGCCGAGAACGCCCTGCCTCCACCCCCGTGTCGACATCAAAGCAATCCCCTCAGTCCCCGAGCAATATTCATATTGCTGTTGCTGCTATTCAAAACTTTGATCCGATGTATTCATTACATTAATATCTTGTCGTCCTGTCCAAATTTAAATATCTGATCACCTTGAATGCGTTTGCATCACACATAACATTTGGGGAACTATTGTTAATGATTAAAGGTAATAACTGTCCTTGGGAACAGGAACACCACAACACACACACACACACACACAAACACACACGCACGGCACAGCCACGCCGCCGCACCACACACATTTTGAATCCAAGACACTTCAACAATGCACACAGCCACAGCTCTTTGCTCAAAAATAATGTTCTGTGAATGTACTTAATCCAAACCAAAGCAATTTGTTAAATAAGTTTTTCCTTCATCAGTCGCATTGAAACATAGCGAAATAACGATTTGGTAATATTTTGCGAGCATGGGAAACTCTAAAACCTCCCTTGTCCCATCCGACCAATGAATCCCAGTATTAACCCATGGGGTCTTGCACGTGGATCTCGTGCACAGGAAGTTCAGAGGACGCTCCCTGCTGGCCAGGCGTATCGGCGTACGCTCGCTGTCGATTCGTCTCGGCGCCACTGAACTGCGAGAACCAAAGCAACTGGGGCAGCTTTGCACCAGGTTTCGGCGAAGCTTTTGAGCAATCATCAGAGCTGGGAGGGCTGAGATGGACTCACAGCAAGGGATTCCCCTGGTGGCAACGACGCATAGAACTGCTTGGCAGTGGCAGTGGGTTGAGCGCAGGCACAGCAGGCAGTGGTAGCAGCATGCCGGCAGTGGCTGGTGTGGGGATGACCACTGGTCGTAAAGGGCAGGAATACAGGGTATCCTGCATATAAAAAGGGTCGTGAGGAGGGTGCCTGTGTCGGCGTGAGTTTTCCGATGAAAGCGCATCAATGCTAAATGCCGCCCAGCGTCGCTGCATCATCCCCACTGAAACCAGCGACTGCTTTGCACAATGCTCTGCACTCTGACCACTCCGAGCCCGCGCTTTTCCCAGATGCTATCATGCGTCCCATCGTATAGCTTCCCAGCCAGGCGGGAGGGGTTTACGGTGTGAGGGAGGCCGGAGGAGGCCGCTTCGCAGGGAGGGGACGGCGGAGAGGATTAAAAAGGCCGACCTCCCATGGGACTCATCCATCATCCGTTCATTAGCCTCTGCTTCCTCTTTTAGTTGCTGACAGGTGGTCGTTCAGTGCCTCTGCCTGATTTCATTCGTTCCGATCCCATCACGTGGGTGCATCTTCACTGGCGTGACGGGTTTCGGCGGAGACACTGGGAGAATTAAGCTCTGCCAATGATTGGTGCAAAACACGTGGCAACAACCGAAGAACAACACTACCCATCAAACCATCAAACGTGCACTTTTTCCGGCGTGCCTTAATAATGGCTTGAGCAAAGCAAGTCATCCCGATTAATCTGCACTCTACAGCAGCAGAATGAACTATGACCAATCTGTATTCAGATGCACCCTAGCTTTTGGCTCGTCTGAATCGGTGCAGCCAGTACTAATATGCATGTAATGTTGAACCCGTTCTTATCCCAACCTCTCAAACTGAGTCTGCGAATGATGTGATGAGTGGTCACAATTCATGTCAGTCAACCATTTGAATTCTGCATTATCTTTATGTCTTTATTTTTTTCAGAAAAATATTTTAGCAGATATGCATTGCAATGCAATAACTGGCACAAGCAATGCCCGCCACTGCAATGACGACTGTAAATCACTGTGGTTTTACAACATCCACAAACACGAGTTTATTCCGGTAGTTCTTTGTTCGAAACTGCACGATTTCTAGAAATGAGTGAAACTGCCACCTGAACTCCAGTATAGTATGATGAGACCCATTTGTTCCTTCAATGCAAGCAGCATTCAAATTGTTTTACAAATGAGATACAATAGTCCCATACTAAGATGCCAACTGTTTTATTATCAATGTATAACTATAACCATAAATTAGAATTAAAATATTAATATTTTGTATTCATATATCAGCCTCATTAATACTTGATTTTTATATATTAATTGTTTAAGCATGTTTTGGATTATATTCTATATTTCCGCTAACCATCAGCTGTCAAATACCACTCTCCACGCCCCAAATATCCTGGTGGGGAATATATAATGACGGCGGATAAACACAAAGTGGAGGGAACAAAAGCAGATTAAAGCAATGAAACTTGTAACAAAACAGGTTAAAGCTAATAAGCATATTCCGTTAACCTTCGACTCTTAAAAGAAATCGAGCATAATCTCCACAATGCTGCACCCCCTGGCTTATAATCAAACGATCACAATGCCTTTCTCAATGGTAAAATGCCAAGCGTGTAATTCGTGGCCATTTGTCACTTCACCTTCACCTTCTCCAATGCGTAATGTGTGGATTATTACCTCATACCTGTAACACTGCAAATACTCACATCAAGGCATATCAGCATCCAATCTTCAACACAGTCCTTATTTTTTCGAAATATGCTCGCTGTGGTATTATTTACTACCAGAAAATTCCTTCTGTATTCATATTTACTTCACAGTTGTTTGTTTGTGATATGAACGTCGTATGCCATCCATTGTTTCAGAATGACAATAGGAGATAACAGACATTTATATAATGAGTGTGTGAGGGTTGGGTGGCTTGATAACTCTGTTCTTTATTATCAACGTGTGGCACAAATATGCTTTTTTTCTCTCATAGTATCACAGGACTTTAGCGTCTACATAGAGTGCAAGACGGGGACCACCGAAAACCCTGCTCAAAGTAGTTTGCGGGAATCGAACCCACCAGCAGTAAAAAAGAACAAAGCAATACAACAAGCTTCTACTTAACCACAGATCATTATTTCATCTTTATGGAACCAGTTTGAAAGCTTTTTATTCACCATAAAGGATACGTAAGTACATTTCCGTAATGTAAGCGATGCGTTGATTAGATACATCAGTGGCCGAACGTACATATATAATGGGGATAAAAAATAATGTGTAAAACTAAAAAAATCATTTTAAGTTGTTCCAAAAGATAAAAACTGTGTAAAAAATTCTAGTTTGTCAGTATCAGTCAGCTGATTTTCATGTCAGAAACACAGACTGAATATTCATAACTTTATAACTATTGTTGCATATTCGTAGAACTTAAACTGCAGAGATCGTGGATAGCAAAATAAAAGAGGGTTCACCGTTTGTCTGCTAGAATGGTTTCATGCCAACCTTGGGGTTCAGGTGTGAAGCAGCAAATTGGATTTACAATCGTTTTAAACATGGAGGGGGTACTTGTAAAACACACTTGTAAAAGTGTGTCCCAGTGCTGTTTAATCCTGTTAGCCATTTTGAAAGAAATCAATTTTTTTTTTTTTTTTGCAGTCCAAAAAACACTTCCTTACAACCTAAAGGGAATGGGTTGGGGATCAATTTAAATATTACTAGTGTATATATACATTGTATACATATATAAATATATACATTATCATATATATTATATATGTATATATATTATATAAATAATAATATATTATATATAGTAATATTAATATATTATACTAATATTACCACATATATATAATAATATATATATTATATATTGTTACGGGGTGAGAAATTCACAGAACACCATTCAGGTTCCCCAGAGATCAGTTATTTCGATAAGTACGTGTTTAGGTTAGATTCCCCACCGATGTAATACGGGTTCTTGTTTCGTGTGCCGGGCTTGTGAATCTTTGAGGTAGCCGTTTTCTTTTTCTGCTTTATTTCACAACATCTCAACAATGCTATCAACTCCAACACACCGCCATCATCTCGACAGTGATCAACATCGCGAACATCATCACGCCCTCCTCAGCAACAGCGGCAAAATCCGTGTCGCAGACACGCCGTGCCGCATTGGAAGCCACATTCCACCGTCCGTGGCAATCAGCCGCGAAGCAGCTGATCAAGATGAGCTCTGCCCTCGGAAAAGACTGCCAATCAGAACATCCGTGGTGCCAACAGCCGTGAAACGGCTGAATTTGCATATTTGCGGATCAAAAAATGGGCTCTGATTTCGAAAAGCAGCCAATCCGAAATGGGTTTTCTCCACAGAAGTGAAAAGGGCAAGAGGTGAAAGTAGGCGGAGCCAGCCTCCGAGTGAAAGATTCGAAGGGCGGCACCCCACCCGATAAAAAGGGCGGAGTTGCGTCCCAAGAGCCAGTTTGGAGTTGAGTTGGTGTGGAGCGTCAAGAAGCGAGTTGGGGCGGGATTGAGGCGCAACGGCAGAAGGCGAGTTTTGGAGTCGCTGAAGAGAAAGGGTGCATCGAAGCTGCGTCGCGGTCCGGGCAGACGGCCTGAGAGCCTTGAGCGGCGCTGAGGATGAAAAGGCCCCTAAAAGAGCATCAACTCTAAAAGGCAAGGCCCGTTCGCTCCTCTGAAGCGTCGTCGCCAAGCCGATCGACCAGCTGCAGGGAAGGCAAGCGACAAAAGAGCCGCCCGCCAAAGCTGCTTAAGCCCACTCAAGCGACTGGCGCGTTTTGCGACGCCTCGGTGGAACAGAACGACACAGGGGTGCCGACCCGAAGACCGTCGAAGTCGCCACCCAAGGGGCGCCAGGTAACCAGCCCGGTCCTCTTGGAGTCCTTCGGTCATCCCGGTCTGGAGTAACCATTAAAGGCTCATGAGCCCTAATTATTTTCCTTGGGTTGTGTATGGAAGTCTGTGGCGCCGTCCTCATTAAGTAGATTGCTGGTTAAGTGCATGATTGCGTGTACATTATTATCGCAATAGACCTTGGCTGTAGGCTTTTTGCTCCTTTGTGTTGTCCCCCATCCCACATGAATTATCGTGCTTCCTGTGAATAGCACCCATTGTTAAATGTTGTCTGCTCGTTTTGCGTCAATTTCCTTAACACTGACTGCCAACCGCGTTCGACGGAATTAACTTGCTAATTAAAGCGATAAAAGTGAATAATCTGGTCCGCACCGAACTTGGCAATTTAAAACCCGCTCGGAAAACGCCACGGGACGAGACGCCTAACGGCTCGTTTCCGTACAAGTTTCCCGTCAAAGGTATAAACTCTCGTATTTCTGTCCGCAGGCGAATAGTTAGGTATATCGACAATTCGCGATTAACCCTGTATGCAGCGTGGACAGAATAATTGACAAGATTTATGGTGCGTAAAAGGGCACCCAGTAGCTGGTTTCCGGGGGTGTCCGGAAGCTACGACTGATTCCGGCCTAGGTGGGCGCGCGACTGCGATTGACTGAAGCCGGGTCGTGCGAACGCCGACGCCGGCGGAAATCTGTAACAATATATATATATATATATATATATATAATATATATATATATATACAATACATATATATATATATACTACATATATAATATATATATAATATACTACAATATATATATAGTATATAATTATGATATAATTTCAATATGTATTATATATATATTTCTATATTTATATATAAATTTCTATATGATATATATATAAATATTTCCATAAACATATTTGTATAGATATATACTATAAGGCCTGGTGTTGGCGCAGTGGTTAGGGCAGCGGCTTGGGATAAAAGGTCCTGAAGTTCAAGCCCCGTTGGGCACTGAATAATACAACCAGGGGGTTGATTCAGCCTGTCATCCTTCCGAGGTCCGGCGAAATGAGTACCCAGTATACTGGGCCGGTGTATACCCCGGTTAAAATAGGTGTACCAATATCCCTGGTCGTAAGAGGTGACCAGGGTTTGCGCAGAAGGCATCCGGCGTAAACAACATGTGCCCAATCACTTATGCGGAGAGTCATACGGATGGTCCGCTGTGGCGACCCCTAAACGGAGCAGCCGAAAAGAAGAAGAAAAGAAGATTTGTATATGGTATATACATATATATTCCTATATATATATGTATTTCGATATGTATTATATATATATATTTCTATATGAATAGATATATATATTATAAACACATATAAGCATTATATTTCGATATGTATATATATATATTTCTATATGATTATATATTCTATATGTAATATATAATTTCTATATGAATATATATTGATTACATATATATTTCTTCTAAATGTAATTATTATATAATATGAAAGACTCCTTTTCAAAAACGGCTATAAATCCATTGGATGTTTTTGAGTAAAAAAAAAAAAGAACAATTTTCACACAGCGAGAAAATAAAAAATTTCCTTTTTTTCGTTTCACATTGTTTAATTTGCAACTAACAGAAAAATGTCTATGAACAAAGCAAATCTATCAGTTTTTATACCATAATTAGTCTATCTGAATGAAAAGTATTTTTTTGCAAAACGCCATATATCCATCATATAACATTTTTAACAAATCACCACAACAGTCCAATGATGGACATGTTCTCAATGTCAGTCTTTGGAGAGACTCCAACCATCTAGTGTTGGTCAGCCATTTTCAGGCTGTTCATCATCACTGCTGGCTGCACCAGCTTCATTCACTGACCTGACAACCTGCAAAATCATAGAAGCCGGACTTCAATCAATATGCTCCTATTCTGCAAGAAGTGACAACACATCACACTTCTTGGCATCCGTACTGTGGAACTCCATTGGCAGTGGGGCAGTCTGAAGTCCAGCCCATCCTTTTGCCCCGTTTCAAAACACTGTGCTGGCAGTAGTCAGCACTGTACTTGTTTTTTAAACCCACTTGGCTGTTTATGAATTTGAGCATTGTGGGCGTCACTAATTTTTGAAGGTTTTCTTCGCCTTCTGATGAGTTGGGTTTGCTGATCTGAAATCAAACCGTCCCAGTCCTCTCTATATACAATACACATTCCCAATCTTTTAAAATTGAACAGTACTTTCTGGTAGCAGGATGGTGTCAACTTTCCTGACACTCTGTTCAATCCTCCCAAACACTCTAATCTGCTGGTTAAAGAAGCTGTGCCCCTAATTGAAACATGTACTCATCCCGAGACCAAGGAATTGTTTGCTGAATGCCCCAAGGGCATGGACACAATATTCATGTTCTTATTTGGCCCAAAACAAGAAATCGCCTGAATACAGCGAAGGCGTTGTTTTTCGCAGAATCAGACCACTGAGTTTCGTAGCGGAAGCAATGAATTGCCTTTGTTCAACTTACGCTTTCTTCCACACCGGGTGAAAGCATCACTGCTTCGATGAGTCCCATCAGAAATATCCATTTCACAGAAAATTGCCTCCAAGAATCACGCAGCAGATCAAACACGGAACCACCGCATGTTGTGGGAAATTCCCCACGCAGATTGGCTGAGATTGCGATAATCCGCGATTTGGAATAAAAGTGGCATGGCGCTTGTCGCTATTTTGAAAAAGATCAAAATGGGCTGTGTAAATGAACAGAAAATATCGCGTTGGTGACAAAGATACAATGTGGAATGTTGACTGGCGACCTGTTGACAATCATGTTGCGGCTGAATGAACTGGATTTTTTTTGTTTTTTTGGTGTTTTGCGCGTTTTGGAAAAGAGCTCCTTCATACATAATATATATATTATATATATATATATATATTATATATAATATATTAAATAATATTTCGATATGTATATAAAGTAGGGTGATATACTGATCTGGGCTTCACGATTTCCCATGTAAAATGAATGGGGGATTTTCAGCGATTCATCATTTTTTTCGCCCTAAAAAAGTACCCACTTTTATCCCAGTAAATATTTTTGTCTCCCCTTTTAACCTAGGGACACTTTTTTTCAAATAACCAATGCAATAAGGATAAAGATTTTTCAGTAGCAAAGTAAGTAAATGGTGATTTGTTAAAGGTGATTCCCTGAAGAAATATCTGAAACATGTCAAGCCAGGGAACACTCTTTTTTCAAATAACCCAATGCCATAATGTTTAGCTCATCCCTTGAACCTTATAAAGAATTTGTTCATTCTCAAAATTCCTTCAATATTTAATTTTTTCTTTGCACAATAATCCCATCTAAAAATATTTAAAAAATAAAACCATTTGAATCCTTTATATTTTTGCAAGATACCCCTTTTGTGTCATTACGAAATGATAAAACTTCTCTTAGATGCTCTTGTTTGACTTCCTCCTGAGGCCACCATATCATTTTGAGAATGGAAATAGAAATTGTTTTTTAATTGTTTTTTTTTCAAATTGATAACCACAAAGTTTTCAGCATTCAAGGATATTAAATTTTTTCTTACATCCTCTAACTTACTAGTTTTTAAATTGATTCGCTTATTTTGTTTTATTACCTTTGTTTTTTTAGTTATTTTTTCAATGAAGACTTATTTGATATTTTTCACATTCATTATGTTTCCATTTAATATACCAAGACTGAGATTTTCCTCCACTCTTTAGTTTTGATTAATCCTTGTTTGACATTTATATATTGTGAAAAAACACGGCCGGTAAGCCCTTTAAAACCCTAACCCAATCTTCCCATCGTAAAAACACAATCTATTCTACTACACTCCTATCATACATATCCATATGGAAACACAATCTATTCCTATCTTAAATAAATCTCTTATCACAAGGCTCCTAAATGCCTTTTTATTTACTTCTTCACCTATATATCTTATTTTATACTTCTTTATTGTATTCATTTTCCTATATTTCTTCTTTCTTATTCATGCAAACAATTATACAATAATTTCTAAAACTTATTGATTTCTCTTTATGACATATTTCTTTATGTACCTTTAACACTCTTATCAATCTGATCACCATACTTATAAGCATGATGCCTTTGCTCTCAATCCAATAAACTCACGCATTTACTTTTCCACCAACTCATCCTTAAAACTTACAAATACCTTTTCATTCTTTTTTTGAAAATAACTCAACTCTTCTACTAAAATTACTTGTATCATATACTCCCATATTTTTCAATCATATCTTGATAAACATCATCAGTTTTTATATCTAGGATAAAACTATCAGTGTCCATATACAACAATGAAACATTTTCACCATACTC
>CM068956.1:126823153-126840749 GCA_035128595.1 Eptatretus atami
GCCACCCAGTCAACCACGAGTTCCAGTGTCCGCCGTCTAATTATTCCGTTTAATTAGAGGTCACGTGGTGACCTGAGCGAGGAGCGTGCCCTCGGCAAAGCACCAATATTATCTGATTAGATTTTAATTAGGGTGGTCGAGCGTTTTAACCGCAAGTGCGTGCCGCTGATTTTTTTGGTCAAATCTGTGGTAATTACCTCCCAGTCTATCTCGGTTCGAACAATGCCAGACCAATGAAGGAAAGGACAAACACGGACAGGTTGGAAATCGACAAATAATTTATTAATAATAAAATACATAAATAAAAAGAACTTTTTATTTGCTGAGGAAACTGACAAAGAGCAGAAGCTTAACAGGGGTTGACTTACAGCTAAACACAGACAAGGGTACCCAGATCATTCGGGGGGGGGGGGGGGGCGAGAAAATCATCTTGCTCACCAGATAGTCGTCCGTGAAGCAAAAACGTTCTGAATGGCGTGCGTGCGTGTCACGTCCGTCGCCAGCACCCAGCTTTGTCGTACAGCCTCTCGCGGGGCAGCTTTGAACGCCAGTCCATACGATCGCTTGCCGAAGCTCTGGGCAGGACGAACCGTCTCGCTGTTGGCGCTGGCCAGACACCCACACGCGCGCTTCCTTCTCCTCTTTTGCACGCCTACACCTGCTTCTTGCTGGCTTCTCTCTCGTACCTCTTTCGTTCACGGTTTTTTCTTTCGTTCATGTCATTGGTTACATGGTTTGGCAGCCATATTGGATTTACCCCAAAACCTATAAAATCTTCTCCAGAATGGCTGAACAATTTGAGGGGAAACTTCACACAAGTGTTCCCCAAGCCATGGTTGTACAAGTGTGTTAAGGAATAATTGATAGGTCACATGGTTTGGCAGCCATATTGGATTGAACAAAATATTAAATAATGTTTTCTCCAGAACCGCTTAATCAATCGATGTGAAACTTCAAATTTTTGATCTAGTAGAGATAGGTAATACATGTTTTAAATTTCAACTCGATCGGATGCATGGTTTGGCAGCCGTATTGGATTTACCCTCAAACCTATAAAAAAAAATATACCACTCAAAGAAGTCCTGGTGAGGGTCTGCAATCTCTGATTGCTCTTTTTCTGGTTTTGTGATTGCATTGTGAGTGGGCACTATGATTGTTGTATATTATACCATGTTTGTTGGACCACATACATGATGCACTCTATATATTGCTGAATAAAATAGATATTAAGAATCAGGTATCAATTCCCATTATTGGAATAAAAGTATCAGAAGTAATGATGAGCACTATCCGTACAAACATCTCTCTTGCCGACATCATGGCTCTGCCTGCTTTGCCCAAGTTGCTGCTCCATTATGAAATATCATAAAGACTACCTGTAGTCAATTATTTCTGGAGAATCCGTGTGATATAATACAAGACATTTGAAGGCTCATGTCATGAACAAGCCTCACTAGCTAAAAAGAGAGTGGCTGAATGAGAATGGAGAAAGAGTAATAATCAATGCACAATATCGAGGACACTACATAAATGGCTTTATGAAATTGACATGAGTGAATCAAACGGACAAGTGCGGGTTCTCGGAAGTCATAACAAAGCACCAGTCACCTTATATTTGGTGGCAAAATATATTTGAGTGTGCATACGTGTATACACAAAGGCATAGAACAGAATGTGTAGAGTAATACATTGTCATATCATTAAAAAAAGCTTCCATATCCCAGTCCCTGAGAAGTCACGGAAACGCAACCATGAAAAAATAATTGAACGGGATGACTTCATTTGTAGATATGACCTGATAATTCCATTAAACATGAACATCGAAAAGTCGTTGCAACCAGTTATTTTACTCAGAAAAAGGAAGACAGTGCGAATCAAAGTAGCAGTACCCAATCACATTTGTCGAAATAATTCGGAAATAAATAAATAAAGTGGCAATTATATACTTGGACCTAAAAATGAAATTAAGAGTACTTGGCATCTTAAGAAAATCGACATTATGCCAGTGAGCCTGTGCAACTGGAGTGAGAAAGAAAAACTTTCAAGAGAAACTGAAAAACATAGCTGGCGATATCACGACAAATGAGCTGCATTTGGAAACTGTCCAATATTTGGTGAACTCCTTAAAAGGTCCTTGGAGGAAAGATGTGATACAGAAACCTGGAAATGTTCCAAAGTTGAAATGAGAAAACTTCACGAAATGTTTTCCTCCAAATATAATCTGAAAATGAAAATGAAGTCGATACTTTGGGCACCGGTTGGGCTTTCGATAACTGGTTTAGGTGGAAATTACAACCAATGAGAGAATATAGTGCTACATTTGATTTCCACAAAATTGTATTATTTACTCCAAAGGAATTATCTATGAAATGTGCTGGTTTTTTTTCTTTTTCAAAAGAAAAAAAAAAGGTTCAATGTGATGTGTATCAAAATAAAGACCAATTACTGCACCGTAGTCCCAAAATGAAGCCAGACATAAAAATACACACACACACACACACACACATTATGTACTGGTAAGCACTTACAAAAAGCTATTTTATTTGAAGTTATAACCTTAACTTACAAGCAATTCATTGATTTCCCAACTGCCTGGATCATCAGCTGGGCACCGTTTTTCATGGAGGTTTCGATCCTTTCAGTCCAGAACTTCTGCAAACAGCAGATCCACAACCCCGGTCGCAGGTCCACATCAGGAGATGACTCAACATCAATGGACCCACAACCTCAAAGTTGTGTTCAGACAGTCAGTCAACAACATGCATTACAACAAACAATATCCCATAATTAATAAGATAACTCATTTTCAACCAAATGTAACAACAATACTTTGCTTATAAGCATGTCACAATGACAACAATTCTGCAATGCATCAAAGACCTCATTTTTCAGCTTTTTACAACCCTTAATTTTTTATTTCGCCTGTGCCCAGCCATCCATGACCTCCCAAGGGAAGTTCAATGCTCTGTGTACTTTTTATCCCCCCCCCCCCCCCCAAAAAAAAATCAAAAGGTAATAAAGCCAGTTAAAGATCCCAAAACACTTATGTTTCTACTGCCATTCATTTTACAGATGATGGTTTAACCTCAAATGTTTTTGGTGGTGTGATCCAAGAATGGTTCCATTCCTTGCTGGCTCACTTTGACTCTGGCATAAAATGCAGGTAGGCCTACTCACATGTCAAAATCT
The DNA here is from genome assembly GCA_035128595.1 of Eptatretus atami. NCBI lineage: Eukaryota > Metazoa > Chordata > Myxini > Myxiniformes > Myxinidae > Eptatretus > Eptatretus atami. The sequence goes on from CM068956.1 coordinate 126,826,343, forward strand.
TCAAGATGTCATCTTCCTCCGTCTGGTAGCATTTCACGAGCTCTGTTATAATGGCCGCATCAATTGCTTTTTTGTTAAATATGAGGTCCTTTGGTTCCCACCTTCCACTAACCTCATGGAGTTTCAAGTGAGAATGAGTGGTTATTTCCACACTTCCAACATTGACTTCCAATTCTTCGGCAGTTTCACGTATAGTAATCTGTGCAGGTGATTCTCAAAAAATAGATGTTCAACATGTTTTAATGTTTGCTTGAGTAGGAGCAGTTGGTTTCATATGAGTATGGTCAAGATCACACACCGATTCACTGACAATTTCTTTTTTTAACTCTAGCTGCACAATTTATACATATAACTACATGAAAGACATGAATCATCAAATTTTTTCCTGTGAATTTCAGCAGGATTATGTTCTCCTTCACAAGGAACTTAATGATACACGTCTGTTTCACAGCAGTAAGACTGTTGGTTATGCCATCTAATTTTACACAGAATGCTTTGATCAGTGTTGATACCACTTCCTGTATAACTTGCTCAGGGTAGACAATACCATTGCCCAAAATGTCAACATTGAAACGTTATTTTTATATGTTCTACAATAAATTTTAAAAAGCCAACATCAGCTTTTAATCGCCCCGATATATTTAGAATTTGCCTGGGTATTGCTACAACAGGTGCTTTTTGGGAAGAGACGACCTACAAAAACAGTAGAGACCTGGGAACATAAATTTATCACATGGCACTAGTGCCTGGCATTTTGACATTTGTAAGAAGAGTACTGCGTAATATTTTGTTTGAAGGGGAAAAAAATCATTTTTTAACATGTAAAAAAAAATTATCAGAAGGTTAATTTTTAAATGCTTGTTTTTAAAAAATAATGATACTTTCATACAATTGTAAATGAACAGAAAACAAACAAATGTATGTGTGCCCAAACCAGATGTGTGAAAATTACATACCCAAACTGGAAATCGAACTTAGGTCCTTGGGGGAAACCCTCTCATGGACAGACCCTCGCTGCTCCTATGGGTGGCAGTGAGTGTCCTGGAAGCAGTGGGGGGAAGAGAGTGGCATCTCTATATGTGGGAGAGTTGCATGCTCAGCCAGTGAATCACCCAGATAACTCAGATGGCAGAGCACTGGTATGGTTCACCAAAGGACCTGGGTTTGATTCCTGGTCTGGGCACGTAATATTCCCACATATACAGATGCTTTTATACCCATTGGTCAAAAATGATTATGATATTCCCCAACAGAAAAACTTCTGTCAAGTCTCCATGGCTCAGGCTGACCAGAACCCAATGTCTGTAGTGGAAAATGGGTGCACCACAACTGCACATGCGAAGGCTTGGTCCATTGATAATTGATATACTCCCAACCCACAAGGGCCTGGATGCTTCCAAGCTAGCTCAGGCCACAAGAAAAATGGGACAAAGGATGAGACCATGTCTGCTTACATTACTCTGCTACCTGATCCCTTCCCTTTCTCCCACAGGCTTCTGTAAGCTCCCTCTAATCTCCAGCAGCTAATGTGTGTTATAGATTATATGCAACATGTAATGCATGTAATCTAACACTTATTGAGTAAGTTGTACACAAATTATATGCAGGATAAATAAATTAGTAGACTGTGTACTTTTACATGAATTACATGGACATTACAGGGGACAAAGAACAAACACATATAGGATATATGGGTTTGAACCTGGGTACACCCCATCATGAGCCATCGGGTTCATATAGGAATGCTAACAGGCCAACTCAATTGGAGGTAATAAGTATCTAATCAAGGGAAAGATTGAGCAAAATCATTCAAACTCCATTTCCCTCCGAATTATCAACGTCGCTTCAGAAGATCAACTCGCAAGAATCGCCATCAATAAAAATCTCCTCTGATGTGACGCATGAGCTCGGGGAATGATATTCCGATGTGTGAGACATGACATACACAAAAGTGTCATGGTGGTACTACATTACAGGCCTGCTTACATAAATCTGCATGGTGGGATGGATTACCTGAATGGCCTGCAGACGCAGCAATCAGGTCTCGCTGTTAATGCACAGCTTGGATACCATGGAAAAAAAATGTAAGTTTTGGCAGGACCAATGCAGTTTCCCTTAATTCTTGTCTCATTCACTTATTTACTATTCACTGCATCTGTGCAGATGCCTAGTTGTCATGTAGAGATGCACAAATGCAGCTCTCCTAGCTCCTTCATGAGCCGAAAGCACAGAGGTTGTATCGCACCCGGCTGTCACAAAGCTTCTGCCAAGAATTAATATTCGTTGCATTTATAAAAACATGTTAGAAGTACCATTTTTGTTTGGAGTGTGTAAGTCGAGCAGAAAAAAAACCGCTTTAATCCAGCTTTGGATTACATGGAAATGAAGGAAGGGTTCTAAGAGTGTGAAATTATAATGATGGATAAAAAGACACCCGGCAAGCGAGCAATTCAGGGGGGTGGGTTAGGGAACGGGGGAGAGGGACGTGTGTGAGGCCGGAGGGCAACACTAATGATCTATCTTTCACACCCGGGGATCGGAAGGAAAGCGCTTTTGATTCTTCCCTTCACCACCTCCAAGACAGCCAATGGTTTGTGTGATTCCGTCCTGAGTTACATGATCGTTCAACTAAGTGTGGGAGCTTCTAATTGTGACGTCCTTTTGTCCAATGGGAATCAACGTTTTCATGTCTTATGAGACTTTAAATCCAGATGACGAAATGTAATTCAATACAATGGGATAGATGTATGGGAATGAGATGAGGGAGAAGATTTGGTGGGGAGAATGAGGGAAACTGAGAATTTGGCATGCAACAGGTGGTTTTTTTTCGAAAAAAAAATAAAAAAGAACTTTGCGGAGCTGCCTCCATTTTGAAAATAAAATTCAGGAACCTGTTCTACAATCATACTTGTTCCAGATTCACACCTGCAGTGGACTCACCTATTTAGGTATTGTGAATTACACAGCAACCTCCAAATAGGAAATTTAGCTAAGATATGACACCAAAGAACTATGTACAGTACTCTTTTTCCAAAGATACCGTGAGACGTTTATCTACAACAAATGCAATGGAAATAGGAAAGCCAGCTTATCGTCCTGGTTTGAAATGTGTGCTTCTCGATACAGTGCCCCCTGCTTGCATGGCAATGCAAAATTTCAAGCCAAAGTTCATTTGGAAACATCAAATCAAAGAGAAAGGTCATTGTGCAGGAGCAGGGCTGGCATTTAGGTATGTGCAAGCTGGGCAGTTGCCCAGGGGGCTCCACAACCAGGGGGCCTCCACATATTTCATGAAAAAAATATTTGTAAGGAAAAATGTATTTATGAGTGCCTGAATGGTAGTTGGTAGTTAGTGGAACAGATATAAGATATTCATCTATAACAGATATAAGATATTCATCTTATCTCTTCTCTATTTTATATAGAAGTTCAGATTCTTTGTTCTTGAAAAATATACTTTATGGATGACTGTAAATATGTCGTCACCTTTAGTATTCTAAGGTAGGGTGGGCCTCCACTACTGAAGGCTGCCCAGGGCCACCACTACTGAAGGCTGCCCAGGGGCCACCACATGTCTAAATCCGGCCCTGTGCAGGAGCCTCCAAATGGAGCATATCTTGCTTCCCGACTGTATTATTTGTCATGTCTAATAACCCATTGTATCTATATATATATATGTATATGTATATATATATATATATGTATATATATGTATATATCTATATATATATATATGTATATATATATGTATATATATACACATACATATATTGTCATTTCATTAAGTCCCTGGCTTTGTAATATGTGTATGCATGTGCATTTGCTTATGTGTGTTGTGGACAAATGCAAATAAGGGACATTTTACCAAGTACCTTGAGGTTAACAAAATTTTTGCCGTTTCTCGCAAAAGGCAAGTATGTATGTATGTTTGTATGTATGTATGTATGTATGTATGTATGTATGCATGTATGGATATATGTATGTATATTATCCTCACACACAAACACTCAAGTTAATTATTTTATTTTTCTAAGCCCTTCAAATTTCATACTTTAATTGCCATAATTATTACAGTGATGTAGACGAGCTGAGCATTCCAGTCACAATGTGTCGAGTCCAAGAGGAATTTAACATATTGATTTAACATTTCTTCATTGCTTGGTTCAAACATACCCTCATGATAAAACCTAATGTAATTACAACCGCATAATATCCAGAAAAAAACGGGTGAAGTATATATTGAGATGATATTTCTCCTTCAAATGGCCAAATAGATTTTTTTTTTTTTTAACGTTTTGTTATTTTAGTTTTATGATGTCATTTCAAGGATCTGGGAAACTCAATGAATCTGATTAAAAACTGGTGCAGTATCATCAGGTGTGTTGCATTGCTGTGCATGCTGTCTATCGCAGGTAATGCAAATTCAGCTCTCCCATACGCAATCACGTGAACGTAAATGATTGTAATGATGCTCTTTCACAAGAGTAAGCCTTGTGCTGATGCAATGACCAATTCCGTATAGATCCTAGCAGTAGATTAAATGAAAATTCGATATTAAGTACTCTGGCGATTTTCAGTGTTGGTGATATAAACAAGTTATATAGTATGTATGTGATAGAGTGAGTTAAGGCCATAATAAACAAGGAATTTGCATTATCTAATGTATTTTTCATTGTGGGTAACACAAGCATGATGAGAAAATAGCTTAACTGTCTGTTTCATCCATTCTTCATATTCGTATTTGTTTAACGTCAACGGAAAATAACAAGCAATGCATCCTTTTTTATTCAAAAAAAAATCCTTTATAAAGACCTTAAACAAGTGGACATCAGCTATCTGTACGTTTATCTCGTAGTGAATCAGCCGCACTACAAATTAGATATTGCTTAACTCTTGCAAAAACGCCAACTTTCAAATCTGGCTCGCCATGATGGGAGAGTGAAACATCGAAGATGTATCATTTCAGAATTACAGTATATAATATATGGCATCCTTCGATGTCCCCAGAGAACACCAGGACAGCCGACAGCGTTAATGATCCGTGAACATGATGATGGCCGTTTAAAACTGACCGCTGGCCGCGTTAAGCAGATGGTCGCTCGATCTCGGTGATTTCTTCTTGAAAATGCTCTGCGCACAAAAAGTTGACCCCCTAAGGCAGGTGTGACCAAATGATCGAGGGACCGTATGCATAATGCTTGTTTGAATGCAAAATGGTAATTATTCGGGAAGAACACAAAAATATCTTAATGTTTCAGGCCGATTTGATGAGTGAGGTTGTTTATGTAGCGCGACTGTGTGGATGTACAACATGGCCGTGAAGTTTGGGGTAAATTCCCTGGAGGAAGTGGAAATGTTTTAATTGCGAGGCTATAGAGCCAAGCAAGTGAAATTCTTTCATCCTTCACAAACTACATTCTCCATATAGAATGTGGAGGAAAATATCTGCATGTGCACATCCAACAAAAATAACAAATAAATATTTTTAGGAATCAATATAAAGTTTTGCAGCATTCTCACTTACAAGTCTAAACTGATTGTGGATGGGGCTGGAAGAATAAAAGGGTTAAAACTATATATATATACATATATATAATATACGTTATATGTATGTGTAATGTTTTTATATATTATATATATGTTCTTGTAAATATGCTGGAATCCTCGTTGTTCATAAAAGTTTGCGCATGCAACATTCAACGTGTTTGGATTCTCGATTTTCCAAGAGTCGAGAAAATTTGACCCATGAGTAACATGTTATTAATTTTTTTTAAAGTTTGAATATGGAATTGATGTTTTTACCACTGTAATTGTAAATTGCTCCTCCTCCTCTCTTTCGTGGCTTTGATTTGGGGGGGGGGGCAGATTGTTTTTTTCTCTCTCTCAAGTGAGTGAGAGTTGGCCTTTTTGTTAAAATCATTCAATTCACTCAGATTATAAATCTTCAGGCAGAATTTTGTCAAAAATGTGTAAAAAAACAAACAAAACAAAATTTTAAACATATTTTCCCGAAATGGAAAAACATTGAAGCAGACATTTGGCATGTTCCAAAGGTTGGATATGGCGAAGTACTTATTTACTTGAGGATTATAAGTGAAATAAAAACGAATGCGCATTAAAACAAGCTTACGCTCTCACATATATATTCTCTGGATATTTAATTCTGGGTTTTACACAGCAACACAGAAAAATGGCCGAGATACCTGAACCAGAAGTTCGAATCGAATGCTTTTCCTGAAGGATGTGCAGCGGAGAGTGCGACACGCATAGAACCCAAAGTAATTCTGCAGAATTTATGGGGATTAACCCCATTCTTGCGGAAAGCAAATTATGAAATTGTGGATTTGAAAATGAAAACAAGCGGCGTTCCATCCTAAGCACTTATTAGTACGTACATCAATAATCATACATGTACTGAAGGGATTCACAAACTAATGCTTCGGTCAATTTGTACAGTCAAACTACTTATGTCTACATCCTTATGAGATTAGACTACTCAAGCAAAAAGTTGGGCATATGGTAGTTATTGCATAGTTAACGTGCGACCAGGCGAGTCCGTTAACTGAGCTTAAAGCAGATAATTGGAACCAGCGCGCCAGGAGCGCACAAAGACAGCGGTGCCGGCATCGATTCGCTCTAAATGTGAGTGACAGTTTTAATGAATAACAGCGACATCCATCGGCCTAATGCACTGTTTGGGGGGATTACAGCATGTCAGACCTTAAAGGATAAGTGATGTTGTCTCACACATTTGGACTTTTAACCACACCAAGCAACTCAAACTTTGTGGTTCACGTGACGCACCAAGTCCTCGTATTGTCACAACAATCGCTGCCAGCGATAAATCGGCTTGTGGAAACCATCGGAGAAAATGCTTCGACTTCAGGGTTTATTCATATAAGCGTGAAGTGAGGATAAGGCGGCCAAACGTGTGATGAAAAGGCAGGTCTTAATTAGTGAGCACAGCGCCGTCATTTGGCCGATGAGGACACACAATTAGAATCAATTGAAGGGCGAATTAAAGCACTCGGATTCTGGGTTCGGTCACTATACATCACGGCATGTGTCCCGTTTAATGACGGCCGGGCCGCTCTTGCTCTCGCTGCTCGGATCGGCGCCACCTCCCCCCGGGCCCCATTAATCACAGAGCCTCCGACACCTCGCCTTGATTACAGGCGCAGGAAGAGCCATCGCGCCCTGATCTTGGCGATGATTTGACTCATTAGGCGGGCAAATTAACGCGGCCGTGCTGATTACACTCGCCGCTTGTTTGTATTGCGGTCGGACCCGGGCGTGCGTGCACGCAGCCGTGTACATTGCTCCGACGTGGCAGATCAAATAAAATTAGAGTGGCTAATGATGGGCCATGATGTGGCACCTGCAGCCCTGACGGCGGCCGCATCCCGCCCCGAGCGCTGACGTTTCTGGACAAACAGTCTTGACCTGACGAGTCCCCATAACGAGGTAAAATCTTCCATTATCAGCTATACTTGCATCTCACAGTTATTGTCACTGTGCTGGTTACATATATATATATATATATATATATATATATATATTATATATATATATTATATATACACACACACACATACACATACATATATTTTTCTGCTGCAAAATTCATGACTGCTCGTTTACTCCTGTCTAGACTTCCAGAATTCAATATATATGAGCACGTCTGCAATGGCTTGCCAAGCAGTTGATGTCTCGTTCAAACCACATTGCTATAAGCAGTTACAATATGGCATCTAATAAATATATTTCGTGTATTTCTCCAGCAAGGAATTACACTCTTGCTCAGCAAATATATGTGAGAGGAGACAGTCATTTCAGCTGTTGCAATTGCATATGCAGGTAGAACTGAGGTTGTAGCATATAGGAGTTATGCAAGCAGCCTGAGAATTTGTAGATTTTTTAAAAAGGATATCTGGAAGCTTTGTAGTAAAATTCTGAGATGGGAAAAGAGTAAAATTGCTGTTTTAAATCCTTGTGTATTTTACAATTTTGTCACCAACTATAAATCTTTATTTTATTCAGCGCACCTGGAGATTTATGAAGATATACCATGTATATTACAGCAGCGATTGGATGCATTTTCACAGTAATTCCCAACTGGATTAATTGTTGTCTCAATGCTTGTGCAGCTGCCAAATACACTGGAGGTAGTCGACAATGATATCGTTGTGAACTTTGGCCAAATCACTGTGTAAAATAATGAGGAGCCACCATGCGTAATCATTATTTCAATGATCTTGTCACCAGGGCAATTTACGAATAAGCATTTGTAAAGTGTTCAAGGTGAGTAATCGCTTCGAAAGATGTAAAATGGCATTCGTTTTTCTTGAGATAGCCAAGTTTAAGCATCGTACAATGCGCTTGATGCCAATTTGCAAACTCGTAAAAGTATAGCGTACTCGTGGTTAAGATCCATTTTAGAGTGATTAATTATACTTTAAAGACCGTACAAATGCAATAGCATAATTTCGTATCATGTCATGCAAAATTCTATTTTTCTTTGCACCGGAATGGATGTAAAAGAAATTGTACTTCATATATATTGGAAATAGCCAAAAAAGACACATATTCCTTTTAAGTGGGCATACATAAGTCAATAAACAAAAATGATCAACGAAATGATTCTTTACAAAATAAAAAAATTAAAATCTTGATGCTTTGTCAATTCAATTAAATAAGAAAAATCGATACAATTGGTGGTTTTGCCTCCCATGAAACTAAGAAAAACATAATTTATTGCAATCCTCAATTTACGTACATGTCTATACAGTGTGTACACATTTCAAACCACTAATCAAAAGGTGCAATGCCATTTAGTAGCAAATCAAATGTTGAAGTTCCACAGAAAATATGAACAGCAATAGTAAGTACAACGCGGAAATGATAAAGTCAATGGAGTCCTAAAAACACGCTTGAAAACGAAAATGAGATCTTTGTTTGACATGAATATTTAACCGCTCATTATGTTTACTTGCACGTATAATTTTTGTGCTCATATGTAGCTGAACAATTTTCACTGATACGGCACAATATTCACGGTACATGCATTCTGGATCAACAAAATCAAAGATATATACGATAGTGAATGTACATGGTATAAACAGAGCGAGGTAAGTTAGTCGGATCATAAATAAATTGTTTATGTTACATAGGTCTACAAAATTGAGCTGGTCTTTTCATTGGGCTCGCCTCTTGTATGCAGTGGGAAGGCTCATTGGATGCAGTCTTACGAGGTCCTCATTGTAGCGAGACTGAGAGTCCGTGCATTACACCATGCTTAAAGAACAAGTGGCAAAAATCCAGCAGGTTTGTAAAAAAAACAAAAGAAGAAAAAAAAAGAAAAGAAGCCAGACCAAATCGCAAAAATGGTGCGGGATCTTCACGACTTCATCCTTCATTACTACTATTAGACAGTGGGTGTGTGTGGTATAGCACTGAGTTCTTATACCACTTCTGTACTCGAAGGGGAAATGCATGCACAAATAACCTGCATGATTATTGTGAGCACCTTCAAGCCTTGCAATCACCACAAGTGCCTATGCACGGATATCGTATGGTGCAGCTACGGCCGCGATCCGTGTTCCCCCTGATGTTGCCCGCGTACGGCAAAGCGAGTGACGTGCACCGGTATTGGAACTACCAGCTTTGGGTTGCGAGCCGGCTCTCCTGCGCGTGCATTGACATTTCCGGCCTTTACACGTTTCCACTTGGCACGTCGGTTCTGAAACCAGATTTTGACCTGAACCTCGCTCAAGCGGAGCGCATGGGCGATGTGCGAGCGCTCGGTGAGCGACAGGTATTTCTTGCAGTGGAACTCTTTCTCAAGTTCTAGGAGCTGCTCACTTGTGAATGCCGTACGTCGGCGTCTACTTTTTCCGCCCGCCCCGCATGGGACTCCACCGACACTGCCAGCACTCGAAGTAATATTCGAAGCTGCCCCAGCTGTGTTGGTATCAGGCCCATCAGGAAGGGCCCGCTGAAAGGGGTCTCGCCGTGATTCAGGGCACAGGATCGGAGAGCTGGAGTGAGGCTCATCTCGTGGAAAGGCCAGTGCCTGAGGCGAATCAGCACGCTCGCTCTCCTGTGATGAGTCGTCGTCCTTGCAGAGTCTCTCCGTGTTCTGCTCCTCATCTGCGTATGTAACGCCGACTGCACGCACGGCCGGGATGGTTAGAGAGACCCGTGCTCTCCGTGCAAGACGGACACCACGAGTTTATCAGCAACAACTGGTGTACCAGATAACACTGCAGCACCGGACAATATATCAATCAACGCGAGTCGCACTGAGGCAAGCGCGAGAACCCCCTGCCTCCACCCCCTGTGCAGACATTCAAGCAAAACCCCCTCAGTGCCCCGAGCATATTTCATTATTGCTGTCTGCTGCTATTCAAACTTTGATCCGATGTATTGCCATTACATTATATCTTGTCTGTCCTGTCCAAATTTAAATATCTGATCACCTTTGATGCGTTTTGCATCACAATAACATTTGGGGAAGCTATTGTTAATGATTAAAGGTAATAACTGTCCTTGGGAACAGGAACACCACACACACACACACACACACACACACACACACACGCACGCACGCACGCACGCACGCACACACACACACTTTTTTAATCCAAGACACTTCAACAAATGCACACACAAGTCTCTTTGCTAAAATAATGTTCTGGGAATGTACTTAATCACCAAACACAAAGCAAGTTTGTTAAATAGTTTTTCCTTCACTCAGTCGCATTGAAACATCAGCGAAAATACGATTTGTAATATTTGCTGAGCATGGGAAACTCTAAAACCTCCCTTGTCCCCATCCACCAATGATCCCATATTTACCCATGGGGTCTTGCAGTGGATCTCGGCACAGGAAGTTCAGAGGACGCTCCCTGCCTGAGCCAGGCGTCGGCGTACGCTCGCTGTCGATTACGTCTCGGCGGCCACTGAACTGCGAGACCAAAGCCGGGGGCAGCTTTGCACCCAGGTCTTCGGCGAAGCTTTTTGAGCAATCATCAGAGCCTGGGAGGGCTGAGAGTGGACTCACAGCAGGGATTCCCTGTGGCAACGACGCATAGAAACTGCTTGGCAGTGGCAGTGGGTTGAGCGCAGGCACAGCAGGCAGTGTAGCAGCATGCGGCAGTGCTGGTGTGGGGATGACCACTGGTCGGTAGGGCAGGAATACAGGGTATCCTGCATATAAAAAGGGTCGTGAGGAGGGTGGCTGTGTCGGCGTTGAGTTTCCGATGAGCGCATCAATGCTAAATGCCGCGCCGAGCGGTCGCTGCATCATCACTGAACCAGCGACTGCTTTGCACAATGCTCTGCACTCTGACCACTCCGAGCCCGCGCTTTTCCAGGATGCTATCATGCCGTCCCATCGTAGCTCCCAGCCAGGCGGGAGGGGTTACGGTGTGAGGGAGGCGGAGGAGCGCCGGCTCGCAGGGAGGGGACGGCGGAGAGATTAAAAAGGCCGACTCCCATGGGAACTCATCCATCATCCGTTCATTACGCTCTGCTTCCTCTTTTAGTTGCTGACAGGTGGTCGTCGTGCCTCTGCCTGATTTCATTCGTCGATCCCCATCACGTGGGTGCATCTTCACTGGCGTGACGGGTTTCGGGCGGAGACACTGGGATGATAGCTCGTGCCATGATTGGTGCAAAACACGTGGCACACCGAAGAGCACAACACTACCCCATCAACCATCACGTGCCACTTTTCCGGGCGTGCCTTATAATGGCTGAGCAAGCAAGTCATCCCGATTAATCTGCACTCTACAGCAGCAGAATGAACTAGACCAATCCCGTATTCAGATGCACCCTAGCTTTTGGCTTCGTCTGAATCGGTGCACCATTACTAATATGCCATGTAATGTGAACCCGTTCTATCCCAACCTCTCAAACTGAGTCTGCGAATGATGTGATAGCGTCACATTCATGTCATGTCAACCATTTGATTCGCTTATCTTTATTGTCTTTTATTTTTTCAGAAAAATATTTTAGCAGATATCATGGCAATGCAATAATGGCACAAGCAATGCCCACTGCAATGACGAGCTGTAATCACTGTGGTTTACACCTCCACAAACACGAGTTATTCCGGTAGTTCTTTGTTCGAAACTGCACGATTCTAGAAATGAGTGAAACTGCCACCTGAACTCCAGTATAGTATGATGGACCCATTGTTCCTTCAATGCAAGCAGCATTCAAATTGTTTTACAAATGAGATACAATAGTCCAGACTCAATGAGATGCCAACTGTTTTATTATTCAATGTATAACTATACATAATTAGAATTAAAATATATAATATTTGTATTCATATATCAGCCTCATTATACTTGATTTTATTTATTAATTGTTTTAGCATGTTTTGGATTATATTCTATATTTCCCTACCATAGCTGTCAAATATCCACTCTCAACGCCCTCAAATATCTGGTGGGGAATATATATGAACGGCGGATAAAACACAAAGTGGAGTGAACAAAAGCATGATTAAAGCAATGAAACTATGTAACAAAACAGGTTAAAGCTAATAAGCATATTCTTACCTTCGACTCTTAAAAGATAATCGAGCATAATCTCCACAATGCTGCACCCCCTGGCTTATATCAACACGATCACAATGCCTTTCTCAATGGGTAAAAATGGCCAGCGTGGTAATCGTGGCCATTTGTTCACTTCACCTTCACCTTCTCCAATGCGTAATGTGGTGGATTTATTACTCATACCTGTACACTGCAATACTCACATCAAGGCATACTCAGCATCCAATCTTCACACCAGTACTTATTTTTTTCGATATGCTTCGCTGGTGGTATTATTTACTACCAGAAAATTCCTTCTGTATTCATATTTACTTCACAGGTTGTTTGTTTGTGATATGAACGTCGTATGCCATCCATTGTTTCAGAATGACAATAGGAGATACAGACATTATATATGAGTGTGTGAGGGTTTGGTGCATTTGATTAACTCTGTTCTTTATTATCAACGTGTTGGCACAAATATGCTTTTTTTCTCTCATAGTATCACAGGATCTTTAGCGTCTACAATAGAGTGCAGACGGGACCACCGAAAACCCTGCTCAAAGTAGTTGCGGGAATCGAACCCCCAGCAGTAAAAAGAAAAAGCAATACAACAAAGCTTCACTTAACCACAGATCCATTATTTCATCTTTATGGAACAGGTTTGAAAGCTTTTTAATTCACCATAAAGGGATTACGTAGTACATTTCCGTAATGTAAGCGATGGTTGATAGGTACATCAGTGGCCGAACGTACATATATAAAATGGGGAATAAAAATATTGTGTAAAACTAAAAAAATCATTTTAAGTTGTTCCAAAAATAAAACTGTGTAAAAATTCTAGTTTTGTCAGTATCAGTCACTGATTTCATGTCAGAACACAGACTGAATTATTCATACTTTATTACTATTGTTGCATATTCTAGAACTTAACCTCAGAGATCTGTGGATAGCAAAAATAAAAGAGGGTTCACCGTTTGTCTGCTAGAATGGTTTCATGCACCTTGGGTTTCAGGTGTGAGCAGCAAATTGGATTACAATCGTTTTTAAAATGGAGGGTGGTACTTGGTATACACCTTGTTAAAAGTGTTGTCCAGTGCTGTTCTAATCCTGTAGCATTTTGAGAAATCAATTTTTTTTTTTTTGCAGTCCAAAACACTTCCTTACACCTACGAGGAATGGGGTTGGGGATCATTTAATATTACTATGTGTATATATACATATGTATACATATATAAATATATACATATATCATATATATTATATATGTAATATATATTATATAAATAATATATATATTATATTATAGTATATTATATATATATATAATATTACCACATATATATATATATATATATATAATATATATATTGTTACGGTGGTGGAAATTCACAGAACACCATTCAGGTTCCCCAGAGATCAGTTATTTCGATAAGTACGTGTTTAGGTTAGATTCCCCACCGATGTATAACGGGTCTTGTTCGTGTGCCGGGCTGTGAATCTTTGAGGTAGCCGTTATTCTTTTCTGTCTTTTATTTTCAACAACATCTCAACAATGCTATCAACTCCACAACACCGCCATCTTCTCGACAGTGCCATCAACATCGCGACATCATCACGCCCTCCTCAGCAACAGCGGCAAAATGCCGTTGTCGCAGACACGCCGTGCCGCATTGGAAGCCACATTCCACCGTCCGTGTGCAATCAGCCGCGAAGCAGCTGATCAAGATGAGCTCTGCCTCGGAAAAGACTGGCCAATCAGAACATCCGTGTGCAAACAGCCGTGAAACGGCTGATTTGCATATTCGGATCAAAATGGGCTCTGATTCGGAAAAAGCCAGCCAATCCGAAATGGGGTTTCC
>CM068956.1:126842647-126862969 GCA_035128595.1 Eptatretus atami
TAACGCTACCGCACACCGGCAACATTATACCAGTTTGTACTTAGCACGCAGCACAGACGGCGCCAACCACACATTTACACAAAAGCAAAGGAAGAAGCCATAGACAAGGAGGCAGACAGGCCCGTAGCCAAATGTGCGCGGACCTAGAGGAGCGGCCAGGTCCGCGAGACCGGGGGTCCTACCGCGTCCTCGTGACGCGTTGGCGGCAGCCGCAAATGTGGCCGCGCGGCTGTGCCCGACTCCTACTCCGTGCTCCTTGCGGGTTTCGTTGGCACCACGTGTGGGTGGGTGGAACGGGGCCCCTTTGCACTATCTCAGCGTGGGGGAAAGGGAATTGTTGATGCCCTGGGGAGGGGATGGCGGCTGGCTTGGTCCCGCCGACGAGACGGCGATCCACACCGCAACCTCGTCGCGACCGCCGCCTTCTTGCCTCGGACCCGAGCACCCTTGCCTGCATTCCACCGCCCACTCGCTCACTCCCACCCACGCAACGCTCCGTGTCCCCAACAGCCACTTCTCGACGACCCTCTCCAGGCACTCCAGAACCAACTCTTCTGCAACTCTTCTCAGTTCCGCACTTCCTGACCCGACCGATCATGACACTCCCTACCCGACTCTCTTGCACTCTTCTCAGTTCCACACTCTCCGACCCACCGACTCTCAATTCGCTTGCGCTCGCCTTTTTATAGGGGGCAGGAGCAGCCAATATGCAAATTTTAGGATCAGAACGCGATTGGAGCGGGCGCACGCCGCCCCCCCCCCCCGGTCAGCCATTGGTCGGCACAATGGGCGTGAACCTCTCCTGATCCTAAAATTTGCATATACGGACTTCACATACACACGCTTGGAGGCGGGCCAAGCCGCCCCCCGCTCGCTAATTGACGGAGGAGAAGTGGCGTGTAGCGTTTTTGATCCGAATTTTCCCCTCGGAAAGGCCGCCATTCGCGTCGGGCTCGGTGCCTCGCACCAAACGCGACGGGCCCGACAGCCGACGTTCAGTTTACAGGTGGTGCGGGAATGGCCGTAGAAGGAGGAGGTGAAGGTGGTGAGGGTTTTTCGTGGGTTTTGCTGTTATGGTGCCGTTTGGGAATGGCGGTGATGCGATGATGTGGGAGCGTAGATGGTGGCGGTGGCGTGGTGTTGTGTGATGGCGGTGAGACGTGGCTTGGTTCAAAATAAGATAGAACAGAAAAAATGGCTAACTCAAGCGTCGCAGCCGGATGAATCACATAAATTCCCTCTATAACAACGGGTTTGGCTAACTACACATGCACTATCAAGATATCTCACCTACGGGCCTTTATGGTGTAATGCGAATTTCCACAGCCGTAAAAAATATATAATATTTCTATATATATATATATACACATGTCGAAATATATTATTTCATCATCGTTTCCTCGTTCTCTCTCCTTCTCCTTTTCCTCTCTTCTCTCTCTTCCACTCCTCGTCCTACATGCTATCCTTTGAATCGGCTTACACCCCATAGAATATCAGTACATACTATTCATTGCAGGATTTCTTGTATTCCTGTATCCAAAAAAACTATTTTTTGTACAAACAGCGAGAACCAATAAAATTTATTTTGAATTTCTTAAAAGAGACTTACGTTTTCATAACTTTATAATTTTTTCATTATTAACATTTCTAATTTAAATCCAAAGTTGTTGGTTTTAATCATACATCAGCATATGCAATCTTTTGTTGAAAATACCTCATTCTGTAGTGTTGTAGTGACATACTTTATTAAAATAGCTCAATACTTTCTTGAAGGTATGCCTTCGGCACAGATAATGATAAATTTCTTTGAAGCCCTTCTGCCGTCAATTTATGTATTAGAAATATAGTGTTAGATACTAATATATATGACACAACCTCGCCCAAATCTTCCATAGTTAATAATTGGATTTCGCTTACGTTATTATATTGACCATCGTTTTTTTTTCTGTTTTCATGATATAAACTAGGCAAAAACATTATTAATTTACCCTTATTAAATTTTTTTTAATATTTTTTTTTTTTTTTTTAGTAAATTATAGTTATGGGTGTTTGTACTAATTCGTGCTCCCACAACAAACTCATTCTCTATACTAAGTGATCCTTCTCTTTACGGACTCATTATTCTTTCCAGGTCTAGGTTCAATTTTTAAATGACATTATACCCTAAATGATTCATATCATACCCCCATTGTTCTTTCTCATACAAACGATACGCCCGTGTAATCTTTATAATAAACCTTTTGATTAATTAATTCGAAACGTGGCGAATTCTTGTATGATCCTGGGGATAATCGAACAGCGTACTTGTAACTTTTATTTAAGGATATTATATTGTGAATAAATCACTTAATGCTCACCAGTCATTCGCGGCTCAGTCGTTGGGCGTTGGATATTTTTAATTTATAAGATTTTTCATATTAATATTTTTGGTTTAATTATATTTATGTCGTTTCAGCTGTCGCTTTTGTAATAAGTTTGATAATCAATATCCAGTATCTTGGTGACACCAAAGTAGAACATCTTTACCCAACATAAGTCATTAATATTAGATTTAAAAATATGTCATAATTTTTATTTTTTGTTGAGTTGATACACACATATAGACATAATGACCACAACAGCTTGGAATTTATTATTGGCATTGAAATGTTTGATCACCACCATCTCTGTAAGAATTTTATGACCTTCAACAGGTGGGGAAAGACCAAAATCTATCAAAATAAATATTTGTCTTGAATTATTAAATACAAACCAAATGGAACCGTCCCATTCTATCTTCTAAGTTCACAATAATACTCTTTGTATGTTTAGCGCACGTTGTTAACTAATCTCTAATAACAAATAACCAACATAGATTTTTTAATTATCTTACATATTTGACAAGTGGTAAATTTGAATGTGTATTCCTTTTCAAATTCTTTAAACCCACTCTCAATGCGTCATTTATTTCATAGAAAGATATAATCCATTACCCCTTTTAGTTAACTTTTCACCTGCTGTGCGATGAAGAAAAGCATATCTCCAACTAACAATCTCGCTTTATCAGGCAGACCTTCAAGTTTTTTCAGCAAAATATACAATAACACCACTTCCATAATTTGTTTTCTCCAAATCTTTTATGTCTTTCCAATTCTTTTTGAGCCGGGTTGAGCCTTCCTTTGTTGGCAGTTGTTTCACCGCTGTTGAAATACCACCCGTCAATGCTCCAACCCGCAACTTACGCAAATAAAGGCGAATTAGAAATGGAGAATCCTTCCACTCGATCTCTCCTTGATTGAATATTTTTTCAACCTTGGTTTTGTCATTTTAATTTTAAACGTGACCAGTATTGTTCAAGATTTTACACTGTTCCTTGTGAGCAAAACATCAATTCTTACCTCCTTTTCTCTGAAATTGTATTAAACCGTAATCGTACACAGGCTTGATTTTGAATCACAAGATGAAGTTTAATGAGATTGGATTTTGCTTAACATATACCCCAGTTGTATTTGCCACTTCATTTTAACAAACCAATTCTATGTTAGACAAGCATAACACCATTAGTCTGTATTAATCCTGTAATTCTTGTTTCTCCAAATGCAAAAATAGCAATCAACTTCTTCACTCTGCCCTCTTTCAATGTAAGGAGTATCCACCTCGATTAGACTTTATAGTTTTCCTTTTTTGAGCACTCAGGTCAAACGCAAAGTGGTATACAACTTTCTAAAATGCTGTCATATCCAAACAAGGTTCTTTATTTCATACTTTCACATACTTTGGTAAGATCTTGATCTTCAGCATAATCATTTTTTCCCAATTAATTTCACAATCTCTCCGTGGATAAATGTTCCATCTAGGAGAAACACGAAGGTTGTTTCACCCCCTTACATATCACTCAATGCATTATTCTTATCAGTAGCCAAGTATCCGCCATCTGGTTTTTAAAAATGTCCACAGATTATCGTGGCCTTTTCCCTTCCAGAACCCCAAATCTCCACGTGAATGTGGTTTGGTTTAGTTTAACGTGTTGACATCTTCTTTTGCAGGTATGATACGACTGAGTGGGTTTCATTGAGTTAAAGTCTTCTGATCAACATCTCTTTCTCGTTTTAAGATTAGGAGTATCATCACTAATATACCACACTCTTTCAACTCAATACAAATTATTCTGATCACCTAAAAGCACTCCGCCAACACCAAAAAGTAATCTATTTTCATTTAACTCTGCGTCGTTGTTGCTTTTATTGTTTTGGTTGCTTTATGTGCATTTTGACTGTATGGCTGTATAAACGTGCTTTCCGTGTGCCGGGAAATAAATGTGCATTGTGTGAACTGTTTTCCCGTTTCGCGTCGTCTTTTCTCTAATTGAATCTCCATCCTGCTTCACGTAAGGGGTTCGTAGTGGGTGCAACATCCCGGTAAGTAATCGGAACCGTCGAGGCCGACGATAACACCACTCGGTTATCACTGTAGCACGGAACGGACCGCTTAAGCGGTTCGTGTCCGGAGTCGGCCTGTGGCGTGGTACGATCGCCCAGTCGACCATCCGCGCAGGTACTTAGGTAGATCGAATTTGGCGAGAAACCCTATCCTGCGCGGGTGGGCAATTGGCACGGTCGTGGTGGGGTTAAACCCCCACCCGTGACTAGCTCCCGGCGTTGTTCCGAGAGGGTCACGACTGAATTGTCCGTCCGGTGGGCGACGTGCCGCGATTCGAGTTACGTGGCCGTTCGCACGCCGGCGGGCGTGAATTCGCAACAATATATATATATATATATATATATATATATATATATATATATATATATATATATATATATATATATATATATATATATACACAGGTAGTCGTCGACTTACGACTGCGATCGGTTCCGACCGATCGGTCGGAAGTCGATTTGGTCGTAAGTCGGCCAACCTTTATTTTTAGCTTTATTTATAGTGTACAGGCCTATGTACTGTATAGGCCTGTGCAAAAATTACCGTATGTATATTATACTGTATAATGATATAATAATCATCTGTAAGTCATATTTCATTAACATTTTCTTTATTCAAGTCAAACACTGCACCACTACAGTACAATTGGTATAATACTGTAATTACAAAAACATACAAAAATAGAAAAAATTAAAAACATGTTATTGGTCACTCGCGCTGGCTGGGATCGTCGATGTTATCAGCAGGGCAGTGCTCGGGTAGCCGGACGTGTGTTTTTCGTCAACAGTGAGCTTTGTCTGAATGGTTGTGTTTCTTTTCTCCTCATAAATTCACGATACGGACGAAAACATCGTGTGCCATCCGTTCTGAGTGGGCGGAGAAACTGACAGTCTGAGTTGGCGGGAGACGCGGAGCATTCTGGTCGTAAAGTCGTAAAGTGGTCGTGGTCGTAAAGTGGTCGAAAGTCGAACAGTCGTAAGTCGCATAGCTCGTAAGTCGAGCGACTACCTGTATACATATATATCTATATGTATATATATAATTTCTATATGTATATATATATAAATTTCTAATATGATATATATATTCTATATGTTATATATATAATATTAATAATATATAATTATATATATATCATATATAATATATATATAATATATATATATATACTGTATATATATATATTCGATATTTGTATATGAATATATAATATATACCTAAATTTCTATATGTATATATATATATATTATATAGGTATATATATATTTCTAATGGTATATAATTAATATATATATTTTTTGATATGTATATATATACATATATATATATATATTTCTATATGATATAATATATTTCGATATGTATATTTCGATATGTATATATAAATATATATATATAATATATTCGATATGTAATATATAATATATATATATATATATATAAAATAATCTTCTTCTCTTCTTTTCGGCTGCTTCCCGCTAGGGTCGCCACAGCGGATCAATCCGTATGATCCGCATAGTGATTGGCACATGTTTTACGCCGGATGCCCTCCTGCCGCAACCCTGGTCGCCACAGGGATATGATACCACTATTTTAACCGGGTACATACACGGCCCAGTATACTGGTACTCATTTCGCGACCTCGAAGGATGACAGGCTGAGATCAACCCCCTGGTGTATAATTCAGTGCCGAACGGGGCTTGAACTCGGACTCTGATCCCAAGTCCGCTGCCGCTAACGACTGCGCCAACACCGCGGCTCATTATATAATATATATATATATAATATATATATATATATATATATATATATATATATAATATATATATATATATATATATATATATAAACAGGTAGTCGTCGACTTACGACTGCGATCGGTTCCGACCGATCGGTCGGAAGTCGATTTGTCGTAAGTCGGCCAACCTTTTATTTTAGCTTTATTTATAGTGTACAGGCCTATGTACTGTATAGGCCTGTGCAAAAATTACCGTATGTATATTATACGTATATAATATAATATACATCTGTAAGTCATATTTCATTAACATTTTCTTTTTCAAGTCAAACACTGCACCACTACAGTACAATTGGTATAAACTGTAATTCAAAAACATACAAAAGAAAATTAAAAATTTATTGGTCACTCGTGCTTGGCTGTGGATCGTCGATGTTATCAGCTAGGGCAGTGCTCGGGGTAGCCGGAGTTGTTTTTTTCGTCAACATGGTGAGCTTGTGAATGGTTTTCTTTTTCTCCTCTAAATTTCAATACGGAGAAAACATCGTGTGCCATCCGTTCTGAGTGGGCGGAGAAACTGAGGCGGAGAGCGCGGCATTCTGGTCGTAAAGTCGTAAAGTCGTGGTCGAATGGTCGTAAAGTCGAACAGTCGTAAGTCGCATAGTCGTAAGTCGACGACTACCTGTATACATATATTTCTATATGTATAAGTAATCCCGCTATATCGCGGTTCACCTATCGTGCCCCCGGTCATTGCGGGTTTTCCCTTGGATCCTAACTAATTTTTTCTGCGATTCCCCTGATATATCGCGGTAATAATATATAAAATATAAATTATTTAAGCAATAAATTATAACGCGTGGCGCTTGACCAGTCACACAACGCACGAAGACAAAGTTTCGCTTGTGAACTTCGAATATTTTCTACGTTTTTCTCCAAGCCCTACGGTGCCGCCAAAATGCCCTGCACCTTCTAAGACTTCTGGCAAGGAACCGAAGCGCCAGAGGAAGGTCCTGACGCTCCAGGAGAAGGTTAAGGTGCTCGATATATGCTTCGGGAAGGAAAACGGTTTACCCGCGGTTGGAGGAGCACAGCCAAACCGACCAGACAGACAAGTCGATCTCCGGCACCTCAAACCCGATCATTGCCAAGCCGACAGACCAGACGAGTCGATCTCCGGCACCTCGAACCCGATCATTGCCAAGCCGACCAGACCAGACGAGTCGATCTCCGGCACCTCGAACCCGACAATTGCCAAGCCGACCAGACCAGACGAGTCGATTTTTTTGGGAGGCATCACATTCATCGCGGATTTTCACTTCTCGCGGGGGGGGGGGGGGTTTGGAACGTAACCCCGCAATAAACGGGGGATGACTGTATAAGTTATATATATTTCTATATGCAATACATATATATATTTATAAATATATATATACATATATATTTCTATTTGTATATGTGTTATATATATATATATATTTCCATATGATATATATATTTCTATATGTATATATATGTATATTCTATAATGTATATATATATATATATCTATATGTATATATATATTTTTCCTTTATGTATATAATATATATATATACATATATTTCTATATGATATATATATATATCTATATGTATATATTATATATATATGTATTATATATATATTCTACATGTATATATATATACATATATATTTCTATATGTATATATATATATATATATATAATATATATATATATATATATATATATATATATATATGTATATGAGGCCCGGCGAGGAGGGTGATGTAAGCGACATTTTAATGATATGATGATGAGAGGCTTGGATGATAGGGGAAGGGTTAAAATAGTGCTATAACGGCATTAACTCCAAAATGGCCGATGTCGCCCTTCCATCCTCCTCCTCGCGGCACCTCATATACATATACATATATAAATAATATATAATATATATATATATATTACATATATATTTCTATATGTATATATATATATATATTTCTATGTGCATATATATATATATATTTCTATATGTATATATAATTTCTCTAATATATATATATATATATATATAAAATATATATAATATTGTTAAGAATTTGGAAGTTTACTGCACTCAACATAGAGTTCCTATAGATCAGTTATATCGGTAAGTTACGTGTTGCCAGTTAGGGTCCCGTCCCTTGTCTAATGGGTAATTAAATGTTCATGCGCTGTGGAGTTATTTTAACAGTTAGGGTTTTTCTTTTACATTTTTACACCAACATGAACTACAACAACAGCTGCAGACCACTCCAGCTCCGAATAAAACAACGACGAGAAACCCTCTGCTCCCAGCATTCTCCGCGTGCTCACTAGGGGAAGGGTCATGCCCCCACCCACCGATTCGCTTGGCGGGGCGCCAAGTAGAGGAAAGGTCGAGCCGCGCCTGAGAATCCTCTGCTCCCTGCATTCTCGCATGCTCAACTAAGGGGAAGGGTCATGCCCCACCACCGATTCGCATTGCAGGGCGCCAAGGAGGGAAAAGTTCAAGCCGCGCCCGAGAATGAATCACGCCTGAGGAGCCCCACCCGAGAATGATCCATGCCTGAGTGAGCCACGCCTGACAACGAATCACGCCTGACAACGAATCACGCCTGAGCGAGCGCGCCGGAGAGAATAAAAAGGAACAGAGAATCCTTGCCGAGAGCGTCTTCGAGCATCTTCTTCCTCCTCCTCCTGCGAGAGCGTCTTCTTCCTCCTCCTCCTGCGAGAGCATCTTCTTACTCCTCCTCCTCCCGATGATCAAGAGCTTGGGCTTCAGAGATACGATCCACCACCGGAGCCGCAAGGGTGCACGCCGTCTCTCGGAGGGATACGGAGGCGAGGCTTTGACTGCCAGGATGGGCGTCGAGTGGAGCTGAGGAGGCTGATCGCGGCTCGCCGGTGTCTGGGTTCAGCTCACCTCTCGCTGGGGCCCGGGTCGACTCAACGCGAAGACCACACGAGGTGGACAGGTCCGAGGCAGAATCTGGTCTTCAGCTCGTCCTTTCCATCCGGGTTGGAGGCCTCAATAAAGACCACTTTGGTCCGATTTTTTGGGTGTGTGCGTGTGTGTGTTTGTGGCGCTAGTATAGTAAGTAATGGATTGTTAAGTGCCTTGCTGTACATGCGTGCTTATTAATATCCGGATAACTCTGCTCTTCTGTCTTCCCCTCCCTGCCTATTGTTAAAATAAACAGCCCCATTTGTGAAATGTATCCGCTCGTTCATGTCCTTTCCTCCATTGACGTAGCGTGCTGCGTGTTGGAAAATTAGCCAGGCTGTTGCCGCTGTAACGGGACATTTGGACTGACGGATCTTGGCGATCAACCGCTCGGGTCGCACGCGGTTCGAGTACGCAAAGTGGCTCGTTCCGTATGGGCGCCGTCGAGGGTGTGGAGACTTGGTAAATTGCCACGTGGAAATCTAGGTATTTTGAAAATTGGCAAATAACCCTGTACAACATTGGGCAGGAAATGATTGACGCTTTCACGGTCCGATAAGGGACCCGTACTTTTTGGAGTTTTCCGAAAAGATACGATCTAAATTCCGGGCGATCGGTCGAGCCGACTCTACTGCTCCATCTAGCGGTCGTGCTCGCAGCTGATACCGGCCCTGCAGCAATATATATTTCTATATGTATATGTATATGTATATATTATAATATATTACATCTATATCTATATATTTTATATATGTATATATACACTATATATATATATATATATTTATATATGCATAATATATGTATATATATAATGTATATATATATATATATATATCTATATATATATGTGTATATATATATATATATATATATATTCTATATGTGTAATATATATATATATGTGTGTATATATATATATATATCTATATGTGTATATATATATATTTCTATATGTATATATATTTCTATATGTATATATATATTATATATAATATATATATTTCTATGTGTATATATATATTTCTATATGTATGTATATATAATTTCTATATGTATATATATGTATTAATATATTCTATATGTGTATATATATTTTCTATATGTATTATATTACAGTCAACCCCCGCTTCATCGCGGTTCACCTATCGCGCCCCCGGTTTCATCGCGGGTTTTCCCTTGGAACGTAACTAATTTTTTCTGCGGATTCCCCGGTACATCGCGGTAATAATGTATAAAATATAAATTATTTAGCAATAAATTATAACGCGTGGTGCTCGACCAGTCACACAACGCACGAGACAAAGTTTCGCTTGTGAACTTCGAATATTTTCTACGTTTTTTCTCCAAGCCCCACGATGCCGCCCAAACGCCCCTGCACCTTCGAAGGTTTCTGGCAAGGAACCTAAGCGCCAGAGGAAGGTCCTGGGACGCTTCAGGAGAAGAGTTAAGGTAAAGGTGCTCGATATATGCTTCGGGAAGGAAAAAGGTTTGCCGCCGTTGGACGAGCAATGCTCATACCCAGCACCTCAAAACCGACCAGACCGACTAGTCGATCTCCGGCACCTCAAACCCAATCACTGCCAAACCGAGCAGACCAGAACAGTCGATCTCCGGCACCTCAAACCCACTCACTGCCAAACCGACCAGACCAGACCAGTCGATCTCCGGCACCTCAAACCCACTCACTGCCAAACCGACCAGACCAGTCGATCTCCGGCACCTCAAACCCACTCACTGCCAAACCGACCAGACCAGTTGATCTCCGGCACCTCAAACCCACTCACTGCCAAACCGACCAGACAGTTGATCTCCGGCACCTCAAACCCAATCACTGCCAAACCGACCAGACCGACCAGTCGATCTCCGGCCACCTCAAACCCACTCACTGCCAAACCGACCAGACAGTCGATCTCCGGCACCTCAAACCCACTCACTGCCAAACCGACCAGACCAGTCGATCTCCGCACCTCAAACCCAATCACTGCCAAACCGACCAGCCAGACCAGTCGATCTCCGGCACCTCAAACCCACTCACTGCCAAACCGACCAGACCAGTCGAATCGATTTTTTGGGGAGGCGTCCATTCACGCGATTTTCACTTAGCGCGGGGAGGTTTGGAACGTAACCCCGCGAGAAACGGGAGAGTGATACATATATATTTTCTATATGTATATATATGTATATATATATGTCTATATGTATTTCTATATATATATATATCATATGTATATATATATATATATATATATATTTATATTATTTCTTTTCTATATGTGTATATATATATATTTCTATATGTATATATTGTATATATATATATATATTTCTATATGTATATATATATTATATTATAAATATATAGTATATATATTCCATATGTATATATATATATACTTCTTCTTTCGCTGCTCCGTTAGGGCACCACAGCGATCATCCGTCTCCATTTCGCATCCCCTCACTTCCATGGCACTCTAACTCCACCGCGTCCGCCCTCACCGCATCCATGAACTCTTTCTTGGCCCCTCTCTCCTCCTACCTGGTGGCCCATCCGCACCTCTCCCGTAATACCGCTTCCCTCCTGGCACATGCCAAACCATCTCAATCTCGCCTCTCTCACTTTGTCTCCAAACTGTCCTACCTGCGCTCCTCTAATACTCATTCCTTATCCTGTCCATCCTCGTCACTCCCAACGAGAATCGCACATCTTTAACTCTGCCACTCCAGCTCCGCTTCCTGTCTTTTTGTCAGCACCACCGATACCAATATATATTATATATATATATATATATAATATATATATATATATATTATATATATATATAATATATATATATATATATATATAGTGTCTGGCTGTGGGGGTAGATGGAGGACTTTCAAAGCAAAATTATGATTGTGTAGAGTTGCTTGCGCGTGGACATGTAGGAGACATCCTGATGTAAATTTAGTCGGGAAATTGTGAGCTTAAGTGTGACTTGTCACCACACATTTGGGGGGGCGGGGGGGGGGTACTGCGTTAATTAGATCGGGTTGAGGCCAATTTCCCCCGCATGTAAGTGCCCCTGTGACCTTTTCCTATGTTTTTGCATTTACAAGCCAGCAATAAAATTACGTTTTTATAACAATAACAACAACGACAATAATAATTATTATAATGCACACGTCCAAGCAGGCGAGAAGCCCCAGTGTTCCTGGCTTGTCCGTTTCCAGCATGTCATGCCACCAAGGCTTATGATTATATATAATGATTATACTATATATAATCACACTTTGTAGTGTGACATGAGAGGGAAAGTGAGGTTCAAAGAGCAAACAGTTGTCAGAGGACACAGTACTTGTGAGAAGACACAGCAGTTGTGAGAGGACAGAGTGGGTGGAAGACACGATCGACGAAGAGGATCTCGTTTTTGCTCTCCTCTCGGCACATGGATGCGCGATTCTCGTGTTCATGCTGGTGAATTTGCAGCATGCAGGGCAAGACACTGGCCATTCCTGTTCGGCTGAGTTGTGAAGTTGTACGATGATGAGAAAGAGAGGCGATCGTTGTGAGCAGACCTCGTGTAAGAGAGGTGTCCATTTCTACCAGAACCAAAATGTGTGTCAAGACGCAAAGAGAAACACGGGTTACCAGAAAACCACAATTTGCCAACAAGCTTTTAATACAACCACTGCACAACAGGCCCCATCCACGCAAGCACAGACACAACATAGCAATACATCACAAGAGGAACATTTGGATATTCATTCATGAGAAGAAGCTGAACAGCGGTTGGTAAGTCAATGAATTTCCCCATGTATGTGACTGCAGGGATTGGCTTGGCACTATTTTGGGTGCATCTTCCCATGCAGGACGAAGTGCCTCGACCCCAAAGTTCATTAAAAACCATCTCTGGACAAAGCTAAGTGCCAGAATAAAGGGAGGATTTTCTTTTATTTCGTTTTCCCCATGTCTGAATTAAAGTCCATGTGCAGTGTCACCTCAAAATGAGGCTTTAATTTATCTCACGTTTTATTCTTACACTTTTAATTTTTGCCATTGTAAATATTTAACTTATTTTCATTAAATCCCCATATTTATTTTAAGTTGCTGGTGTCCATGTATCTGTTGTGGATCATGATAAACCCCCTTGTGCTGTGCATCAATGTGCTCCGTCCGTGCCGCCAAAAATTCCGAGGATCACGTGCTCGCCTCCAAGGAAAACCGCTCGGCCATCTGGCCTGGTCAGTGTTAACTGCCCCCCAAACAATTGGGTCGGGGGAGTCACATAATCGCCACGACATATATATATATTATATATATAATATATATATATAATATATAATATATTATATATATATAATATATATATATATATATATAATATTATTATATGTATATATAATATTAATATAGTATATATATATATATATATAAATATATATATATATATATATATATAGAGACACAAGGGGAAAACCAGAGATGTCAGGATAAGTCAATTTTGAAGAAGCTGAAAAACAAAGTTTCAAGACTTTGGTGGACTGTTTAATAACTGTCATATAGATTCTTTTCCAGTAAAAGGAAGAGTGATCATTGGCCGATCAAATAAGCATGTAGCATTTGCCAAGCTTCTGTGTTATTTAATTTAAGACAAAGAACGAATCAATGTTGCAAACTGACATCACTGGTTATTCCCTTGTTTAATAATTGCCATGCAATTTTAACCCAGGATGTGTAGCAAATTCATGCTTGTTGGTTATTAGCATACATTACATGACTTTGGTGATCACAGATTATTTTTTCAACATTAAACGGTCATTGTTTTTTTGTTTGATTGGTGTTCAACGCCATACTCAAGGGATTTCGCTTATATGATGACGGATTCTCCATTTCTTACTCCGTACTACTTAATATGATGGAAAACCGGAGGAAACCAAGGATAAACCACCCCCGCGATAGCCGAAGTCACCTCATGTGACTCCCTCATATACCTAAGCAGGTTGATTGGGCGGTACATCGAATGAGGATGGGTACTCAGACGCGCTAACCATTAAGCCACGGCGTGGGTCCCATAAAAGTCACAATAAAGGTTTGACCAGGCTTGAACCACGATATGCACCAACTACGGAGCCCATGATATAACCAAATAGGCCATTGTAGTGCTCAGAGTTTATTCTGATAGTTTTACAACCTTTTATAACTTAGTTTCTCAACTCTGAATATTATGATGGAACAGTTAACATGAATGACGCAGAAAGCCAATCTTATCTGAGTGAAAACTTAATTTTAATACTTTGCAGAACACAAAACCTGTGATCAAAAATAATAGATCCATGATATAACCAAATAGGCTATTGTAGTCTCAGAGTTTATGCTGTGAAAGTTTTACAACCTTTCATTTTTTACGTTTCTCAACTCTGAATATTATGGTGGAACAGTTAACATGAATGAAAGGGAGATAACCAGGAGTAAAGTACTGACAACTCTGGTTTTACTTGTTCAGCTTTGACAACACTTGTTTTTTCATTGCACGGCTAAACTTTATACCATATAAATTATGTGACACCCCTGGTTATTTGTTAAAGTAATATTGTGAGAGGAAACCTTAGTTGCCAACTATTGGCAGGTGCAATAACCCTGAAATTTATAAAAAGGGACATCACCGGTTTCCCTTGTGGCTCATATGTATGTATATATATATATAATATATATAATATATAATATATATATATATATATACATTAGGGTGGTCCAAAAAAATAGAATGTTGCTCCACAAGCTTAAAATTATTCTAATATGATCCAATAACGCGCATAATTTTTTTAGCTTGATCGGAGGTGATTTAGAGGTCGACTCCATATGAAGACTTAGTCTCATGACTTGAATAAATTAGGGTATGGTCAGTACGATTACGGGTACTTCTGGATGTCGGAGGTGGAAATGGAGTGCATTTTCGAACTCTATGGGTCGATTTACTCTAAGAAATGACTACACCGACATTGAATTATTTCGAAAATATGACCTAAAACAAGATTTATCATTACTGGAGTTGAGTAACTAATCCTACTCATTTCGATATTTTTAATCTATAATTAATTTGTTGTCCGTCTAAACATTTCTTAGAGTAAATCACCCACTGAGTTCGAAAATGCAGTCCATTTTCACCTAGGAAGTTCAGAAGTGTACGGATTCGCATCTCACCATACCCTAATTTAATATAATAATAACGAAATAAATAACTAACATATTTTCGTGAATCATTGAATCTAAAACACTGGATGTTGGCCGGCTAGAAATAAGTTCAGGTGAGTGGAGACAGAAAGAGGCGGAGATGATAGTGGTATTTGGTAAATGAGACGAAATATTCTAATAGTTTGTAATTCCATTGATTGAAAAAAGGGTATGGTGAGATGCGAATCCGTACACTTCTGAACTTCCTAGGTGAAAATGGACTGCATTTTCGAACTCAGTGGGGCGATTTACTCTAAGAAGTGAGCACGACAAGCTGAGATGACTCAGAGAGTATGGAGGGGTAAGTCAGTCTGGGGGGACTGGTAGTAATAGTTGGAGGTTGCAAACCAGGGAGGGAGGGAGAGGAGGAGGGGAGGGGAGGAGAGCAGGAAGGAAAGAAGAAGAAAGCGAGGGGCAAGGGAGGGAAGGAGAAAGAAAAGGGGAAGGAGGGAGGAAGGGAGAAATAGGTGGAGGGGAGAGAATTAGCGTCTTTACATCACATTTTAGAGGTACCAGTGATTCATAAGAGGAACCAACTGGTGAAACCGAAGCACATGGGGCCTGTGTTGTGGGCAAGTCCCCACAACCACCTGTGCAAAGGAACGAAGAGCCGCTGAAGCAGCGAGGATTTCGATCCGGGCTCAGCGTGCTTTGAGAAGGGGAAAGAGATCTTTTTGTGCTTTTATTTATCACAATGGAGCAGGTGCTTCATGGGAAGCTTCTGCTTCTGTAATGGAGCAATATCTGGGACGGGGAGTTGTTGAGATGAGGAGCCTTCATTACCAGTTTATTCGGCATGTCTTGGGCACGATCTTTTAACATGGCTGAATTCACCACAACTATAACACACAAGGGTTTCTGTGTTCGAATATCCCATGTAAGTATGTCCCTCGATTTTAAAGGGAAGGATTGCCTGAACCCTGAAACACCTAGTGGCAAGATCATATAAAGAATCCGACGAAACGACATATGGTTTAAAATTATCATTCTGACTATGAAACGGAATCATCCTTAATGGTGAAACAACCGTGCTGTATCATTTTAGCTGGATACAATTGATCACATTTAACGAAAGTGGTAAATTTGAGATCACAACTTTTTTGCGGGAGTATCCAAAGGGTTAAAAGGAACATAAATATCGGGATCAAAGAAAAGTCCGCGCTCGACGACTTGAGCAACCATCGGCACTTGAGAAACGAAAAAACAATCTTTTTGTTCATATGGGAAACCGCCTTAACATTCTCAATCCCAATAATCTCACCGACACCAACAATTAACTTCTCCATGTCGATCACCGACGGAGGAATACAAACAAAGCCATGTTTCCTGGTTAGCGCTTCAAAGGAAGCGTACCGTAAACTTTCACCCGCCATGACTCTTCAATGGCCGGATGGATAAAAATAATCGGCGAACACCATTCAAACTTCAATGGGTCGCGAGAAAACAAGAATAATTTAAACGAAATGAAAATGTATATTGAATACAAAATCTATATATTAATACTGAAGGACCAATTTTGTGCTCCTAGCGGTCGCGTCACGTTTTCTCGTACTGTGACCTGGCTGAAAAAACTTCGTACCTGTAAGAGTGCATCGCACATAGTGGCAATAGTCAACTTTCAACTCTGAGGCAGAATAAACACCTTTCGTTGAGACGGGCGAGGAGTGAAGAGGCGGGGGGGGATAAAGAGACGGGGGCAGGGAGTGAAGAGGCGGGGGGCAAGGTAAGCAAAGTTTGGGCGGGGGTAAGCAAATTGAAAGCGGGAGACGGGGGAAATGGGGCGGGGGATGAGTGGGCGGGGGCTGGGAATTAGGCGGGATTGAGTGTGAGGGGTGGACAGGGGGGCGGGGCAAGTGGGGCGGGGAATCAAGAGACGGGGGCGGGGAGTGAAGAGGCGGCCCGGGTAATTAAATTTTGGGTGGGAAGGAAATTGAAGCCGGGGGTGGGAGGCGGGGGGAATGGGGCAGGGGGGGGATGAGTAGCGGGGGCAAGCACGCCCTGTCCAGTCCCATGTCCCTCGAGTGTGGGTAGCTGTGAGGGGGGGGTTGAATGAACAATCCGTCTGTGACGGGGTTTCGGCTCGTAAATAAATAAACGCGCTAAACTGGTCATGCACAACAGTAAATCGGCACGGCCACCGCCCAAAGCACAAATACCGCCGTAAATGCTCTTCTCTCCCTCTCTCTAACTCGGGAAATGGGGGGGGGGCACAAGAGGAGAGGTGGGAGGGGGGCAGAGAAAAAATGCTGCACAGCTGGGTAAGGTAGAAAGAGAGAAACAAAGGACAACACAGGGTTAACACACGCACCAACAGCCGCCATGACACTTACACACAGAGCTACTGGCCACCGGGGGGGGAGAGAGGAGAGAGAGGGAAGAGGGGAGAAGAGAAGAAGAGAAGAAGGAGAGACTGAAGAGAAAGAGAGGAGAGGAGAGAGATGCCTCATTTTCCAAAGGTCATGACAAGAGACTGGTTCCTTGCAATCTGGTCTCTCCTACATTTTGTAAATGAGAATGATCTAAGTATGCTATTAGCCAATTGATTAAGAAATTAATTATTTCATGATTATTATTTATTTATTTTAATGATGAAATTAATCAATTATTGGACACCACTCCATCCCAATTCTGTGTTCATGTGCTGCATGGCGGCATCGCCGGGCGCTGAAGGTGCCCCGCCAATGTCGTGCGGTCGCGCACTGGAGGATTTGTTATTTATTTATTTGGCATGGGGGTGGAGTACTTTCCATCCATTGGGACCATCCTCTGTGTGGAGCATTGGTGCTGCTTAAGCAGTCTCCTTGGTCATTGGACACAATCGCCACTCCAACACAATATACCAGCAAACTGGCACTCATTTTGCTGACCTCGGAAGGATGACAGGCAGAATCAACCCCACCTGCTATTAATTCAATAGCTGAGGGGGATTTGAACTCAGGATCCTCAGATCACAAGCCCACCACCTTACCCATTAAGCCAACACCAGGCATGGTGTACTTTGAATGTACCTGTACTTGTTTAACTCTTCATTGCATAATATTGTTGAAGCCACATTTTACATTGCACAGATGCAGTTCCATGGGTACCAGCTAGTATAATAATAACACTCTTGTCAGTCTGCCTGTCACATCTCGAGGGATGACAGAATCTAGTGAGATTGTGAATTAAACATTGTTTCATCATTATTTAATGTGGGACTTTTGAAATGATGCAATCCACCCCAGAAGCCTTTGTGCACATGCACAGAAACCCCGAGCAATGGTGGTTTTTGGGGCAGATTAATATATATTGTGCATGCAAGATGAGAATTGTTCAGTAAAATGGCTCACAAAACTTATAAAATAAGTCAAAAATATTTGGAAAATCACATAAGGGAAAGGCATGTGCCTCTGCACAACGAAAGAGTTGGAGAACTTTCTCAACTTGCCAAAAGGATTGTTATTGCAGCTGCCCATACAGCAGACTCCTGACAATGTGGACCGATGCAAGGCCTGAAGTTCTGTGGACAGTTGTGTACTTCCCAAACCCTTGACTATCGCTGCCAGCGAATGGACTTTGAACCTTGCGGGAGTGACTCCGATGAAAATGGCAGACTTGGTGATTTATTTTAATGGACGTCTGCAATTGGAAAGACTAGTACGTGCCCATAAAAAAAAATAATAATCAATAATAATAATAAAATAAATAAACCACACAGGCCGTTTCTTCGCTCTCACGTGCCCGTACGTGCGTGACCCAGAAGTTCGATATTATTCGCAGTTACGATTATTCGCAATTTAGTTTTAATACCCAATTATTCAATAGCGCCAACGTATTTACCTTTTCGCAATGTCGTGGCAAGGAAAAACAAAAAGAGAAGAGAAGAGAGAGAGAAAAAAAATTACTTCCTGGTTCGGAGCATACCAGCACTCTGATGTTACCGAAATTATACACCGTCTAATATGAAAACGATCATAACTTGGGGCATTGTGTTTATCTATAAAGTGCGCATAAGAAATCGAAAATTATTAGATACACGAAGTCATCACTCTCCGGAAGCCCGTACGTTGTAACCCGTAATGGGGAACGCGGCTGTGCTTCCCTTCCCCATCGGCCACGCCCACGCAACAACGTGTCTTGCCATTGGTTTGGTAAATAAATGGCCATACTGGGAAGCACTTGTCGATTAATATCAACCTCTTGAAAAGGCACATCCTCAGGTCCCCAGCAATATACCTGGCAAGTTTCAATTAGATCGACCATGGGTTGTCGAGAAACAGCGGTCACACACACCACACACCACACACACCACCACACACAGACACACACACACAACACACACAGCACACAACACACACACACACACACACAAGCAGAGAACCACACACAGAGATTGCTGGATATTATAGATAGGTGACTGCCGTGCGTCATTACCAACAAAGTAATAGTTACCAACTCTTCGCCAAGGGACATCTTCGGGACATGAATATACATAAAGCTTGTACCAGCTCTATTTACAAGAGAGCCAGATGTACCAGGCAGACTTCCCTGAGGGAGACACCAGATCTGGCTTGGGTGCTTCTTAACAGTGACGGTAAGACCATTTATCTCATAGATTTTGCAATAGCAATGGCAGGTTAAAAGTGCCCCGGCAAGCGGAAGTGAGTCATTGAAAATGCACACAGTGCATGTGTGAAAGGCCTCGTTAGCATTCATATGTCATTTACAAAGTCCAGTATTTTATTGTTGTGTACATAAAGTATATGCTTCATGAATAAGATAATTAATTTAGGATCATTTGTTAACACAATTTGACCATTTTAATGAGGTGATGAAGAAATAATATGTAATGATGCCCTCTCGCTTTGAAGAATGGGAAGAAAGGGGGAGGCGGTGCAGAGAGTTAGGGGAGGGGAGGTGGCGGAAAGGGTATAGAGTTGTGAGAGGGGGTTAAGACTTTGGGGATGGGGTTTGAAGCTTTGGAGCTGGAGAGGAGGGGTTTG
>CM068956.1:126862994-126884727 GCA_035128595.1 Eptatretus atami
CATGCGAAAAAATTGTCCTCAGAAGTGTCGATAGTGAAAGATGATAGATGCAACAAAACAAATTTGCCGCCCCCCAAAAGTGCCACTCGGGCAGCCACCCCATTCCCCCCCCCCTCGCTATGCCAGTACAAGTCCTCAACCCTTCCTCCCAACCCCAAGTCCTCAACCCTTCCTCCAACCCCAAGTCCTCATCCCCTCCTCCCAACACAAAGACCTCAAACCCCTCCTCTCCAGCTCCAAAGCTTCAAACCCCATCCCCAAAGTCTTAACCCCCTCTCACAACTCTATACCCTTTCCGCCACCTCCCCTCCCCTAACTCTCTGCACCGCCTCCCCCTTTCTTCCCATTCTTCAAAGCAAGAGGGCATCATTACATATTATTTCTTCATCACCTCATTAAAATGGTCAAATTGTGTTAACAAATGATCCTAAATTAATTATCTTATTCATGAAGCATATACTTTATGTACACAACAATAAAATACTGGACTTTGTAAATGACATATGAATGCTAACGAGGCCTTTCACACATGCACTGTGTGCATTTTCAATGACTCACTTCCGCTTGCCGGGGCACTTTTAACCTGCCATTGCTATTGCAAAATCTATGAGATAAATGGCTTACCGTCACTGTTAAGAAGCACCCAAGCCAGATCTGGTGTCTCCCTCAGGGAAGTCTGCCTGGTACATCTGGCTCTCTTGTAAATAGAGCTGGTACAAGCTTTATGTATATTCATGTCCCGAAGATGTCCCTTGGCGAAGAGTTGGTAACTATTACTTTGTTGGTAATGACGCACAGCATCACTATCTATAATTCCAGCAATCTCTGTGTGTGTCTCTGTGTGTGTGTGTGTGTGTGTGTGTGTGTGTCTGTGTGTGTGTGTGTGTGTGTCTGTGTGTGTTGTGTGTGTGTGTGTGTGTGTGTGACCGCTGTTTCTCGACAACCACTGGTCCGATCTAATTGAAACTTGCCAGGTATATTGCTGGGGACCTGAGGATGTGCCTTTTCAAGGTTTGATATTAATCGGACAAGTGCTTCCCAAGTTATGGCCATTTATTTACCAAACCAATGGCAAGACACGTTGTTGCGTGGGCGTGGCCGATGGGGAAGGGAAGCACAGCCGCGTTCCCCATTACGGGTTACAACGTACGGGCTTCCGGAGAGTGATGACTTCGTGTATTCTAATAATTTCTCGATTTTTATGCGCATTTATAGATAAACACAATGCCCCAAGTTATGATCGTTTTCATATTAGACGGTGTATAAATTTCGGTAACATCAGAGTGCTGGTATGCTCCGAACCAGGAAGTAATTTTTTTTCTCTCTCTCTTCTCTTCTCTTTTTGTTTTTCCTTGCCACGACATTGCGAAAGGTAAAATACGTTGGCGCTAATTGAATAATTGGGTATTAAAACTAAATTGCGAATAATCGTAACTGCGAATAATATCGAACTTCTGGGTCACGCACGACGTACGGGCACGTGAGAGCGAAAACGGCCTGTGTGGTTTATTTATTTATTATTATTATTATTATTATTTTTTTTTATGGGCACGTACTAGTCTTTCCAATTGCAGACGTCCATTAAAATAAATCACCAAGTCTGCCATTTTCATCGGAGTCACTCCCGCAAGGTTCAAAGTCCATTCGCTGGCAGCGATAGTCAAGGGTTTGGGAAGTACACAACTGTCCACAGAACTTCAGGCCTTGCATCGGTCCACATTGTCAGGAGTCTGCTGTATGGGCAGCTGCAATAACAATCCTTTTGGCAAGTTGAGAAAGTTCTCCAACTCTTTCGTTGTGCAGAGGCACATGCCTTTCCCTTATGTGATTTTCCAAATATTTTTGACTTATTTTATAAGTTTTGTGAGCCATTTTACTGAACAATTCTCATCTTGCATGCACAATATATATTAATCTGCCCCAAAAACCACCATTGCTCGGGGTTTCTGTGCATGTGCACAAAGGCTTCTGGGGTGGATTGCATCATTTCAAAAGTCCCACATTAAATAATGATGAAACAATGTTTAATTCACAATCTCACTAGATTCTGTCATCCCTCGAGATGTGACAGGCAGACTGACAAGAGTGTTATTATTATACTAGCTGGTACCCATGGAACTGCATCTGTGCAATGTAAAATGTGGCTTCAACAATATTATGCAATGAAGAGTTAAACAAGTACAGGTACATTCAAAGTACACCTAGCCTGGTGTTGGCTTAATGGGTAAGGTGGTGGGCTTGTGATCTGAGGATCCTGAGTTCAAATCCCCCTCAGCTATTGAATTAATAGCAGGTGGGGTTGATTCTGCCTGTCATCCTTCCGAGGTCAGCAAAATGAGTGCCAGTTTGCTGGTATATTGTGTTGGAGTGGCGATTGTGTCACAATGACCAAGGAGACTGCTTAAGCAGCACCAATGCTCCACACAGAGGATGGTCCCAATGGATGGAAAGTATCCACCCCCATGCCAAATAAATAAATAACAAATCCTCCAGTGCCGCGACCGCACGACATTGGTGGGGCACCTTCAGCGCCCAGCGATGCCGCCATGCAGCACATGAACACAGAATTGGGATGGAGTGGTGTCCAATAATTGATTAATTGATTAATTTCATATTAAAATAAATAAATAATAATCATGAAATAATTAATTTCTTAATCAATTGGCTAATAGCATACTTAGATCATTCTCATTTACAAAATGTAGGAGAGACCAGATTGCAAGGAACCAGTCTCTTGTCATGACCTTTGGAAAATGAGGCATCTCTCTCCTCTCCTCTCTTTCTCTTCAGTCTCTCCTTCTTCTCTTCTTCTCTTCTCCCTCTTCCTCTCTCTCCTCTCTCCCCCCCCCCCACCCCGGTGGCCAGTAGCTCTGTGTGTAAGTGTCATGGCGGCGTGTTGGTGCGTGTTGTTAACCCTGTGTTGTCCTTTGTTCTCTCTTTTCTACCTTACCCAGCTGTGCAGCATTTTTTCTCTGCCCCCTCCCCCACCTCTCCTCTTGTGCCCCCCCCCCCATTCCCGAGTTAGAGAGAGGGAGAGAAGAGCATTTACGGCGGTATTCAGTACATTCTTTGTGCTTTGGGCGGTGGCCGTGCCGATTTACTGTTGTGCATGACCAGTTTAGCGCGTTTTATTTATTTACGAGCCGAAACCCCGTCACAGACGGATTCCGTTCATTCAACCACCCTCACCAGCTCACCCACACTCGAGGGACATGGACTGGACAGGGCGTGCTTGCCCCCGCCTACTCATCCCCACCCCTGCCCCATTCCCCCCGCCTCCCACCCCCGGCTTCAATTTCCTTACCCCCACCCAAAAATTTAATTACCCCGGCCCCGCCTCTTCACTCCCCGCCCCCGTCTCTTGATTCCCCGCCCCACTTGCCCCGCCCCCTGTCCACCCCCTCACACTCAATCCCGCCTAATTCCACCCAGCCCCCGCCACTCATCCCCCGCCCCATTTCCCCGTCTCCCGCTTCAATTTGCTTACCCCCGCCCAAACATTTGCTTACCTTGCCCCCCGCCTCTTCACTCCCTGCCCCCGTTCTTTATCCCCCGCCCCCGCCTCTTCACTCCTCGCCCCGTCTCAACGAAAGTGTTTATTCTGCCTCAGAGTTGAAAGTTGACTATTGCCACTATGTGCGATGCACTCTTACAGGTACGAAGTTTCTTTCAGCCAGGTCACAGTACCGAGAAAAACGTGACGCGACCGCTAGGAGGAGCACAAAATTGGTCCTTCAGTATTAATATATAGATTTTGTATTCAATATACATTTTCATTTCGTTTAAATTATTCTTGTTTTCTCGCGACCCATTGAAGTTTGAATGGTGTTCGCCGATTTATTTTTATCCATCCGGCCATTGAAGAGTCATGGCGGGTGAAAGTTTACGGTACGCTTCCTTTGAAGCGCTAACCAGGAAATGGCTTTGTTTGTTTTTCCTCCGTCGGTGATCGACATGGAGAAGTTAATTGTTGGTGTCGGTGAGATTATCGGGATTGAGAATGTTAAGGCGGTTTCCCATATGAAACAAAAAGATTGTTTTTTCGTTTCTCAAGTGCCGATGGTTGCTCAAGTCGTCGAGCGCGGACTTTTCTTTGATCCCGATATTTATGTTCCTTTTAACCCTTTGGATACTCCGCGCAAAAAAAGTTGTGATCTCAAATTTACCACCTTTCGTTAAATGTGATCAAATTGTATCCCAGCTAAAATGATACAGCACGGTTGTTTCACCATTAAGGATGATTCCGTTTCATAGTCAGAATGATAATTTTAAACACATTATGTCGTTTCGTCGGATTCTTTATATGATCTTGCCACTAGGTGTTTCAGGGTTCCAGGCAATCCTTCCCTTTAAAATCGAGGGACATACTTACATGGGATATTCGAACACAGAAACCCTTGTGTGTTATAGTTGTGGTGAATTCAGCCATGTTAAAAGATCGTGCATCAAAGACATGCCGAATAAAACTGGTAATGAAGGCTCCTCATCTCAACAACTCCCCGTCCCAGATAATGCTCCCATTACAGAAGCAGAAGCTTCCCATGAAGCACCTGCTCCCACTGGATAAATAAAAGCACAAAAAGATCTCTTTCCCCTTCTCAAAGCACCGCTGAGCCCGGATCGAAAATCCTCGCTGCTTCAGCGGCTCTTCGTTCCTTTGCACAGGTGGTTGTGGGGACTTGCCCACAACACAGGCCCCATGTGCTTCGGTTTCACCAGTTGGTTCCTCTTATGAATCACCTGGTACCTCTAAAATGTGATGTAAAGACGCTAATATTCTCTCCCCCTCCACCTATTTCTCCCTTCCTCCCCCTCCTTCCCCTTTTCTCTTCTCTCCTTCCCCCTCCCCTTGCCCCTCCTGCTTTTTTTCTTCCTTTCCTGCTCCTCCCCCCTCCCCTCCTCCTCCTCCATCTCCCTCCCCTCCCTGGTTTGCAACCTCCAACTATTACTACCAGTCCCCCCCAGACTGGACTTACCCCTCCATACTCTCTGAGTCATCTCAGCCTTGTCGTGCTCACTTCTTAGAGTAAATCGACCCCACTGAGTTCGAAAATGCAGTCCATTTTCACCTAGGAAGTTCAGAAGTGTACGGATTCGCATCTCACCATACCCTAATTTTTCAATTCAATGGAATTAACAAACTATTAGAATATTTCGTCTCATTTACCAAATACCACTATCATCTCCGCCTCTATTACTGTCTCCACTCCCACCTGAACTTATTTTCTAGCCGGCCCAACATCCAGTGTTTTAGATTCAATGATTCACGAAAATAATGTTAGTTATTTATTTCGTTATTATTATATAAATTAGGGTATGGTGAGATGCGAATCCGTACACTTCTGAACTTCCTAGGTGAAAAATGGACTGCATTTTCGAACTCAGTGGGGTTGATTTACTTCTAAGAAATGTTTAGACGGACAACAAATTAATTATAGATTAAAAAATATCGAAATGAGTAGGATTAGTTACTCAACTCCAGTAATGATAAATCTTGTTTTAGGTCATATTTTCGAAATGGTATGAATTCAATGTCGGTGTAATCATTTCTTAGAGTAAATCGACCCCATAGAGTTCGAAAATGCACTCCATTTCCACCTCCGACATCCAGAAGTACCCGTAATCGTACCTGACCATACCCTAATTTATTCAAGTCATGAGACTAAAAGTCTTCATATGGATCGACCTCTAAATCACCTCCGATCAAGCTAAAAAAATTATGCGCGTTATTGGATCATATTAGAATAATTTTAAGCTTGTGGAGCAACATTCTATTTTTTTGGACCACCCTAATGTATATATATATATATATAATATATATATATATATATATATATATATATATACATATGAAGACCACAAGGGAAAACCGGTGATGTCACTTTTTATAAATTTCAGGGTTATTGCACCTGCCAATAGTTGGCAACATAAGGTTCCTCTCACAATATTACTTTAACAAATAACCAGGGGTGTCACATAATTTATATGGTATAAAGTTTAGCCGTGCAATGGAAAAAACAAGTGTTGTCAAAGCTGAACAAGTAGAAACCCAGAGTTGTCAGTACTTTACTCCTGGTTATCTCCCTTTCATTCATGTTTAACTGTTCCACATATAATATTCAGAGTTGAGAAACTAAAAAATGAAAGGTTGTAAAACTTTCACAGCATAAACTCTGACAGTACAATAGCCTATTTGGTTATATCATGGATCTATTATTTTTGATCACAGGTTTTGTGTTCTGCAAAGTATTAAAATTAAAGTTTTCACTCAGATAAGATTGGCTTTCTGCGTCATTCATGTTAACTGTTCCATATAATATTCAGAGTTGAAGAAACTAAGTTATAAAAGGTTGTAAAACTATCACAGAATAAACTCTGAGCACTACAATGGCCTATTTGGTTATATCATGGGCTCCGTAGTTGGTGCATATCGTGGTTCAAGCCTGGTCAAACCTTTATTGTGACTTTTATGGGACCCACGCCGTGGCTTAATGGTTAGCGCGTCTGAGTACCCATCCTCATTCGATGTACCCACCGCCCAATCAACCTGCTTAGGTATATAGGGAGTCACATGAGGTGACTTCGGCTATCGCGGGGGTGGTTTATCCTTGGTTTCCTCCCGGTTTTCCATCATATTAAGTAGTACGGAGTAAGAAATGGAGAATCCGTCATCATATAAGCGAAATACCCTTGAGTATGGCGTTGAACACCAATCAAACAAAAAAACAATGACCGTTTAATGTTGAAAAAAATAATCTGTGATCACCAAAGTCATGTAATGTATGCTAATAACCAACAAGCATGAATTTGCTACACATCCTGGGTTAAAATTGCATGGCAATTATTAAACAAGGGAATAACCAGTGATGTCAGTTTGCAACATTGATTCGTTCTTTGCTCTTAAATTAAATAACACAGAAGCTTGGCAAATGCTACATGCTTAATTTGATCGGCCAATGATCACTCTTCCTTTTACTGGAAAAGAAATCTATATGACAGTTTATAAACAGTCCACCAAAGTCTTGAAACTTTGTTTTTCCAGCTCTTCAAAATTGACTTATCCTGACATCTCTGGTTTTCCCCTTGTGGTCTTCATATATATATATATATATATATATATATATATATATATATATATATATATAATATAAAATATACATATATATATGATATATATACATATATATATATATATATATATAATATATATATAAGTATATATATATATATATATATATATATATATATATATATATATATAATAATATAGTCGTGGCGATTATGTGACTCCCCAGACCCAATTGTGTTGGGCGGGCAGTTAACACTGACCAGGCCAGATGGCCGAGCGGTTTTCCTTGGAGGCGAGCACGTGATCCTCGGAATTTTTGGCGGCACGGACGGAGCACATTGATGCACAGCACAAGGGGGTTTATCATGATCCACAACAGATACATGGACACCAGCAACTTAAAATAAATATGGGGATTTAATGAAAATAAAGTTAAATATTTACAATGCAAAAATTAAAAGTGTAAGAATAAAACGTGAGATAAATTAAAGCCTCATTTTGAGGTGACACTGCACATGGACTTTAATTCAGACATGGGGAAAACGAAATAAAAGAAAATCCTCCCTTTATTCTGGCACTTAGCTTTGTCCAGAGATGGTTTTTAATGAACTTTGGGGTCGAGGCACTTCGTCCTGCAGGGAAATGCACCCAAAATAGTGCCAAGCCAATCCCTGCAGTCACATACATGGGGAAATTCATTGACTTACCAACCGCTGTTCAGCTTCTTCTCATGAATGAATATCCAAATGTTCCTCTTGTGATGTATTGCTATGTTGTGTCTGTGCTTGCGTGGATGGGGCCTGTTGTGCAGTGGTTGTATTAAAAGCTTGTTGGCAAATTGTGGTTTTCTGGTACCCGTGTTTCTCTTTGCGTCTTGACACACATTGGTTCTGGTAGAAATGGACACCTCTCTTACACGAGGTCTGCTCACAACGATCGCCCACCTTTCTCCTTGAACACACAACAGGATAACGCAGTTTGCTGAGGGTGCACTCCTCTTCCTCTCTTTCTCTCATCGTACACTTCACAATAGCCGAACAGGAATGGCCAGTGTCTTTGCCCTGCATGCTGCAATTCACCAGCATGAACACGAGAATCACGCATCCATGTGCCGAGAGGAGAGCAAAAACGAGATCCTCTTCGTCGATCGTGTCTTCCACCCACTCTGTCCTCTCACAACTGCTGTGTCTTCTCACAAGTACTGTGTCCTCTGACAACTGTTTGCTCTTTGAACCTCACTTTCCCTTCATGTCACACTACAAAGTGTGATTATATATAGTATAATCATTATATATAATCATAAGCCTTGGTGGCATGACATGCTGGAACGAAGCCAGGAAACTGGGGCTTCTCGCCTGCTTGGACGTGTGGCATTATAATAATTATTATTGTCGTTGTTGTTATTGTTATAAAAACGTAATTTTATTGCTGGCTTGTAAATGCAAAAAACATAGGAAAAGGTCACAGGGGCAACTTACATGCTGGGGGAAATGGCCTCAATCCCGATCTAATTAACGCAGTACCACCCCCCCCCCGCCCCCAAATGTGTGGTGACAAGTCACACTTAAAGCTCACAAATTTCCCGACTTAATTTACATCAGGATGTCTCCTACATGTCCACGGGCCAAGCAACTCTACACAATCATAATTTTTGCTTTGAAAGTCCTCCATCTACCCCCACAGCCAGAACAAATATATATATATAATATATTATATATATATATATATATATATATATAATATATATAAATATATATATATATATATATATATATATTGGTATCGGTGGTGCTGACAAAAAGACAGGAAGCGGAGCTGGAGTGGCAGAGTTAAAGATGTTGCGATTCTCGTTGGGAGTGACGAGGATGGACAGGATAAGGAATGAGTATATTAGAGGACAGCGCAGGTAGGACAGTTGGAGACAAAGTGAGAGGGCGAGATTGAGATGGTTTGGACATGTGCACAGGAGGGAAGCGGAGTATATCGGGAGAAGGATGCTGAGGATGGGGCCACCAGGTAGGAGGAAGAAGAGGAAGGCCAAAGAAAAGGTTCATGGATGCGGTGAGGGCGGACATGCGGTGGGTTAGAGTGCCAATGGAAGATGTGGAGGATAGAGCGAAATGGAGACGGATGATCCGCTGTGGTGACCCCTAACGGGAGCAGCCGAAAGAAGAAGATATATTTATATATATACATATGGATATAATATACATATATATATATATAACATATAGTAGAATATATATACATATAGAATAATATATATATACATATAAATATATACATATAGAATAATATATATATATACACATATAGAAAAAAATAATATAAATATATATATTATATATATATATACATATAGAAATATATATATATATAGAAATACATATAGAAACATATATATTACATATATATACATATAGAAATATATATGTATACAGTAATCCCGTTTCATCGCGGGTTTACGTCCAAACCCCGCGCTAATGAATCCGGATGAATGACGCCTCCCAAAAAAATCGATTCGACTGGTCTGGTCGTTTGGGCAGTGAGTGGTTTGAGGTGCGGAGATCGACTGGTCTGGTTGTCGTGGAGTGATTGGGTTTGAGGTGCCGGAGATTCGACTGGTCTGGTCGGTTTGGCAGTGAGTGGGTTTGAGGTGCCGGAGATCGACTGGTCTGGTCGGTTTGGCAGTGAGTGGGTTTGAGGTGCCGGAGATCGACTGGTCTGGTCTGGTCGGTTGGCAGTGATTGGGTTGAGTGCCGGAGATCAACTGGTCTGGTCGGTTGGCAGT
This sequence comes from Eptatretus atami, assembly GCA_035128595.1. Classification (NCBI taxonomy): domain Eukaryota; kingdom Metazoa; phylum Chordata; class Myxini; order Myxiniformes; family Myxinidae; genus Eptatretus; species Eptatretus atami. Next base: position 126,872,855 of record CM068956.1, read on the forward strand.
GAGTGGGTTGAGGTGCCGGAGATCAACTGTCTGGTCGGTTTGGCAGTGAGTGGGTTTGAGGTGGGAGATCGACTGGTCTGGTCGGTTTGGCAGTGAGTGGGTTTGAGGGCGGAGATCGCGTCTGGTCTGGTCGGTTTGGCAGTGAGTGGGTTTGAGGTGCGAGATCGATGTTCTGGTCTGCTCGTTTGGCAGTGATTGGGTTGAGGTGCCGAGATTCGACTAGTCGTCTGTCGGTTTTGAGGTGCTGGTATGAGCATTGCTCGTCCACGGGCAACCTTTTCCTTCCGAAGCATATATCGAGCACCTTACCTTAACCTTCTCCTGGAGCGTCCAGGGACCTTCCTCTGGCGCTTAGGTTCTTGCAGAAACCTTCGAAGGTGCAAGGGCGTTGGGGGCATCGTGGGGCTTGGAAAAACGTAGAATATTCGAAGTCACAGCGACTTTGTCTCGTGCGTTGTGTGACTGGCCGACCACCACGCGTTATAATTTATTGCTAAAATTAATTTATATTTTTATACTTATTACCGCGATGTACCGGGGGATCCGCAGAAAAAATTAGTTACGTTCAAGGGAAAACCCGCGATGAAACCGGGGCGGCGATAGGTGAACCGCGATGAGCGGGGGTGACTGTATATAACATACTGATTAACCAGTATCATCATATAGATATATTATACTATATGAAATATATATAAACACATAGAAATATTATATATATAATTTAAAATATACAATAGAATATATATAATATAAAATATATAATAATATCACATATAATTATTATATATATAGTACACACATATTATATATATATACACATATAGAATATATATATAATATATATATATACACATATTATATATAGATATAATATATATAGAAATTCAATAAATATACTATATATATGCATATAGAAATAATATATATATATGATGTATAAACATATATAAATATATAGATATAGATGTATATATATATATATATATACATATACATATACATATAGAAATATATATTGCTCGCAGGGCCGGGTATCAGCTGCGAGCACGACCGCGTAGATGGAGCAGTAGAGTCGGCTCGACCGATGCAGGAATTTTAGATCGTATCTTTTCGGAAAACTCCAAAAAGTACGGTCCCTTATCGGACACGTGAAGCCGTCAATATTTCTGCCATAGTGGTACAGGGTTATTTGCCAATTTTCAAAATACCTAGATTTCCACGTGGCAATTTACCAAGTCTCCACACCTCGACCGGCAGCCCGTACGGAACGAGCCCACTTTGCGTACTCGAACCGGCGTGGCGACCCGAGCGGTTGATCGCCAAAGATCCGTCAGTCCAATGTCCGCGTTACAGCGGCAACAGCCTGGCTAATTTTCCAACACGCAGCACTCCTACGTCAAAATGGAGGAAAGGACATGACGAGCGATACATTTCACAAATGGGGCTGTTTATTTAACAATAGGCAGGGAGGGGAAGACAGAAGAGCAGAGGTTATCCGGATATTAATAAGCACGTATGTACAGCAAGGCACTTAACAATCATTACTTACTATACTAGAGCCACAAACACACACACGCACACACCCAAAAAATCGACCAAAGTGGTCTTATTAGAGGCCTCCAACCCGGATGGAAAGGACGAGCTGAAGACCAGAATTCTGCCTCCGGACCTGTCCACCTCGTGTGGTCTTCGCTTTGAGTCGACCCGGGCCCAAAGCGAGGGTGAGCTGAACCCAGACACCGGCGAGCCGCGATCAGCCTCCTCAGCTCCACTGCGACGCCCATCCTGGCAGTCAAAGCCTCGCCTCCGTAATCCCTCCGAGAGACGGCGGTGCACCCTTGCGGCTCCGGTGGTGGATGGCATGTGAAGGCTCAAGCCCAGGGAGTGGTTGAACTGTGAAAATGGCCCCTCCCTCCATTTGCTGACCAATGGTTGCAGCCAACGATGTCTCAAAGAGAGTGGGTGGGCAAAAATGAGCATGCAGCATGCTGGGACACTAAACTCGAAACGAGGCAGCGAGGCGTTCGCGGCTCATTAAGTTCATTGTTGGCGTCTCATTCCAGTGTTCACAGCTCATTCCAGTTCGCTGTTCTCATCTCATTTATGTGTTCCCGTCTCATCAGATATAGATTAGAGTATTCGGCACCCAGGGCAGACCCTTCCTTTGGCACCCGCCCTTGAGATGAATAATTTTAAAAATCAAATACGCAGAAAACATATCATGTGTGCAAGTAAAATTTCAAGCGAATTACAATACTGTACCTGTAATAAGCAAATTGGAAATAAGAAAATAGATTTTAATTGTTGCAAACCACTTCAATATGCAGTACTTCATGTCCATCCTTCCATCCGTCCATCAAAAGTGTAGAAGAAGAACCCTTATAATGCACGTGTTTCATTCGATAATAGTTTGTTGTTGTTTAGTTTTTTGTGTTATTGTTTATTTGCATCAGAACAGTAAAGTTACTCTGCCTGTTGTATTGGGGACGTAACCGTCAGTCCCCCAATGGGGCCACATTTTTCAGCGGTGTAGCTGCTTCACTGCACAACTTCCTTCCGACACGGTACAAGTTTTGTTTTTCCTGGGGTGTTTGACAAAATAACAAATAATTAAAAAAAGGAAGTGAGTGGGGATAATCAACTGGTCGTTTTATTTATTTGGCCTTATCTTACATGCGCCCTTCTCGTTTGGGAACTTGGACTCAAGATTATTTTGTTAAGTGTCACAACTAAAATAACTTTATTACTGAGTTACTGTCTTCATTATGCGGTAAATAATAATATTATAATGTCACTTACAACTAAAACCATCGTTATATCTTCGTGTTGGCATTTGAACTCTCCCAATGGCACCACCCCCCCGCTGTCACCCGGGGTGGTCCTCCCTCCCCGCATCCCCCTAAGTGTCACCAATGCGTCTCATTCCTATGTTCACGAGACGAGTTTGCTTCACTGAAGGCGAGGAAAATATGAACCACACAGTCACAACAACAACTGAATGCTGAGTAGGCCGATGACAATTTTGAAAGGTGGAAAACAAAGGTGTAACTGTTTACTTGCGAATGTGCTGTACTTGATTTGATTTGCAATAACGTTATTTAATTAGGCTTTGTGTTTAATTCAGCATGTGAGTTATGAGGGGGCGGCAATTTGACATCTTGCCCCAAGCAGCATTTTTCCTCGATACGCCCCTGGTGTGAGTGAGGGTTAGGACTTGAGGACTTGTGTTTGGGGGTGGGAGGTGGGATTGATTTAATCAAGTAACTATTCTTTGCATAATATTGTTGAAGTTGCATTTTACATTTCGTGGAATTTCCGCATGTATCTGCAAGTGTGATATAATGGCGAAAGTTATATTTTAAACTTATTAGGAATGAAACAATCTGACCTAAATGGACTTAACGCCTTCATGGTGAAATAAACTAAAATAAAAGATGAAGGTGGGGATAAAAGAGAGAAAAGAAACGAGGAAAGGTTACTTCGCTCGGACTGTCAATCATTACAAACAGTCAAGTCATCGCAGGATCAAATGTTATAAATAGATTCTGGCTGCCAGTCCAGTGCGAGTGACATCATCAGCGTTAAAGAGCTCTTCAAACTGACAACATGCACAAATTAAGACACCCTTGGATTCATACGAGATTGTAGAATATGAATACAAGTTATCCACATGAATTTACAAACAAAAGCGACTACATTTGAGTGTTGAACTATTGTAAATAACAACCCGATTGAACATCATTTTTCCAACAACTCAACCAAGCTTCTTTAAACACCATTTGTAAGGGACCACTGATATGGTGGGAATTTTGATTCCAAATTCACCCTTCGCACAAAATCCTCCTGTAGGTATATGTACACAACAGGTTATAGTCCCACCCCTCTCCCAGCCCATACTTGTACAAAATACTGTATACATTGTAATTTTGTCTCCACTATTTAATACTGCACTGCCAGAGGATTCGCTGGAATATTATTAAACCTACGGCCAAACAAATTGCCCTGTATTTGTTTCTCATATCAGAGTGAGTCAGGAAGGAATGCTGTTTTGGACTTTTATATGAAAAAATAAATAAACAATTAATGAAACAAAATATTGTGTTGTACTTAATTTACTAACTGCACACACATTTTACATAAATATTAGAATTTAAAATTGTGAAATAAATGGATAAAACACTCATATGAACTACAGGCGTAACATCGTATTTTCTTGAACTTTTAGTTTGTGATTTTTATTAATTTTTTCAATTTTATTTTTTATTTGTGATATTTTACCTTGTGATAAAAGATATTGTCTTTATGTGCTGGTCCAAATGTTTTTGTCTGTCTTTTGTCAGTTATCCTCAATCAGTTGAGTCCATGATGGAAACCTGTTTACTCAGCTGGTGCCTAGTGGAAATGTTTGAGGTCCTTATGGCTCTCCGGAATGGAAACTCTTTGGAGGACATTGACTTAGGAGAGTATATCTGGGGTTTCTTCTGCCTCTGGAATGTTTAATTACAGATAAAACATGCACACCAGGCTGATATTTTTTTTTAAACTTTTTAGGCACAACTGATGTAAGCTAAGTCTCATTTGTCCAGCTTTGAGAGTAAGTTGATGAGATATCTGTTTAACTTTGTCAAACAAAGCCTCTGAAGACAGATATCATTGAGGACATAGAGTGTGATAGTGAGAGAATCAGAATGTTCACTCATTGGCTTGTGGAATTTGCACCGTTTTGAATGAAAAGGAAATGATTGGTGAGTATCTGGTGGTGAGTTTATTTTCCTGTTCGTAGCTGGGGGTTCGAGTTGGCCACGTGATGTTGGTCCAAGATGTAGTCCACCCCCATAAGGGAATGGTTAGTGTTGGCTTAATGGTTAGAGTGGTGGGCTTGGGATCTGAGGATCTTGAGTTCAAATCCCACTCAGCTGTTGAATTAATACCAGGTGGGGTTGACTCGGCCTGCCATCCTTCCGAGGTCGGCAAAATGAGTGCCAGCATGCTGGTATACTGTGTCGGAGTGGTGACCCATCCAGGATTGTGCCCAATAGCCAAGGAGACTGCTGAAGCAGCACCAATGCTCTGCACAGAGTATGGTCCCAATCTCCCAATATCCCATAAGGGAAGGATTTTGGACTTGTGGAAGAAATCACCAAACTTGGCCAAGATGACCTTTCATATGTCCTTTTTGAAGTCTGATCCAGGGCAGACACTTTCAACTTCGTTAACACCTAATTAGCATAAATCCTAGATGGTTACCGAGAAACTAGGCTACAACTGGAATTCAACATATCTCAGCAGGTACTGCTTTGAAATACACTGGACAACAAATAATTTGCTACTGGGGTGGAAACAATTTCTAGAATAAAACGAGTATGCTGATTTTGAATCTGAAGTCAGAATTTTCTCAGCACGTCAGGATTTTGAGTGATACATATGGTCCAATTTCAGTCGCTTGCCCTGGTGGGTGATTTTGAGTAATCATAAATTAATATATTTGGTATTTTTGGTTTCAATTATAGCAATACAACTGTTATATAATATCATTTCTCATCAAAAGGGCTTTAGAATGCACTTTAAATTATTTAAAATGGATGAAAACTGACCAAGCTATGAATTTTTAAGTAAAATTTTCCACGTGGCTTTACAATTTTTAACTAACCCTAACCCTTATGAAAAACTTTGTAAAGGCAGTGGATCACGATGGTAATGGCTTCCAATATCTCAGAGAGAAGTTTGGCACAGCGAAAACTGATGCCAAACTCAAAGCAGACATTTTTGTTGGGCCCCAGATCCCCGAACTGATGTGTGATCCCGAGTTCAAAAATAAACTGAACCCACTTGGGTTTTCAGCATGAGAAGCATTTGTGTTGGTTGTGCAGAACTTTCTTGGGAACCAGAGAGCTGAACAGGATGTGGAATTAGTGGACAACATGCTCAAAGGCCTATCAGCGAATAGGCTGTAGGAGATCTCTTAAAATGCACTTCTTGCATTCTCATCTTGATGTCTTCCCACCTAATATGGGTGAGGTAAGCAATGAAATGATGAAAGGTTCCACTGAGACATTTCGGTTATATAAATTAGATATCAAGGCCAGTTCAACCCAAACATGATGGGTGATTACTGCTGGTTCCTACAACAAGACACCAATTCCACACACAAGCACAAGAGCAAGTGTCTCACACGTTTGAACAGTGCCTACGCTAAATATATTGAAAGGAAGAGTGTAAACTTGAAGTGTTGTTTCTGAATTACTCGCAATGGGGTAGATTTCCCCATTAAGTTTACACCCTTCCTAAGATTACCATGTTCTTATGTGTTATTAACTTATTTTCTGCAACTTGTTTATGTTCTTGGTTTGTATACTGCACATTATACACGGAGATCAATCATTGTTATTTAAATATGACGTGAAAGTAATTACTAAGCACTGATATTTGATGCACAATGTGGTGATCTGCAATAATAAAGTATCTAATATAGCATGCTGGGTATCATTAATACATATACATATTTTGAAACCCTGACGTGATGGATAAATTCTAATTACAGATTTGAAATCAGCGGCCCAGATTTAGCCAAGAACACTTGCATTTTCCTTAGCAGCAGACAAAAAGTTTTTTTTTCTTGCCCAGTGTTCTACATGTTTGATTTGTAGATTGATAGTTATTTTGATTAGAAATCGAATGAACTATGTTTCACGACCTTACGAGGTCAAGATTACATGGACAGGTCTCAAGGTCACTGGCATTTTTTTTTACTGAAAATGATGATAAACTGTATATATCAGCAACCACTGCACCAAGTTGAAGTTGGAACGACAACACTTGATATGTAGATTGATATTCCTGGGGCTAGAAGATCAGATGCAAAATGATTCATGACTTTGGAGGCCAAGATCATGAGAAAAGGTCAGGGTGATGGGTTGATATCTGCAATATATGCATATATGTATATGTCAATGAAGTGGAGGGTGTTCCCAGTGGAATAACCAGAGTTGGTGTCAAAGCCACCAATGCTCGCCTGTTTATACATTTATCGTTTTTTAAAGACTAGTCTAATATATTAATATTTTTTATAAAGCATTGCAGTGAAGTCTGATCCAAATAATTTTAAAGCAATATATGTATTTGTATATTGTAATCAAGTAACAGAGCACAAGTGAGCACAATATACGCCCGAACAAGAAGGTGTTAGTTTTTCTTTTTTTTTTTTTTTTTTTTTTTTTTGTTTTTTTTTTTTTTTTTTTTTTTTTTTTTTTTTTTTTTTTTTTTAGCAGCACGATGTTTCAGTTTTTTTTTTTTTTATTTTTTTTTTGTGGTTTAGTATAATACAGAATTATGCTACTACATGGAAAACAGCATCCTGGTTGCCATGGCAACCACTTTAGATGACGAACGTATGTCACGACACACCGTCTCCACAGTCTGTACCTATGTACCAAATATGAAACGTGAAAGTTGAAAACTTTGGGAGTTAGAGTGCGGACAGGAACGGACAGACGGACAGACAGACAGACAGACGGATGGACGGACGACCGGTATCACTTAATACGCCCCGATATATATATATATAATATATATATATATATATATATATATATATATATATATATATATATATATATATATATCGGGCGTATAAAAAATAGTGTGGTAGATTAAAACATTAGAAAGGAAAAAATAACTTGCAACCAAAAACTTTAACATTTTCACGCTGACGCTCACGCTGATGCTGACGCTCACGCCGGGGGTATCGCTAAAGCTCTCTGTTCTTCGAACAGGCGAGCTAAAAACAACATTTGACTCGTACAGAATCATTTATTTTGGGGAAATATCCAAACATGATAACATGACGGAATTAATTCATCATTTCAAAGTCTCATTTTCCATTGTTTCATTTTTCATGATAAAGATGAGTTACAAGAACGAGTCAATATGCAAGATGACAAAGATGTGAACACAGTGTACTTGCAGGATGATTCTAATGATACACCATCCATATGGTTTATTTTTACGACATTAAATTACAATCTTATTTCAAAATACAATGGAGAGTACCAAACGTGATACGTCATGCAATTTTGTCACAGGCATGGTGATTACAGGGTGGTGGTGGACCAGGACGTTCATAACACCAACAACCACATTTGCAATGGGCAGTGCACAGTTAGCCTTTGTTGTAGTAAGAACAAGTCACTGGCATTTTTGATCGTCGGTTACCAGTGCAGCTTACCTGGCACACACTTTTAATCAGCTTATCCAAAGCCTTGGCAGCTCATAGGAGAGGAGTCCAAGAAGGTTCCCATCCTGACTCCTATCTGTCCAGCACACACTCTGGCCATGTGGTCATGCTCTTCAGTGTCAGGAGTATCACGATTTCCAGGTCTTGACCGCATCTCGACTTGTGGGGTTTTCATTAATGTTATCTGCACTCCCAATGGTAACAATACTCTTTCTAACCTTTGGTCCACAGGTTTCTCAGCTTATTAGCCTAATTGGACTGAACAAAGACCCCAGGAAACTTTATGTTCATTGGTGGTTCAAAAGACCATCCTTGTTGCATGGATTGTGGTGCTCAGAATCACATGTGTTAGACTGGATGGAATGAGGACTGTAAGCAGAGATATATTTAACCCTGTGAATCCAGACCTGGTTATTGACCATCTATCAGATTCTTTCCAACCTAAGGTTACAGTAGCACACAATAAAAATTGTGAGGCTGAATTGTTCTTTCTCTTTTGCCTTCTTATTTACTCGAGGAGCATGATCTCATGAAGAGATGCTAAATACTGGAGTCTCTCCCTCCTCTCCCTCCTCTCCCTCCTCTCCCTCCTTTGAAGCTTTGGCACCCTCTCCCACGAACATTGCTATAACTGAGTTGAGATTTGGCCCAATCTTTCATAGAACATACAGATACCCAGCCCATGGAGTTAATCAACAAGATCACCACACTGCATTTTGATGTGTACTTTCAGTGCAATGTATATGGCTAGTGGAGTCTCCCTATCTGCCCTGTGAAATATATGAGGTGAACTGGTCTTGTTTGCCTTCTTCTTCACGACATTGAAAATGAGCAATTGAGATATTGACAGTGAAACAGCTTTTCTGTGATCTTGTACAGGCGGCTCATCTGTATCTTGTGTGATTATGGTCAGACCACGGACGATCATGCCAACTAGTACAGATAACATGGGAGGAAGAGATTCGAGTTGAGCATCATTCCCAAACTTTTCCTCAAACTGCTCTGGCCTATCATTTGTGCTCCCTGACAATCTTTGTGGCCTGAGACGATGTTCACATCCTTATCAGGGCTACGATTCTGCTCACGCTCAGCTGCCCTATCCACAGCATCCTCATGTGCAATATATAGTGCACCTTACTTACCAGTGCAGCAGGTCAACCAGGGTACCTGCACAATTATGCAATTTTGAAGACATGTCGTATGAACTCGCTGCTCTGGTACTTCACCTCCTAGATCCTCTAAGTGAGATTCTTACTTACTAGCAAGTTTGGCCACATAGAAAGGCCCCTCTGACTCGTCTTCAGTAATGTATGCCATGACCTCTGCTAGTGCAATACCCTCAAGTTCAGCCTGAGTAACCTGACTCTCATGCCGCTGCTTACGCAGAACAGCACAATTCTTGTTGTGGTATTCTGCAATACAGTGCTTAGGTAAAGGACATCATGTGCAAACAGATCACCAACTGCTCATAAGATATATATCCATCGGCAGATTTTGAGTGTTGTCGCAAATAGAAAATCCTGCTGAGATGGTCTTGCATGCCGCACCCATGGTCGTTTTTGCTTTATTGTTCATGGGACATAGGGTGTCACCCCCTGCCTTCTAACTATCGACCATTTGAGCTCTGTATCGTGGTCATTCGGGTCTTGTGACGCCATTGTGGTGGAACCTCTCCTCAAGACAACAGCATTGCAAAACAGTGAGAAGGTCATCATGACATTTGTCAAAGGAAAGTTTTAACCTTCCCCCCCTCCTTTGGACCCTAACATTGTTTACCCTCCCCACATCATTCTGACCCTGAGAATTTGGACACCACCATGTTTTTCACCAAATTTCATGAATTGTTTCGTACCACCTAATACATGTTTAAATCATCATTTTTTTGCTGTTATTATCGTGCGTTTCTCTGCCGCCCTGAAGTTTGACCCCACATTCTTTCTATATAATGATTATCAGAGACATTCTTATCACTCACCTGATTATTATTGACGGAGGGTGAGACATGAATCGCACATGGAATGAAGCATATCTACGGTCTACTGACCATATCACCTGCAACAGATTGATTGGAATGAAATGAAAATCACCCTGGCAGATATTGTAGCTATTCATCTATGTGATTTTTTTTTGTTTAAAATTGCCCATGACCTTGACTATTTCTTGTGACCTTGAACATGTAAGGTCACCTACCAAACTACCCATCTTCATACCTAATAAGTGTAATTGTGAGCTGTCATGTTTTTATCAACATCACCTTGACCTTTTGTGACCTTGACCTCCCAAGGTCATGAATCATTTTGCATCTGATCTTCTACCCCCAGGAATATCAATCTACATATCAAGCATATCCAACTTGGTGCAGTGGTTGCTGATATATATGGTTTATCGTCATTTTCGGTCAAAAATGCCACTGACCTTGACCTCATATGGTCACGAAACATAGTTGATTCGATTTCTGATCATCAGAACTATCAATCTACATATGAAACATGCTTAATTTGGAGCAGTCACTGCTGAGATATGTCAAATTCCAGTTGCAGCCTAGTTTTGTGTTGGCCATCTTGAATTTATGCTAATTCAGAGGTGTTGAAGTCAAAAGTGTCTGCCCTGGATTTGACTTCGAAGAGGACATGTACAGACTTTGACAGGACTTTAGCCTGTGTAGTAACTGCTGAAATCTATCTATTTGTGGCTCTTCCCGACATCTTTGTTCTTTGTTCCTTTTATACTTCTTTCTAATTTTTTCACAATTCTCGTTATTCATTCTAATTCTTGCTTTTATGCCAGTAAAATTATCCCCAAAATTGGGAAAAGGTCAAAATAATTGCAATATAATTTATTTTTTCACAATGCATTTTGGTAATGTCTCTAGTTTAACATACTAAAAGTCTACCACAGTCAACTGATGGGAAATATGACAAAATTACGTTTTTCAACAATGATGTTCTGATACTTTAAAAAATATCTACTCATTTACAATATATGCCATATACAATGTATTTGAATAAAACCACTGTCAATTAATGCATTACAATCAAGGACAGTCCTGTTTTGATTAGTTCCATAACAAATAATCACCAAGATTACAGTTTTTTATATAAAAATTAGCATTTTACTAGGCAAATATCTTTAAAAAGTAACATTATTTTAGCAGTGATTTTGATACTTTTCTTCAAACTTTATAACATGCAATGGTATTGATGTACAACAAACTTGATCGCAATAAGTTATGTCTAATGTACATTTTAAAACAAATTTGGATAGAATATGACAATTACTTGCAGTGCTATACCATTTTTGGTGCATTAAGATTACCCCCACCCCCAAATGCATACACTGTTGACCATTGGGGAGTCTTGTGTGAGAACCATTTCTTTGTAAGTAAAATGTAATCATATTTAGACCTTGAAATATAGCCATATTGCCAACAGGTATGGTTAGTGTACTTGTACTACATTCTATAAAGTCATTCTTTGCAGTAGTACACATATCTACTGATAAGTGTCCATTTAAGAATTAATATCATTTAGAACTGGTGAGTTATACGAAACATTTCAACAATACTCTCCACAGGTTGTTTTGCATTGTATTTCTTATAACAAAAAGTAGCATTTAACCTGATACATCTCCCTAATAACCT
>CM068956.1:126893251-126917892 GCA_035128595.1 Eptatretus atami
GGACCATGAATCGCCAATAATTCGACCGCGTGGGGTAGGATTAATTGCCAAACTTCAATATACCTAAGTACCTATGCGGCAAAGCTACCAGGGAATTCACACCCTCGACAGATCTCGAGCGGTACGAGCCGTTACCATGCTCGAACTGTGTGTAACCCGATGTAACCGAGTCGGAGGTTCCCGAGGCCCGTCGTTCAAATGAACCAATTTACTGCCTCGCTATTCTTCAACACCACCTGTAAGCCCAATAAAAGAAATAACAGGGAACGCTGGGACATTCGAACAATAGGTGAAATTTATTTACAATAAGTCGGGAACAAGGAGCACTGTGAAGCAAGATTATCCGAAATAAAGAAAGGGAATCAAATGTACAAGGCATTCCTTAAACAATACTACTTAGAGACAGCCCACGAGACACACCACACACCACACACACACCACACACAGCACACACCATCAAACAACCGAAATAGATGAGCCTCGAGGTTCTTATTTGGCCCTTCAGCTTCGGAGAAGACGAGCTAGAAAGAGAACGTGGCTGCTACCTGGCTGCGTCACGGCTGGAACGACTGCACAACTCCCGGAGCACATCGCCAAAGAACGACCGAGGGCAGCCAAACCCAAGGAGCGAGATGGAGGTGATCTCCCGTGATGAATGGTCAAAACCGCTTGTTTAATGCGCGCAGACAGACACCTCGATGTGCGGGATCAATCAGCCCGGCAGACCCAGACAAAAGCTGTGCTCGGCAGACGGGAGCAATCGTCAATCAATTCCGTCGTTTCGGGGCGGTCGCTCCCCCCGTCAATCCGCTCTCTATTGGGGTGAACTGGCGTGTCGCCGCTCCGCCTTCTGAGAAGGACCTGCCCCGGCTTTGGTCCGCGGCATCACCCATGGGCGGAAAAATGAACGCATACCCTATGTTGGCTGCAAAAGCCCAGCAAACGAAGCGCTGCCGGCCCATACATTTGGCCAAGCCCAAACGAAACCTTCGTGACCATATTTGGTGCAATCCACACTACTGGGCACGGAATTCTGCCTACGCACATGCTCGCATCCCGGCGACGCGCGCGAAGGAACACGCCGTGAGCAGAGGTTGTTTGTGGGTAAAAATCCTATCTATAAATAACTCGTACGCACAGTACACTTAATTCCCATGAGACATAGGGGAAAGGGAGCTATCTATCCACCATTCTTAACGAAATAACTGAGCTATGGGACCTGAATGTTGAGTGCTCATGGCTGCCAGATTCGATAAATACATCAAATACCATTGCTTGTTATAAATTGGAAGGAAAAGTATCAAAATTCAACTGCTAAATAAATGCTACTTTTTTAAAGACATTGCCTGGTAAAATTGCTAATTTTTTATATAAAAAAACTGAATCTTGATGATTATTCTGTTAGTGGTACTAATCAAACAGGACTTGTCTTGATTGTTAATGCATTAATTGACATGGTTTTATCAAATACATTATATGGCATATATGTAAATGAGTAGATTTTTTAAAGTATCACAATGCATCATTGGTTGAAATAACCTATTTGTAGATTTCCCAACAGTGGCTGTGGTACTTTTAGTATGTTGAACTGAGGGACATTCCCAAAATGCATGTGAAAAATAATTCTATTGCAATTATGTTTGAACCTTTATTCACTATTTTGAATGGCCTATTGTTGCTTCTCCTTCATCTCTTTCACCTCTATTTTCTCTCTTTTTTATCTACCTCTCCAAGAAGAAATAGCTACTTGCAAAAATTATTGAAGGCTCTCTTGCTGGCTTCCTGGATGGGTTTGAAGAGTTGTAAAGTAGCAGTTGAAACCTGAATCCTATCCAGGTCCTCCTGATACTCCATCTTGCTCTTTACTTTTTTCGGGTCCTTATGGTTCTGTTCCCGTTTGGGAATACGAAAGGTCATCTGGGCCAGGTTTGGGTGATATTTCTTGCCACAATGCACACTCCTGCCGAATATGGACCCAACAGAGAGAACGAGTTGATTAGCTAATTAGACTGAACAAAAACCTGGAAACTCATATGTTCATTTGTGGTCAAAAGACCATCCTTGTTTGGCTGGATTGCAGTGTCTCAGAATCACAATTGTTAGACTGATGGAATGAGGATAATGTAAGCAGAGATATATTTAACCCTGTGAATCCAGACCCTGGTTATTTGACGCATCTATTCAGAACTCTTTTCCAACCTAAGTTACAGTAGCACACAATAAAAATTGTGAGGCTGAAATTGTTCTTTCTCTTGTCCTTCTTATTTAGAATCGAGGAGCATGATCTCAAAAGAGAGCAAATACTGGAGTTCCCCTCTCCCTCTCCCTCCGTCCCCTCCTCCCCCTCTACTCCCTCCTCGTCTCCTCTCTCCCTCTCCTGCTCTCCTCTCTCCTTCTCCTTCTCTGTAAAAAAAATGTCAACTGTGTGTGGAATTTGAGCTTTGATTATATTTTGGCTCAAGCGAGACAACAATCCTTGATGAATCCAACTTAAACTATTAACTGTTTCTCTTGAGTATTTCTCATTAATAACTTGAACTGTGATTTAATAAATTCCCCTGTTAATCTCCAAAATTTGGCAATTTATAACATGTTTGGATTTATAATCATATATTTAGGAAATTTTTTGATGAAAGCCAGATTTTTTTTTTAGTCCCCAGTAGACTTAGTTCCAGAAATGGGGCTTTGGATTGTCTGCGATTTCCATGTCTGGGAATGCGGTGCGTGCGCAACGCCATACTCGTGATCATTTATTGACCAATTTTATTTGTACTTGGCACAAAGACAACACATGTGTTACATGTGCACGTCATTTTTTTTACGACATCAGATTCCAAGGATGGCCGACTGTGGCCATTTTAGTGTTTAAAAAAACCCGGTGTAGAACACGTTCCTTAATCCATTTCTCTGAACAACATTTCCGATGTTATTTAAACTTGGTGCACCACAATAAAGAATGTGGCTTACATGTGCTTGCATCATTTTTTTTTCGAATCAGATCCAAGATGCGTTGGCCATGTTGGTTTAAAACCCGTTGCACCGTGCCCCAGCTTGCAAGATTCTCGCAGTTGTTAAATGCGCAGAGAATAAAAATGAGACAGCGTGTCCAATTTTTTTTACGGACAGACCAAGATCCCTGGCGCACTTATGTAAACCCTTCTGAATTCTATTTTGACACGCTTCACTGATCTCTTCAAACTTGCACTGACTTGTTTCAAACCTTAATTTTTCCAAGATCAGGTTCCAAGATGGACGACTGGTGGCCATTTTAGTTGTTAAAAAACAGATGGTGAACACGTCCCTCAGGCATTTCTCGGCTCATGCATATGACCTAATAGTTTAAACTTGGCACCCACATTAAGGAATGATAGCTTACGTAAAGCATGTCATTTTTTCGGTGATCAGATCCAAAGATGCCGACTGGTGGCCATTTTGTGACTTAAATGTTCCCCAACCATTTTCAGACATGCATGTCCAATTTGTTCAAACTGGCACAATTACACAGCAGCATGATGCATTAACACATGCACCTCCCTTTATTTTGTGATCTGATCAAAGATGGCCGACTGTAGACTGCGGCCATTTTAGTTTACATAAATAATGGGCCAGCCTTTATAACTCCATCACGGCAATAATTACTAAAAAAACGGGGCTATATATTTTTTGCTTTTTTATAATGTTGAATTTGTTAAAATTATTTTTTTGCAATACTGACATTTGAAATGACGTATCAATGCTAAACCAGGCCTTTTGGCCATGTGCTGTGTGTGTGCTTTCACTGAAATCGTTTTGGCTCTCCAGGCACCTTTGTAAACCTCCAATACAAGCACAAAGTCTGTAATTCAAATCATCTTTTGACATAATTTTCAGCATTTAGAAAGTGGCAATTTGATATTGGACCATACCTCTCGCAGAAGCATTGGTGCTGCCAAAGCAGTCTCCTGGCTATTGGGCACAATCCTGGATGGTACCACTCAACGTAGGATACCAGCATGCCTGGTACTCATTTTTGCAACCTTTGGAAGGAATGACAGACTTGATGACAGGCTGAGTTACACCCCGCCTGGTATTAATTCAACAGCCAAGTGCGGGAGTGATCTCAGGACCTTGGATCACAAGCCCACCACTCTCGCCATTCAGAATTTTGATGTGGTGAAGCATAATTGTTCTCCCTCCTGAATGAAAACAGACTTCACAGAAATAGAGGAAATAAGAAATATCTGGGAGAGGAGTCAAGTTTATTCACTTTGATGTTAGTACGAAGCTAGCCGTGGCCATGGTTTTTTCTACACACACACACCACACACACACACACACACACACACTACACACCACAACCTACCACACACACCACCACACACCTTTCATCAATAGATGCAAAAAATCGAATATAATTTGTCTTGTGGCTGACATCGAACAAAAAATATGCATTTATAAATTTTATAAAGCCACTCAGAACCCACCCAACTCCCATTTGCACACTCAAACTCTCCCATACTCCCTCCTCCCAAACATGATCAATAGTAAATATACTCATTTTAAACTACCCTGTGCATCGACTCCTTCCAGATATGGACTTTCCCATCCGTGTTAATAAAAACGAATGGTTTGGATAGAATCCCTCAATAACCTTTGGCCTTGTCACGCCCCACATGGTGGGCGATTTTTGCATATGGGCTGCATGGATCATCTTTTTGACGAGTGATTGAAAAGTTCTCCAAAATCTTTTGTGTTGCAGAGGACACTCCTTTCTCACATGGTATGCTTTGAAGTATTTTCGGCTTTTTGAAAGCTTGGTATGCTTCCTTGCTACACTCCTTATCTAAGCACATATGATACCAACATCTCAGCTTGCCCCCGACCGACTTCTTACTAAGGGTTTTTCTGCGCTTACACGCCAGCATCCGGGGATGATTGTAGTCATTTGAATGCTGTAGTGGTTGCTTCAACTCAGTAATTTATACATGCCTTCATAACTGATCACTTCAATTAGGTTGAAAAAGCGTTTCCTAATTTTGTCGCAGTTTGTAAAGTAGAGAAGATCCTCCTTTACACTTTGCAAAATGGTCATGGTGGCTGGTCCTTTGGAAGATTTGAGAAAACACTTTTGTCACTCACTATTTCACAAGCCCTAGATCTTACCTGTATGAAAGACTACTCAACCATCCACAATACTTAAGCTGTGTAATTGTATTTTTACCACAACATATCCTTGCCAATAAAATTTTGTTTGTATGATATATAGGTAAAATGGGGCGTTGGGCATTATGCATTTTTTAAAAAGAAGAAAGGCGCATCCCAACTAAAAAGTAACGAGATATACTGTTGGATCCCACTTTGCACGGATTTGCTATTCACGGTGCCCCGCATATTCGTGGTTTACAAAGTGCGACCTGCTTTGACATCCGGGCCTGTGCTTCGCTTCGCGTATGGGAAATTTTTTTTTCCACATGAACTAACACACATAAAATGGTTCTACAAACATCTCCACGAGCCACGCATATAACGAGCTATATGTAAAAGTACATACGAAAGTGACTGGTAACAAAAAACAATTTTCCACGAGCCGCTGACAAGCACAGTTCAAAAAACATATTTTCCCATGATCCGCATAAATAACACAAGTTCTGAAAACATATCTTCCAACCAGGCACTTATAAAGCGAGCTGTAATGTACATATGTAAAACAGTATGTTGTCAAAACTTGTGCACAATTACAGAACATAGTGCATTACACCAGGCCCCTCCATTTATTTTGTGATCTGATCAAAGATGGCCGACTGGTAGACGTGGCGCCATTTAGTTGTACAATAAATATGGGCCAGCTTTTAACTGTAACAACTGTTACAATAGTGTAACAAGTAACATAGTGTAAAAAGTATTGCACGTAAAAACATATCCTTCCACGAGCTTTACATAACACAGTTCCTAAACATATTTTAACACAGGCACGTTATAAGCGAGCTGTGCGTGTATCCAGTACAGTACTATCCACAAAATCTTCCACAAGTGCTACATAACAATTCTATAAACATATTCTTCCACCAAGCACGCTGCAAACCAAGCTGCATCACTTGTTCCACCATTCCCTATTAAACGCTTGACCACCATCTATCACGACGCCGAAGATGTTTCCCTCCCTCTCCGTCGAGTTACACAATTAAATGTTTCACGCACAACTGACACCGTGCGAGTTAAAATGTCTAGCATGACGTCACACTAATTTAAAATGCTTCACCACATCTACCATCCCCAGGCTTCCAGCTGAGTACATCTGGCAAATGTTCTACACCACCAACATTCCCTACAAAACAAGGGCAGATTACTTACCCCTCCGCAGGTACCACAAATTCCCGCAGTGGTGTCTGGTCTCCAATCGTTCCTTCTCAACCTGCTGCCTTTACCGTGTTTTGTGCCCTTCATCCTGCTCATTTGCTCATTGATCCAAACATGACTGTCCAAGCAACAAACACCAGTGCCGGAGATGCTTCGACTTCCAGAGGCAGAAGAAAGTGATAGCTGAGTCAAAAATGGATCTGCTGACCGGCTCTCGTCGAGAGAACAGAGTGGTGTTTCTGTGCAGATCTGTTTGGAGTAACAATATCCACACGTTCGCCTCAAATAAGAGAACAAGAAGGCGATCCAGAAAGTGTTTGCGGCGATCACTGTACAGAGCCACCAAAGTGGTCACCACGTTTAGATGCTTTTGACGAAATGGAGCTAGAAGTTGATGCTCTTATCACCTCACATGTAGAGAACTCAACCGAAGGAGGAGTTGAGAACTATTTTCAAGGTTTCCGAGGGAGAGAGAGTGGACACAGGCTGTGATGAGGAAGAGGGTCGAGGTACAAACTCACGACGGTCAAATTCAGGGTGAGATGCTGCGGACAGTGGGGATTTGATGACGTTTTGCTCCCTTACAGGAGTTATATCAATAAATTTGCGCAATTTTGTCAAGCAGCTCTGCATCTGGGAAGATTTAAAGATGTAAATTCAGCTTTCTGCATTATCACGATCATTCAAAATTGGAGTTGTTCAGTCAAATTTGATGTGAAAATTGTAATTTTTTTATGTTGGTAATGGTGGACATCTTGAAAAATGGCAGCCATCTGAAATTTCCGGTGGCTAATGACTTTTTTTTATTAAGTCCTTCGTAACATCCATGGCCAATTGGTGCTTGCATCATCATTTGAAAGATTGGTTCTTACCTATCTCTCACTAACCGGGCTAAAAAGCGATATATATTGCTGATATTCCTCCAAATTAAGTTTTGTTGACTGATATTGGACAGATAGACTGGTGGACACGTGTTGTGTGTGAAGCAACGGACGAATTGATTCAATTTGGTGAAGTCAAACTCCAGATCCGATACAAGAGTTCTCGAGAGTAATTTTTTAAAGTGATTCTTCACCATTGATAGATGGGCCAACATGATGTATAAAAAAAATTTGGCCCGATATGTTCTAACTTGGAATCCAGGGCAATTTGCCGCGACATAGCAGAGGTATGCCTCTTCCAATGTGCCCTTGTAGTTTTTTCATTTATTCACATTTATTTATACTGATTATACCTATTTATTTATATTTTCAATACCAAATCGAGACTCCATGAAAGAGTGAAGTGACAAATGCAAAAGGCCATTACTGACATTGGACTTCGGAAACATGCGGTGTGCATTAATAGAATACTATACCAGAAAAGAAGGAGGAAAGGGCAGAGGAATCATTGTAAACCGCAAAAAAAGAAGGGTTGACTTTGTAGGTTTATAATGAGTGAAAGGAATGGTCATATGCTGCCATCTTGAAGCCAGGAGGGGGAGTGCAATTTAACAGCCTCAGTTAAGCAGCCAAAAAAAAACAGGACAACAAAGAGGGATGAAAGATTGAAAAGTTGGTTCACTAAGCCTGGATTGTTGAATGTTATCGAGATTGCAGTTACTGGTAAGAATGCATCATGGCCTTGATGTGCTGGGATGGTTGGTGAGCTGGAGGGAGCAGACTGAGCTTACTGGCGGATGGGTAAAACTTAAAGGATACCAAAACAACACCTCTTTCTACATTGTGGACAAAAGAACAGCATCGTGCTTCTGCCCTCTTTGTTGCAGAAGCCAATTAAATTTCAGAGTTTAGATTCTACAGAATCCAAGTGAGACAGTTTTGATTGGCAAGAGCTAATCCAAGGTAAAACAGTAATTGTTTGAGATATGACAAAGGCTTTTTGTACGTAGGCTGTGACTATATCTTGTTTTCAAATAAGTGACTTCGAACGACACAATGCTAATTATGTGGCAGGCTTTGGAAGCCAGTTTTGATATGTGATCATCTTAACCATACATAATGGCTATCGGTTCAACAAGTCCAGAAAGCAAAAGCTGTAAACTTCCTCGTGGTTCACTGTGAAAATAAATGTATGGATTCATTTGATGATCTTCCTGAGAGAGGATGAGACCTGCGAGAATTTCTCTACAGTTAAAATGTTCCAGTTTTTTCCGATGGCATGTACTCATTCCAGAGCAGTAGAACGTGATGCATCATGCTGGCTTGCCTGTTCAGTGTGATGGGGGTGCACAGTTACAGTTAATGAGCACATCTGCAAAGAAGAAGAGTGGATGTCCAGGGTATCAGAGCAGTTGGTTATTGCATGAAGCATAGACTCCTAGTAGAGAAGGACTGAACCTCACGATCTCCGGGGTTTGTACTGAGTCTGAAGGCATACTTGATCGCGGCTAAAAATGACTTCTAGAAGGGCTAGAGACAACGATCCGGGATCATATAGGGTTTTGAGGACGCGAGTTCAATAGTTCATTTCAACACACTGAGTATCTTCAAGGTCAAAAGTCATATTTAAGGTCAAAATTACTGAATTTTGTATTTTTTGCCCGTTTGTGTCTAAACTCATAGAGGAAAAACTTTTGTAAAGTCTATGACAAAACATGACATTTGGCACCTACTGCCTACTTGCTGATTTCTATCATTGTAAACTTAATGTATTTTGTTTGTTTCTCTTTCAAAATGTCCAGCTGTGATCTCACAGATCTTTGTTGTTCCGCTTTGTACAAATGCCACGTCGTTGCAGCTGCTTTGTTGTAAGGAAACTATGATGGACGCCTATGTTAAAGGTCATATCCTTCCAAAAGACCTGAGGAGAGGAGAGAGGATATTGCAATGCCAAATGAGAAAGAAAGCTTAGGGTCTTAAAGGAGAATATAATATTTGTGAGACACATTTCAATTGTATTGGTGTCAGTGTAGGGGTGGCAAAACACCAAAGAAACCCCCATCAATATTTCCTGTAGTACCGAAATCAGCTTTGAAGCAGGTGACCTCAGCCCCACGCCCACCCTCAGCCCCACGAAAAGATGTGACCAACATCTTCTAGTCAGAATCAAGACGAAGAAGATGCAGCAGCTGATGAGCATGCAACAATACCAATTTCGACCCACTTCGTTGCAAAAAATCAGCTCCTATTTTCCTTGGCTTTAACTCATAAAAGACCAGCGAAAACCTTACCCCCCCCCCATATCAAGAACTGATGCACTGGACAAAACTGTTAAGCAGTTCTTTCATTTTCCAAACAAGTTCACTCACCTTTTGATTTCTATTTTCTTAATAGAGTTGAGAAAGATGCATGTGAGGGCCCAAACGACTTGTTCCTTGCAGAATAAACAGCCTGCCTCTCAAAATGGTCCCAGATTAGAATCCATAACTGACCAAGGTAACATCTATAATCACAACAAGGAAATTCTCAGCTTGTAATAAGCCAGCTCTGTTGGATGACTGGAGGCACACGAGCTTCCTCATTTTCACCTTCCTTCTGTCCAGCTGCCATCTTATGTTCAAAACCTCTTGATCGTAGCCGATTGATTACTGATTACTATGATGTTTCGCCAATGCAGCTCAACAACATATCACCCAGTGCATACAAATTATTCGTCGATCCGCCTTAATCATTTCTACCATCAACAAAAAAGGTAAAAACAGGTTGCTATATTCAGGCAGGACTCGAATCTCAAAACCTGGTTCGACCAGCTTAAAACCCAGCAGCGTTGGTTCAATTTAATGTTTGATGAGGTAAAGCTGGTCAGACATTGCGATTTCTGAGGGCATTGTAGGATATGCTCAAAATGCAGCCAGCGGGGTGAACACGAAATGTTGCTCACAAGCTATGGTTGTTCAAGTGCCTGCCCAATTTCGGTGGGTCCACGCTATATTCTACGCATTTATGCCCTGCCAAAAAACTAACTGCCGATCAGCTGAAGGGAAACTCCTATCGAAGCTGTATCAGCTGTAGTTTGGTGCTGGCCGGACTGTGATTCTTTGATATTTGACAGATTGCAATACCAACCGCCATGTTTATTCAACTTGAGACCAGGAGTTGCCCAAGTGCTGCAATTCCAAGAGAATTTATGTTCTTAGTGTACGACTACGTGCACATCTTCAAAAAATGTTCGCAAAAAACTGATTACTGTTTGATGGCAAGACACTCTTCATTGTCGAGAGTAATGAGTACAAGCTTACTGTAATGATATTTCAGAAGTCTATGAGAGTCGACCGGGCTTACTCCTATTCACTTAACCAAGCGACGCCACCGCTGTTTTCCCCAAGCCCTTCAACGCCAGAGGTACCATTTGTATTGCCAAGTGTTCAATGACAAGACTGTCGCTGCTTTAAAGACCTTCAAGGATCACTGGCATCAGCGAAGGCACAATCATCCTCACCCAGATAATGAGTGAGTGGTCAAGATGATTGAACGTGAAGACCGTTTCTCAGCATCCATCTGCGCGACGAATCCAGACAACCTGGACAAGCAGACTGCAAGTTTCACTAGCTGGAGCAGGCCTGCCAAATTATATCTACCTGCGCATGGCCAAGAGGTGGTGGTCATAAGCTGAAGCTAACTCAGCAAAGACTGCTGGAACTTCACTGTGGTCCACACGTAATGAATTGGATGCTGCCAAATTGCTTCTGCAGAGAAAGACTTTGACTACTTCTTCCTGCTATATTTGGCAGATGAAGCCTTTGAAAAGTTTTGGCCAACCAGACAAAGAAGCATTGGAAACTTCTACATGACGTAGCTTGACATTATGGAATGCAAGCTAAAATTGTAAATTGCAAACCACTCATTAAGATGACATTATCCCGATCTATTCTCGGTTGATTGATTCACAAGAAACCTGGACAATTCCATAAAATCCAGATGAGCGAAGTGAACTCATTGACGAGATTACTCCTCAAAAACAACTCAGGATCTTCTGGTCTACAATGCCCCTTAAGCATAAAGTATTTATTTGGCCAGACACCTTGTTCATAATATGGCGATGAGCACAAATGAGGAGATCATTGATGATGAAGATGTAACAGGGTCATCTGGAGTTTCTAGAAATTTAATAGAGGTGGATTGAGTGTGCCGACTATGTCAAACCACTTTTGTACATAATGCCTATAATGTATACAAGACTAAAAATGGTTGCTGATTTCATTGCTGAGCTGGTTATCCTCTGTAGATGCACCCTTTTGCTAGAGTAATGCTGCATGACACTTAGCTAACATCTATTGAAAGCTCATGTCCTCAAGTAAGTGACAAAGGAAAAAGCTTTGGGATGCCTCAGGAGGCAAGAAGCTCTCCAATCGTGATAACATAGTTAAATAAGCATTAGTGTTGGACATGCCTATAAGTTTATGTAATACGATATATGACAATAAATATCAAGTTTTGACAGCTCTACACACTGCATCTTAATTACAAATCAGCCATTCTTTCACCATTTAGATTAGACACAAAAATGGCAAAAAATACCAAAATTCATAATTTGACCTTGAAATATACCTTTTGACCTTAAATGACCTCAGGTGGTGTGAAAATGACACTATTGAAACTCGCCGTCCTCAAAAAACCCCTATTATGGCATCCCGAGATCGGTCTCTAGCCCTTCTAGAAGTCATTTTAGCCCCCGACTCAAGTTAATCCTTCAGACTCAAGTACAAACCCCGAAGCATGGGAGTTCAGTCCTTAATCTATAGGGTTCGTATGCATGAAGATTAAGTCTGACACTGCCTTGGGAACTCCAGCCTCCTTTGACAGGAGATGAAGGAAAGGTATTCAGTGAAAGCAACACATTGATGTAGAGTGAACAAGTCAGAAAAAAGCTAGTTATGAAGGTGTCTTAGTTTACGCAGCGAGAGTAGGATCCAGAACTGTGTAGAATGCTCTAGTAGATATATCCAAGGAGATAGTTCCTGACATCTTGTTTGACATTAGGCGTCTCCAACCATTGGTTGCAAGACAAGTGAGCCAACATAATCCAAGTTCAGTACCAGAAGAATTAAATTGTGTCGACCTGTTGTAAAAACGAAAAGATTCTTCAGCGCAATATGGATTCCATTACCTTTTATTATTGGAAGTAAAGCTAGCTTTTGACAGGACATAAAAACCAATTATTTGGTAGTGACAGGACCATTTTGCATTCTCTATAAATGAGTAAGATAGCTGTCTTCGAAAGATGGAGAAGGTTAAGACAGTCTTATATACCAGAAACCTGAGAAGTTAAGGCACCAGAGGACTTGGGAATGCTTCACTGATATAAAGAACACATTGTGGGCTTCAATCAAAAATCATTATGTTATTTGGTATTCAAAGTTTAAAAAACGAGGGCATTCAAAAATTTTTGAAACCAAACATTATCCAAGATATTATCCAACATTAAAAAAAAACTTCAACATCTATTGCCTATGGACTGTGTGGTCTGTCCGTGTGTTCATTCTGTCCCCATTATGGCACCGTTCCCAGCGCAGCATTTGAAAAGCTGCACACGCAGGCTTAAAATATGTTCACTTTTGAAATGACAGAACAGCATGAATGATTTTGATGCCAAATTTTATTTGCAAGCAATATATTTAGACCAAAATTCAAACCTCTGCAGCCTGATGCTACACCACCATTCACGGTGGTTGGTATCAGTAAGCTCAGAGCTTTAGCTCTTAGTGAAACAAGACTTAACACAATTAAACCTTTTAAAAGTCCATGAATAATTTAAATTGAAAGATTACTTAAACTTTCCCCATCACTGGGGACAGGTAAATTTACCTGTATGTACAGTACATCGGAAGTTTAGGAAATATTTTAACTGGATTACCCTCGCCAAGGATTCAGAAGGATAGCATTTGGGTCCATTTGTACTTTGCAAAAAAAAAATTTTTTTTGACAGTATGTTCATCACCTCCGTTTGTTTGTGTGTATTGTGCATTGGCAAAAAAAAATAAAATAAATTACAAGTATGTTGCTCGCCTCCGTTTGTGTTTGTGTTTGTTGGGTGGTCCTAGGAACACCGTTATTCTCAGGGGTTCCGTCTGTCTGTATGTATGTAATGACAGCTCTGGAGCCAGAGAGTCAACCGTTTGATGAAACTTGACTGGTAGGTCATACCAGGATCTCGTTGTTGCTTTGATACCGTTGCTATGACGCCACCCGTTGCCTAGCAACGACTTTGAATTTTTTTTTAAAATCCGAAAAAAAATTTTTTTTTCGAAAAATCAAAAATCCGCTTCCGCCGCTTTTATGCGCACTATAAATCAACACTCTTTGTCAAAATTTTCAGCCCGATCCGTTCGAAAAACTATACTATATGCAATTTATATAGCGACCACCCATGTATGTTGCCTTCCGCTTGTTTGTGTGTTTGTTGTCGTCCGCTCACCTCCAGCCAAACTGGCTCAACGTCGTCCAAAAATTTCAGAGATAATGTCACCGACCTCTTGTGATTGGTCCGCATGAAGTTTTGAAAATTCGACCGAAAAGGTTCTACATAGGCCAATTTGAGCCAAATTTCTAAAATCATCAAATTTCATCCAATTTATTTGAAATTTGAACAAGATTGCATATTAGTCAAAGTGAATTCAACCACCATACTTTTGAGGTTATCATATGTCAAAAGGTCAACAAGCCAATAAGGTTCAACCCAAAATAGGCTAAATTTTTAATTGTTTCAAAATGTCAATTTCATCGTGACTTGAAATTTGAAGACCATTGCATATAGGTTGCTGAATTCAAACCACCTATAATGTTTGAGAATCAACTTCGCACAAAAGGCCAATTTGGGCCAAATTTTCAAATCCTCAATTTTCATCGATTGACTGAAATGTTGAACAGGATATTGCATTATTCAGATCAATGATTCAACGCCTTACTAATTTTGAGGTAGCCATAAGGCAAAAGTCAACATAGTCCAAAAGTCAAACATCGGCCATAGGTCAACCCAAAAATTAGCCAAATTTTTTAATTGTTTCTAAAATTGTTCAATTTTAATCCGATGACTTATATTTGAGAACCCATTAGCATATCAAGTCGTGGAAATTCAACACGATTAATTTTGACATCAACATAGGCCAAAAAGGCAAATTGACCAAATTTTCTAAATCCTCACAATTTACATCCGATTGCGTTGAAATTTGAGAGGATTTCCACGTTCAGATTACTGAATTCAACTAATATTCATTTAATTCAAAATAAATGGTCAACACAGCCGAATTTCTAAATGAGAGATTGGCCAAAAACTAAATATATCACTATATCTCAAAAAGTTGTGGATGAGTTTGGATAGTGAGAGAACAAGCGGTTGATTTGTGTTCCGATCCAGCCCATCAGTGATACAAAACGTGAATGTGCTCCTGCAGAGGTATGCCGCTCTCCCGAATGCCATCTACTTTGTGCTGTTTTGCCAAGTCACTCTTTGAGTGATGTTTCATTTTTACTTGGCCGAAATCTTCGATTTGTCAAGTATGTGGTCTGTTTCCGTTTGTTGGTTTGTTTGTTTGTCCGGTCGTCTACAGCCCAAAACAAGCTCGACCAGTCTTTCTTAAATTTTACACCGAATAGGCAATCCACCTGAGATGGTCCGTGTCCAAACCCTTCTTAATCGGACTAAACGTCGCGACTACGTTCACAACAACGTGGAAAACACATTTTGACATAACTCAGTGACCAGGAATCGTAGCGACTTCGGTTACGCCAAATTTAAACTTCATTCAAATTCTAAATGATTACTAAATGCATCTTATTACAAATTACCGCATAGTTTTCGCAAGCGTATGACGTCAAAGTTTTGCCTATTGACGTCATTTTTTGATAATTTGTTAGTTGTGACGTCGCGTCATTTTATTAATGTACGAACAAATAAACACCACACATTTCCATGACTTACAGCTTGACCACACACGAAAGGTAACTAATTCGCCAAGTGTCGTGCAGAGCACGATTTTTAATTTGTCTGTCTGTCTGTTTTGTTTGTCCGCAACAAACTTTCGTGTTTTCTCCGCCAACGCTGTTGGGTTGAGACGAAATTTTCACCATAGTGCGACTACTCATGTATAATGTTCCCAATGTAATTATGATGTCAAGGTCACGTGGTGTGCAGCCATATTGGAAAAAATGGGAAAAATTTGACCTCTGTATCTCTGAAACCGCACCAAGGAAAACTTGAAACTTAGGGCAAATAGCAAGTACTCCTCATGGGAATGAGATTTTTTTATGTGTCATAGTTTCCTTTTATGACGTCCATAATCGCATATGTAGAATGCCACATCTATCGTTATGAAAACATTTGAGGTCATCTTGGAATAAAAAATGGCTCCACAGAAAAAAAATTCATGACGTCATCATCACGTGATTTGGCAACCTATTGTAAAAAAAAAAAAAACCTTCAAAATTATTCTTCTCGGAAGTGGCTGAACAGAAATCATGCAAAACTTACACATATGACTGCCTGTCCAGTTGAGAACAAGAAGTTCACACATATGATGTCATTGTCACCATGGTTTTGGGAGCCATTTTGGATTTACCCTAAAACCTCTAAAAATCTATTCTTCCAGAATGGCTGACAAATCAAGGGAACCTTTCACACAAGTTTCCTTAAAGCCATGGTTGTACAAATGCACATAGCAAGCACTCCTCATGGGAATGAGTGTGGTATTTTTTATGATGTCATACGTGCTTGCCTTTGTCTATGACGTTCATAATGCTTGCCTTTGTTATGACGTCATAATTGCAATGTAGAAGCTACAATCCGATAGTATAAAAAATTTTTAGTCTCTAGGGATAAAATGTCCACATTTTGATGATGTCATCGCAAGTGATCGGCAGCCTTTGTTTATTTTTTTTAAACCTTCAAAAATCTTCTCTGAAATGCTGAAAAGATCGAGGTGAAACTTTTACATATATGCCCCGCCTATCCATGAGAACAAAAGATGACCAACATATTGTGTCATAGGTCACATGTTTGGCAGCCCACATTGATTTACCTTGGAAAAACCTATAAAAAATAAAACACCAGTCATAGAAGAAGTGCTGAGAGGTTTGCAATCTCTGATTGCTTCTTTTATTCTTGTATTTACTGTGACAGAATGCAAATCTGTCCCAGATTGGTTCTCGTCTTTGAAACGTTGACCTCAACTTGTTTAAACATCCTCGAAGCTCTGTAAAAATATGGGCCTCCTTGTTATCATTATATTTATTTGAAATGAAAAATAAAATGTTGCGCCTTTGTTGCTATAAGTATGTCTCATTCCTGATTCTTTGTATGCCTCTTCTCCAAAGCTGTGATGAAATTAAATCGTGTAAATACAAAAGCAGTCTCTTGTAGGTTCCTTTTTACAAATGTCATCTTTCCATGGCTGCAGGATTAAACACTTTGTCAGCCGTCATACTTCATCAGCCTCATTACTCTACGGAATTCTGCTGTCATCCTAATAACTGTAGGTATGCCACAGACTACGCATCCGTCGTCTCCCCATTACCTCCCATTAAATATCATCGCGGCCTCATTGCCCCCCTGAAAGACTATTGATGTATAATTACCAACGAGTGCCAATAAAAAAGGAAGGTCATGGCACTTGAAAGACTGAGCAGCCTCACAAATGCCGCATCTCACGTATTACACGTGGTATTGAAGCACGCATCCAACACGAACTACAGATTCCTCATAATACACAGAGAAAGCTCTCACTTTTACCTTCTCAGTGGTTGAGATAATACTCGACCCCTATGAATGTCGTGAAATAAAAATCAGTTTTACTTTATTTTTAAAAAGCATTAAAACATTTGTTAAAAAAAAAAAAAAATTCCAAAATTCAATAATATGACTAGAGATACAAGAGTACGATGTTGCTGAGCAGTGGAGTTAAGTTACAAAACAAATTCTTTTCGGAACGCCAACTTGTCGTGATATTCTGTTGGCAGACTAAAAATAAATTTTAAAAATTCAAAAAACCACAAGTTTTTAATTTCCACGAAGATGAAATTGTGCTAAATGATTACTTATAGCATTTAAAAAATTGGAAAACTGCAGGAAATTGTTCTTGCCAAATAAAAGTGCACCTACATTTGTTAGCAATGCCCACATGTGTACAGAATGTAAACTGCCCCTGAGTGCAATGAATACCACAGTTAAAGTGCACATATGTAGACAGAAGTTAAAGCTGAAGTTCATGCGGGAATGAAGTGCACAGCATTTGCACTTCTTTCCTTTTTGTGTTTTTTTACTCATTCTGCTCGCACATATCATTCTTTCAACACTTTCCTTTTTGCCCATCATTTGACGACTTTAATGACTGCCGTGTTCTCTTTTGCTGACCTGAACAGTTGCGTTCTGAGAAATTCACTTTCATCACAGTATTATATCAAAAATGCCTGGTAAAAGCAAAACTATCCCTGAATATATAAACATCCCATTGGATGATCCCCATAGATCTTTTCTGGGAGTTGGGAAACGCAAATGCAATTCCCTGGACAAGAAGTACACTGGAGGTTTTGCCTTCTCATAAGTAGTTAGGAGAATAATTAAGAATTTTGTTCAGCATACTGCGAATGGCCTTTCTTTTTGAAAGACACCGTGGATCATTAATGCCCACCAGCATAATGCCACAAAATGGGCCTGCAACTTAAGACCCCACCAAAAGATGGAATACTGATCATTGATGCAACACCCTGCCTGCGAACAACACGGTGACATATTTCAGTTGGTAAGCAATCAAAGCCATACTCGCCAGCTCAAAGCAAAAGAGTACCACCTCTGATTGTGAAATTTATCAAGATAGTTTCCTTTTATTCAAAACTATGCAGTTCGCTTGCCACTGATGAAAGCAATGCTTCGCAGACCTTTTTGACCTGTAACTCAGAATAAACACACATTTTCATGTCACGTACAATTTTTCACATATCTGCATCCTGAGATCTCTCATCAACCTCCCAGCCATTTTTCATGGATTTGCCTGCCTGATACTTTTCATAGGATTGCACCAGACTCTATAATGTCTCTCACCTGAAGAAGAAGGCATGGACCCCAACGGCATGAAGCCCACACAAATACATCCATCCATTGGGACCAACTCTGTGCAAAAGCGTTGTGCTCCGTAACGTCTTCCTGGGCATTGGGCATAATCTAGGAGGGTGCCACTCCGACACAGGATACCAGCAGCTGGTACTCATTTTGCCGACCTCAGAAGGAATGACAGCAGATCAACCCCACCTGGTATTAATTCAACAGTCCCGAGCGGATTGTGAACTCAGGATCCCAAGATCCCCAAGCCCACCACCCGAACCATTAAGACATGAAGACAAATGTCACGCAATAACCAACCATGTGTGATGAGGTTCCCCTATCATACTATGTTAAACTATATAAAAAATACCAATTATATTACTTATATTATGAATGGATTTCCAGCACAATTGAAAAATCACCATCATTTCATCCCTCTTTATGAAGAAAAAAACAGCTAGGTGCGGCCAGTGAAAAGGAAGGGCATCAAGGCTGCAGGTAATTGTGCTTGTCACTGGATCCATACAGGCATGAGTAATGTTGTACAAAACGCCACCAGATTTACGGCAGGAAGTACTTTGAGGGGATGCACTAGTTTTATGACAACTGTATTTCTCAATTTGTAAATATGAGGCATCCAAGCCGGTTGCTGTTGATGATTTAATCAAAAGACAACATTTTGTACTTCACAAACATTTTGTTGAACTCATTGAGGATGCAAAATTAACTGAAAACACAAGAAAACTAGGAATCACGAAAACAAAATGTTGGGCATTCGGTGGAGCACATACCTCTGCCAGGCTAAACATTTACATTTGTATCCCACTAAAAAAAAAACTCAAGGCACTCATGAGCACATAACTCTAGCCAGGCTAAGAAACAGTTTTACGTTTTGCATTATCCCACTAAAAGCCAGATCTGCATCCGGACCAAAGCAAAAATGAAAATCTTAATCCGCTTGTTCTTGCCAATACATAACCAACTCAATTACACCAAAGTTTGTCGATAACCCTCCACACTTTTCAAATAGCTGCTATATATCGTTTAATTGGCCGATCTCTCAAATTTGTGACAGAATCTCTTTGGAACATAATATCCATGATTATCCAGATCTCACCAAAATCGAATCAATCGTCTTCACACACCCAACATTACTACCAAGTTATCATCCCCAAATCACATCCATAGCGTTTTAAATATAACATGGAAACTGAACGATAAATCTTCTTGGCTCTATTTACTATCAACTGGTTCGAAGTATGACTATAAAATATATTATCTCAGCATCCGGAAAAATCAATCGTCACAAATCTAACCATTGTTCAGTCACAACACTCAACCCATCACCAGTTTCACCCAAATCTGTTTCATCATTTTGAGATATCAAATGCTATTTATCGTTTTGACCCCATCTCGCAATGATGAAGAATACCCTTGAAAATTAAATATCCAGATGATGATCTTGACCAAAATCATAATCAAATTTCGCTTGTCAACACCAACCCACATGTCCCATAAGTTTTGTCACCGAATCCAGTCTAAAACTTTTGAAGAAATTCTGCTTAAAGACAGAACAAAAACAGACAGGACAAATGGTAGAAAACATAACCTCTGTCCATCTATTGGTAGCAGAGGATAAAAATGATTTCTTAATAATAGTGGGGGTGCCTAGTAAACTCATTGTGCATTTTATTAAGCACAACTTTGCCACAGAGATAGACAATATATATGGATCAAATATATGTATTGGACATTAACAGATTTGGCCTCAAACGACCATGGCAGAGTATCTTAACAAAATGGCTGTCAAGCGATATATAACTATGAGGAACAAACTAATTCAGATGAAGTAAGAATGGTTTCAAGTGAAGCAATTAGAGAATGAATAGTCCTCGGAGATTGATTATTACCACCATTTGACTAATAGTCTGACACTGGCGGCTATTATATGTTCCATACAATCCGTGCGTCTGTCGTCATCCATCCTCACCACCAACCATATTACATCGCGAATGATATAGACAATTCTTCTTTCAAACTTGACAAGCGACACATATATGATGGTGTACATATGCACACCATTTTGTATTTCGCCGATTCGATGAAGATGGCCAATGGTCATGAAATAAAAAACCTGATGTATGACACGTCCAACGCCTCAACCATTATCTTAGAGCATCCATTTACCGAACATCAGACTGCCACATAGATAAGGAATAATGATACATATGCATCATTGCTTTTGAAGATCAGATAACCAAATGGCTGACGGCTCCAATTTGGTTATATTAACGAGCCACCAACCATATTCTAACGACTGCAATGCAACTCCGATTGTGAACTTTCCAAAGCATAGACATGATGCGTACAAATTCTCCTCACTTTATAATATGTGATCTGAATTAAAAGATAGGTTGAGACTGGTAACTGCCAGTAATTTATTGTAAAAAATCTGTCCAGTATTAAACACGTCTCCAACCACTTTCGCCGGACAAACATTTACCAAAATTGTTCAAACTTGCACACAAGATAAGAATGAAGGCTTACATAATATGTATGATGATGAATAATAAATATTGTTGGTCTGTTGTGGTGGTGTTGTTGTTATTTATGTCTGGTTTCCTTCCTGTTCTTCGAAAGGTCCTAGCTGTCATCGCACTAATAAAAGCTACCGTCCTGGACACCAAAATGAATTCAGCCCCATTATCGCTTCTTCATTCTTCTTCAATCCAAAAGTGACTTTATTAAATATGCATCTCATGATTACAATGGACAAAGTTTTGTTCCAGAAGTGAATCACATTATTAGCTTATCAATCAAACAAAGTGAATCAATTATTAGCATTGAAAACCACAGTACAGTAATAAATTATGCTACGAAACAGTGAATCCAATATTAACTTACACACCAGTGATCAATTCATATAGCACCGGAACCAGAACTTGGCACTGGAATCACTTCTCGTTCCGGTTTTGGAGCGTTGACAGGTCTCCTTGGCGGCTGCACTGCTCCAATCTCAAAGTTAAGTTTCCGTCGTTATCATGTCCCATTTAACTGTTTATTTTCTCACCTACA
The DNA here is from genome assembly GCA_035128595.1 of Eptatretus atami. Taxonomy (NCBI): domain Eukaryota; kingdom Metazoa; phylum Chordata; class Myxini; order Myxiniformes; family Myxinidae; genus Eptatretus; species Eptatretus atami. The sequence goes on from CM068956.1 coordinate 126,914,636, forward strand.
TGTACTGTTATCCAAGTTCGGATTTTTGTTTCAAAAATCGAATGCTATTTGTGAGATTCGTCGAACTTGTTTAATAACTGGGTGACTTGAGTCTATCCTTGAGCCTGCAGCCTACCCTTTTACCCTCGGTGTACGAAACGGTTTATTTGTTTTCTCCACGATTATCTTCAATTATCTATCTTCACACACTTTACTTAAAGTCCTCCATCCCAAACTAATAACTCTATTTCTTATCTATCCTTTAAAAAAATAACCCGCTACTTTCCTCCGATTTCTATCTTTCTTCATCACCTCTTCTTCTTCTCGATTTATTCTACAACACTTCCATGACCTCATCTGTTAAAAACTCTTCAACTAAATAATAACAAAAACAACACTTATAATGATTCATCTCCTTCTTTCACCACATGTGGTCTCTGTTACTGTATCAGAATCACTACTCTTCTTGCTATATTAAACACTGCTCTCAATTCACCTTCCTTCATACCTAACCAAAACAATCAACTGTTACGCTTTCTTCTCTCCTTTCCTAATTCCCTTATATTGCATCCCTCAAGAAATTGTTTAATCAACATAACTGACCATAAACTTTTAAAAAAACCCCAGTTGCTAGAATGTTCGTCTTTCCATCAACCATTCTTTTTCTCCAACGTTCAGGCCAACTCACTCCTCTCACCCCTCACTCTCAAAGCAACCATCCACTCATCTCCCTCAAGCCTCCCTCACCTCTCTTCAAACACTCGCCATTCATCACACTTATCCTCCACCACTTCATCCCCCTCACTCATCCTCTCCAAGATTGCCCCCTCATCCACAAACTCCCTACCACTGCCCTCTCACTCCAATCTCTCACATCCACCTCCTAAAATCCTCAACGCCTTCTCCCGCCTCATCTCTTTGTCCCCCTCTCCCAGCACCAGAAGCCTCTCCTCCTATCGGCCCCTCCCCTAGCTTATTCTGCAATCCCCACACTCTAACTTCAACAACACTCCTTACTCCCCCGTACAGTCCCGCTTGTCCTACCCCCAACTGACCAAACCTCCTCCCCTACCATCTCAATTGATATGGACCCAAAATATGCCGGAGGCCTATCGCTCAAACCTTCAGATCTTTCCAGACAGGTTCATAGCCACTGACACCGACCCACAATCTGCCTACAGAAACTTCCTCCCCCAAGAATTGTCTGACTCCCAAGTATCTCTCCCTGGTTACTCCCCTCTCTAGATTGACACGACCAGCCCCCCTGTGGAGAGTTGCTCTCTTCATCAAGACTCTATCTCACTCTCCTGCACTTCCCCACTCCCCACACCCCCAGAGAAATACCTCTGGTACGGCTTCCCTCAACCTCCCACCTCATGAAATATATGTGTACTTCCCGTCCACTAACAGTGATGACTACCCATCTACACCACTATCCTGAAAACATGGAGCAACTTCTATCTGCTCATCCAAACTCTCTCTTACCTCATATAGTGGCAACTCAATATATCACGCGAGTGTGAGTACTCTCTCACTCATAATCACCTCCAGCAAAGCTTATCTGCACTCTATTGGGACTGACTTCAAATCGTCAAACTTCCCTACCCGGATCTCAACCAATGCGTACTCCATCTTTTCTGATTCTGATTTTGACAATTTCCCTGAAAATATCTGCCTCTCTTCTCTGCTCCAATCGAGTTCTTCTGACCACTCCTTTCAAAGTGACATCTCTCTGCTATATCAGAGAACCACCTCACCGCGTCGAGATCTGCATTCACCTCAAGCCGACTGGCAGGCTCCAAGCAGCCCTCACCAGTATACGACTGGTTCCTATCTCTACTTTCTCCAACATCACTCTCCTGGAATTCTTCTTAAACTTGACTCCCCTCAATGCACAGAATCCTACCCTTTTCTCCCAGCCCTTGCGTTCACTGCAAGGCTTGTCGGTGAGGCATTTCCTCGAAAACAATTGACCCTTAGTAATGGAAAAGCAAAACCTAACTAGGAATCTCATTCCTATCAATAAAAGCTTCGACAGAACAAGTGTTGATATCTACCCTCAGGAGAGCAGAAACAACAATCTTCTCTCAAGTCTGAACCTCTCACACCTTCCCTCCTCAAAATCCTATAGGTGCGTTAATCAACCATCTGTTTCTGGTGTATGTAATCCACCTCCATCCCCTCTTACTCAAGGCAGCACATGCTGAATACCGCACGTTGAAAAAGCTGAATGCTAACTCAGGTAGTTTGCATTAAAATCTTGGCCAAAACCATCACTTTTCTCTACCCACCGTAATACCCCGTCCACCCAACTGTCCCTAGACATCTGTGTCTTTTCTAACCTGAAAAGTGGAGAGCTGCGTCAACACTACGACTCATTCTGCACCAGTACCGACAAGCATCAGCCTCACGATGTCCCAAAGCTGCTCGGTTCGCCTCTTTGCTCACCCTACTCTATGTCTATTCACCCTCTATTTCAGCTGCAAAGCATCTGCATCTGCTGGAATCAGGCAAACATCACTGCCAACGCACAAAAAGTGCAAAAACAGTCCCCATGACTACAGACCAATCAACAAGGTTATTGGAATCCATCATCGCTTTCAGACATCAACCTCCTCTTCCTCCAATGGCTTGATTCTGATCATCAATTGGTTCAACCAGTCTCTACCTGAATATGCTTGCTCTCTCTACCCAACAATGGATAGAAGCCCTCAATGCCAGACAGGAATTCGACCGTATCTCTGATATATCATTACTTTTGACACAGTCTGGACCCTGCCCTGTCACAACTCTCTTCCTATGGTAATCCAGAGCCATCTCCACTCATGGCTCCCGCGACTTCCTCTCCATGATCGCAGTCAACGTGCCCTAAAATGGAGTTCTTTCATGCCCCACCTTCTGCCAGGCTGAGTTCCTCAAGTAGCTTCTAGGGCCCTGTTCTTTTCTGGTTTCATCAATGATCTCTCTAACTCTCTGGAATCTACTATATCTCTTTGCTGTACTGATCCACCCTTCCGTACCATCGGTCATCCCTCAACCGGCACAGCAAGCAGCTTCTATCCTCACTGCTGATCATGGAATAAATCACAAAACTGGATCCAACACTTGGAACATATCTCAATCCGGAACAAATTCTCCACACTCACGTCTCTCCGAAAGGACCGTTTAGAACCCCCCCCCCCCCATCCACTTTCTCAACAGATCTCTGGAACAAGTCCTTCTTTCAAGCTTCTGGTCTCACTATCTGCCAGACCGTTTCCTGGAAATTCTCTCTTCTC
>CM068956.1:126918670-126944354 GCA_035128595.1 Eptatretus atami
TTTGGGCCAAGCCAAAGCGAAACGCTTCGTGACCATATTTGGTGCAAAATCCACACTACCTGGGGCACGGAATTCTGCCTACGCACATGCTCGCATCCCGGCGAGCGCGCGAAGAACGCCGTGAGCAGAGGGTTGTTGTTGGGGTAAAAATCCTATCTATAAAATAACTTCGTAGCGCACGTACACTTAATTCCCATTAGACATAGGGGAAAGGGAGCTATCTATCCACATTTACTTAACGAAATAACTGAGCTATGGGGACCTGAATGTTGAGTGCTCATGGCTGCCAGATTCGTAACAATACATCAATACCATTGCTTGTTATAAAGTTGGAAGAAAAGTATCAAAATCACTGCTAAAATAATGCTACTTTTTAAAGACATTTGCCTGGTAAAATGCTAATTTTTATATTAAAAAAACTGTAATCTTGATGATTATCTGTTATGGTACTAATCAAAACAGGACTGTCCTTGATTGTAATGCATTAATTGACAGTGGTTTTATTCAAATACATTGTATATGGCATATATTATAAATGAGTAGATATTTTTTAAAGTATCACAACATCATTGTTGAAAAACGTAATTTTGTCGTATTTCCCATCAGTTGACTGTGGTGACTTTTAGTATGTTGAACTAGAGACATTCCCAAAATGCATTGTGAAAAAATAAATTCTATTGCAATTATTTTGACCTTATTCACTATTTTGACTGGCCTATTTTGCTTCTCCTTCATCTCTTTCACTCTCTATTTCTCTCTTTTGTTATCTACCTCTCCAAGAAGAAGTGAGCTATTGCAGAAAAATTTATTGAAGGCTCTCTTGGCTGCGTCTGGATGGGTTTGAGAGTTGTAAAGTAGCAGTTGAAACCTGAATCCTATCCAGGTTCCTCCTGATGACTCCATCTTTGCTCTTTACTTTTTCGGGTTCCTTATTGGTCTTCCGTTTGGATACGAAAGGTCATCTGGGCCAGGTTTGGTGATTTCTTCCACAAGTGCACACTCCTGCCGAATATGGACTCCAACAGAGAGAGTTATTAGCCTAATTAGACTGAACAAAGAACTCTGGAAACTCTATGTTCATTGGTGGTTCAAAAGACCATCCTTGTTGCATGGATTGCAGTGCTCAGAATCACATGTGTTAGACTGGATGGAATGAGGACTGTAAGCAGAGATATATTTAACCCTGTGAATCCAGACCTGGTTATTGACCATCTATCAGACTCTTTCCAACCTAAGGTTACAGTAGCACACAATAAAAATTGTGAGGCTGAATTGTTCTTTCTCTTTTGCCTTCTTATTTAATTGAGGAGCATGATCTCATGAAGAGATGCCAAATACTGGAGTCTCTCCCTCCTCTCCCACCTCTCCCTCCTCTCCCTCCTCTCCCTCGTCTCCCTTCTCTCCCTTCTCTCCCTTCTCTCCCTTCTCTCCCTTCTCTCCCTTCTCTGTAAAAAAATGTCAACTTGTTGGAATTTGAGCTTTGATTAATTTTGCTCCAAGGCGAGACAACAATCCTTGATGGAATCCACTTAAACTGATTAACTTTCTCTTGAGTATTCTCTCATTTAATAACTTGAACTGTGATTTAAAAAATTTCCACCTGTTAATCTCCAAAATTTGGCAATTTTATAACATGTTTGGGATTTATACATATATTTAGGAATTTTTGATGAAAGCAGATTTTTTTTTTTAGTCCCCGGTAGACTTAGTCCGAAATGGGGCTTTTGGATTTGGTCTCGATTTTCATGTGCGTGAATGCGTGCATGCGCAACCATATCTCGGACATTTATTGACCAATTTTATTTGTACTTGGCACAAAGACAACACATGGTGGTATACATGTGCACGTCATTTTTTTACGACATCAGATCCAAGATGGCCGACTGGTGGCCATTTTAGGTGTTTAAAAAAACCCGGTGTAGAACACGTCCTTAACCATTTCTCTGACAAGCATTTACCGATGTTGTTTAAACTTGGTGCACAGATAAAGAATGATGGCTTACATGTGCTTGTCATTTTTTTTTTCGAGATCAGATCCAAGATGGCCGTCTGGCGGCCATTTTAGTTGTAAAAGAAAACCCGGTGTCGAAAACATCCTCAACTATTTCTCGGACACGCATTCACTGATCTCGTTCAAACTTGGCACTGATCTTGTTCAAACCTAATTTTTTCCAAGATCAGGTCCAAGATGGCCGACTGGTGGCCATTTTAGTTGTAAAAAACATGATGGTGAACACGTCCTCAGGCATTTCTCGGCCATGCATATACCAATATTGTTTAAACTTGGCACACAGTTAAGGAATGATAGCTTACGTAAGCATGTCATTTTTTTCGTGATCAGATCCAAGATGGCCGACTGGTGGCCATTTTGTGACTTAAATGTGTCCCCAACCATTTCTCAGACATGCATGGTCCAATTTTGTTCAAACTTGACACAATTACAGCACATGATGGCATACACATGCACCTCCCTTTATTTTGTGATCTGATCAAAGATGGCCGACTGGTAGACTGGCGGCCATTTTAGTTGTACATAAATATGGGCCAGCCTTTTAACTCCGTACAGCAAAATTACTAAAACAACGGGGGCTATGATATTTTGTCTTTTTTATATGTTGATTTGTAAAATTATTTTTTGCAATACGTGACATTTGAAATGACGTATCAATGCTAAATCAGGCCTTTTGCGCATGTGCTGTGTGTGTGCTTTCACTGAATCGGTTTGGCTCTCCAGGCACTTTTAACCTGCCAATACAAGCACAAAGTCTGTAATTCAAATCATCTTTTTGACATAATTTTCAGCATTTAGGCAAAGAGTGGCAATTTTGATATTGGGACCATACTCTGCAGAGCATTGGTGCTGCCAAAGCAGTCTCCTGGGCTATTGGGCACAATCCTGGATTAGTCACCACTCCAACGTAGGATACCAGCATGCTGGTACTCATTTTTGCCAACCTTGGAAGGATGACAGACTGATGACAGGCTGAGTTAACCCCGCCTGGTATTAATTCAACAGCCAAGCGGGAGTTGATCTCAGGACCCTTGGATCACAAGCCCACCACTCTCGCCATTAAGAATTTTGATGTGGTGAAGCATAATTGTTCTCCTCCTGAATGAAAATCAGACTCACAGAAATATAGGAATATAAGAAATATCCGTGGATGAGAGGAGTCAAGTTCATACACTTGATGTTAGTACAAGCTAGCCGTGGCCATGGTTATTCTCACACACACCACACACACACACACACAACACACTGACCGACCACAACTACACACATCACCACACACACACTTTCATCAATAGATGCAAAAATCGAATATAATTTGTCTTGTGGCCTGATACGAACAAAAAATATGCATTTATAAATTTATAACAGCACTCAAAGCCCACCCAACTCCCACTTGCACACTCAAACTCTCCCAACCCCTCCTCCCAAACATGATCAATAGTAAATATCATCATTTTAAACTTACCCTGTGCATCGACTCGCTCCAGATATGACTTTCCCATCGGTGTTAATAAGAACGAAGGTTTGGATAGAATGCCCGTCAATGAACCTTTGGGCCTTTCACGCCCCACATGGTGGCGAGTTTTTGCAGTATGGGCTGCAAGTGATCATCTTTTTGGACGAGTTGATTAGAAAGTTCTCCAAATCTTTTGTTGTGCAGAGGGACACTCCTTTCTCACAGGTATGCTTTGAAGTATTTTCGGCTTTTTTGAAAGCTTGGTATGCTGTTCCTTGCTACACTCCTTATCTAGCACATATGATACACATCCAGGCTTGCCCCGACCGACTTCTTACTAAGGGTTTCTGCGCTTACACGCCAAGCAATCCGGGGATGATTATGTCACTTTGAAGTGCTGTAGTGGTTGCTTCAACTCAGTAATTTATACATGCCTTTCATAACTGATCACTTCAATTGAGTTGAAAACGCGTTTCCTAATTTTGGTCGCAGTTGTAAGTAAGAAGATCCTCCCTTTACATTCTTGCAAATGGGTCATGGTGAGCTGGTCCTTTGGAGATTTGAGAAAACACTTTGTCACCTCACTATTTCACAAGCCTAGATCTTACCTGTATGAAAGACTACTCAACCATCCACCAATACTTACTGTGTAAATGAATATTTTTACACCATATCCTTGCCAATAAACTTTTGTTTGTATGATATATATGGTAAGATTGGGGCGGTTGGCATTATGCATTTTTAAAAAGAAGAAAGGCGCATCCAACTAAAAAGTAACGAGATATACTGTTGGATCCCACTATTCACGGATTTGCTATTCACGGTCCCCGCATATTCGTGGTTTACAAAGTGCGACCTGCTTTGACATCCGCGGGCCTGTGCTTCGCATTCGCGGATGAAATTTTTTTTCCCATGAACTACACACATAAAATGGTTCTACAACATCTTCCACGAGCCACGCTATAAACGAGCTATATGTAAAGTACATACTGAAGTGCACTGGTACGAAAAAACATATTTTCCACGAGCCGCGTACAGAACACAGTTCAAAAACATATTTTCCATGATCCGCATAAATAACACAGTTCTAAAACATATCTTCCACCAGGCACGTTATAAGCGAGCTGTATGTACAATAGTGTAAAACAGTATTTTGTTCAAACTTGGCACAATTACAGAACATGATGGCATACACATGCCCCTCCATTTATTTTGTGATCTGATCAAAGATGGCCGACTGGTAGACTGGCGGCCATTTTAGTTGTACATAAATATGGGCCAGCCTTTTAACTGTAACAACTGTTACAATAGTGTAACAGTACAATAGTGTAAAACAGTATTGCACGTAAAAACATATCTTCCACGAGCTGTGTACATAACACAGTTCTAAAACATATTTTACACCAGGCACGTTATAAGCGAGCTGTGCGTGTATCCAGTACAGTACTATCCACAAAAATCTTCCACAAGCTGCGTACATAACAATTCTAAAACATATCTTCCACCAGGCACGCTGCAACCAAGCTGCATCACTTGTTCCACCATTCCGCTATAAAGACGCTTGACCACATCTATCACGAGCTGCCGAAGATGTTTCCCCCCCTCTCGTGAGTTACACAATTAAAATGTTTCACCACATCTGACACCTGCTGAGTAAAATGTTAGCATGACGTTCACATAATTAAAATGCTTCACCACATCTACCCCCAGGCTCCAGCTGAGTACATCTGGCAAAATGTTCTACCCACCAACATTCCCTACAAACAATGGGCAGATTACTTACCCCTCCCGCAGGTACCCACAATTCCCGCAGTGTGTCCTGGGTCTCAATCGTTCTTCTCAACCTGCTGCCTTGACCGGTGTTTTGCCTTTCATCCTGCTCATTTGCTCATTGATCAAACATGACTTCCAAGCACAACACCAGTGCCGGAGATGCGTCGACTTCCAAGAGGCAGAAGAAAGTGATGAGTCTGAGTCAAAAAGTGGATCTGCTGGACCGGCTGTCGAGAGAACAGAGTGTGGTTTCTGTTGGCAGACTGTTTGGAGTAAACAAATCCACCGTTCGCCTCATAAAGAAGAACAAGAAGGCGATCCAAGAAAGTGTTGCGGCGATCACTGTACAGAGCACCAAAGTGGTCACCCACGTTTGAGATGCTTTGACGAAATGGAGCCTGAGGAGTTGGATGCTCTTATCACCTCACATGTAGAGGAACTCACCGAGGAGGAGTTGAGAACTATTTTCAAGGTTTCCGAGGAGGAGGAGGAGTTGGAGGACACAGGCTGTGATGAGGAAGAGGTGTCGAGGTACAAACTCACGGTCAAGTTCACGGGTGAGATGCTGCAGGACAGTGGGGATTGGATGACGTTTTGCTCCCTTACAAGGAGTTATATCAAAATTTGCGGCAATTTGTCAAGCAGCTCTGCATCTGGGAAGATTTAAAGATGTAAATTCAGCTTCTGCATTATCAAGATCATTCAAATTGGAGTGTTCAGTCAAATTTTATGGTGAAAATTGTATTTTTTTTATGTTGGTAATGGTGGACATCTTGAAAAATGGCAGCCATCTTGAAATTTCCGGTGGCTAATGGACTTTTTTGTTTATTTAAAGGTGTCCCTGATAAGCATTCATGCCAATTTTGGTGCTTGCATCACCATTTGAAAGATTGTCTTACCTATCTGCTCCACTATCGGGCTAAAAACGATATATATTGCATGATATCTCCAAAAGTTGTTGACTGATTTGGACAAAACTTGGTGGACAGGTTTGGTGTGTGACAAGGACGAATTGATTCAATTTTGGTGAAGATCAGACTCCAGATCCCGATACAAGAGTTTCTCGAGAGTAATTTTTAAAGTGATTCTTCACCATTGATAGATGGGGCCAACAATGATGTATAAAAAAATTATTGGGCCCGATATGTTCTACTGGATCAGGCATTGCGTAGCAGAGGTATGCGCTCTTCCAAGTGCCCTTGTAGTTTTTCATTTATTCACATTTAATTTATACTGTATACCTATTTATTTTATATTTTTCATACCAAATCGAGACTCATGAAAGAGTGAAGTGACAAATGGCAAAAAGGCAAAATGTACTGACATTGGAGCTTTCGGGAAACATGCGGGTGCAATAAGTAAGGGAATGAACATACCAGAAAGGAGGAGGGAAAGGGCAGAGGAATCATTGTAAACCGCAAAAAGAGGGTTGACTTTGTAGGGTTTATAATGGAGTGGAAAGATGGTCATATGCTGCCATCTTGAAGCCATGGAGGGGGGAGTGCAATTTAACAGCCTCAGTTAAGCAGTCCAAAAAAAACAGGACAAAAGAGGGATGAAAGAGTGAAGTTGGGTCACAAGCCTGGATTGTTTGAATGTTGTCGAGATTGCAGTTACTGGAAGAATGCATTCAGGCTTGATGTGCTGGGGATGGTTGGTGAGCTGAGGGAGCAGACTGAGCTTGACTGGGGGAGATGGGGTAAAACTTAAAGATACCACAACCCTGTCTACATTGTGAGAGCAACAGGCATCGTGCTTCTGCCTCTTTGTTGCAGAAGCCAATAATTTTCAGAGTTTAGATTCTACAGAATCCAAGTGAGACAGTTTTGATGTGGCAGAGCTAATCCATAGGGTAAAACAGTAATTGTTTGAGATATGAACAAAGGCTTTGTACGTAGGCTGTGACTATATCTTGTTTTTCAAATAATGACTTCGAACGACACAATGCTAATTATGTGGCAGGCTTTGGAAGCCAGTTTTGATATGTGATCATCTTACTATACATTATGGCTGATGGTCAAGTCCAGAAATGCAAAAGACTGTAAACCTTTCCTCGTGGTTCACTGTGAAAATAAATGTATGGATTCATTTGATGATCTTTCCTGAGAGAGGATGAGACTGCGAGATTTCTTACAGTTAAAGATGTTCCATTTTTCCGATGGCATGTACTCTATTCCAGAGCAGTAGAACGTGATGCATCTGCTGGCTGCCTGTCAGTGATATGGGGGTGCAGTACAGTATAATGAGCCAGCATCTGCAAAGAAGAAGAGTGGATGTTCCAGGGTATCAGAGCAGTTGGTTATGTGCATGAAGCATAGACTCCTATAGAGAAGGACTGGAACGTCACGATCTCGGGGTTTGTAACTTGAGTCTGAAGGATTAACTTGAGTCCGGGGCTAAAATGATTCTAGAAGGGCTAGAGACACGATCTCGGGATCCATATAGGGGTTTTTGAGGAGGCGAGTTCAATAGTGTCATTTTCAACACCACCTGAGGTCATCTTCAAGGTCAAAAGGTCATATTTCAAGGTCAAATTACTGAATTTTGGTATTTTTGCCCGTTTTTGTGTCTAACTCATAGAGGAAAACTTTTGTAAAGTCTATGACAAAACATGACATTGTGCACCTACTGCACCTACTTGCTGATTTCTATCATTGTTAACTAATGTATGTTTGTTTGTTTCTCTTTCAGAAACTGTCCAGCTGGTGATTCACAGGATCTTTTGTGTTGTTTCCTGCTTTGGTGACAATATGCCACGTCGTTGCAGCTGCTTTGGTTGTAGAGGAAACTATATGGGACGCCTTATGTAAAGGTCATATCCTTCCCAAAAGATCCTGAGGAGAGGGAGAGATGGATATTGGCAATGCCAAATGAGAAAGAAAGCTTGAGGTGCTTAAAGGAGATTATATATATTTGTGAGACACATTTCAATTGTGATTGGGTGTCAGTTAGGGGTGGCAAACGACCCAAAGAACCCCCATCAATATTTCCTGGAGTACCGAAATCAGCTTTGAGGCAGGTGACCTCAGCCCACGCCACCAGCCCCACATACAAATCTTCTACGTCAGAATCAAGAGCTAAGAAGATGCAGGCAGCTGATGAGCTGCAGACAATATCCAAGATTTCGACCACTTCTGTGCTAAAATCAGCTCCTATTTTCCTGGCTTTAAGTCATAAAAGACCAGGAAAACCTTTACCTATCAAGAACTGATGCTACTGGACAAACTGTAAGCAGTTCTTTCATTTCCAACAAGTTCACTCACCTTTTGATTTCTATTCTTGAATAGAGTTGAGAAAGATGGCATTGAGGTGCCCAAACGACTTTTTCCTTTGCAGAAGAACAGCCTGCTCTCAAAATGGTCCAGATTAGATCCATAACTGACCAGGTAAACATCTATGAATGCACAAGCAAGGAAATTCTTCAGCTTGTAATAAGCCAGCTCTGTTGGATGACTGAGGCACACGAGCTTCCTCATTTCACCTTCCTTCTGTCGCAGCTGCATCTTATGTTCAAACCTCTTGATCGTCGCCGATTTGATACTGATACTATGATTTTTGCAATGCAGCTTCACAACATATCACCAGTGCATACAAAATGATTCGCGATCCGGCTTACATTCTACCATCAACAAAAAAGGTAAAACAGATGCTTGCTAGTAGTCAGCAGGACTCAATCTCAAAACCGTGTTCGACCAGCTTAAACCACAGCAGCGTTTGGTCAATTTAATGTTTGAGAGGTAAAGCTGGTCGAGACTTGCGATTTTCTGGAGGGCATGTTGTAGGATATGCTCAAAATGCAGCAGCGGGTGGTGAACACGAAATGCTTGCTTCACATGCTATGGTTGTTAAGTTGCCTGCCATTTCGGTGGTCCACGCTATATTCTACGCATTTTGCCCTGCAAAAAACTAACTGCGATCAGCTGAAGGAACTCCTTACGAAGCTGCATCAGCTGTAGTTGGTGCTGGCGGTACTGTGATTTCTTTGATATGTGACAATTCAATACCAACGCACGTGTTTATTCAAAACTTGAGGACCAGGAAGTTGCCAAGTGCTGTCAATTCAAGAGCAATTTATGTTCTTAGGGTACGACACGTGCACATCTTCAAAAATGTTCGCAACAACTGGATTACTGTTGATGGCAAGACACTCTCATTTGTCGTAGATGGTAATGAGTACGAAGCTTACTGGAATGATATTCAGAAGGTTTATGAGATCGACCGGGCTACTCCTATTCCTTAACCAAGCTGACGCACACCGCTGTTTTCCCCAAGCCCTTCAACGCCAGAGCGTACCATTTGTATGCCAAGTGTTCAATGACAAGACTGTCGCTGCTTTAAAGACCTTCAAGGATTCACTGGGCATCAGCGAAGGCACAATCATCCTCACAGATAATGAGTGAGTGGTCAAGATGATGAACGTGAAAGACCGTTTCTCAGCTATCCATCTGCGCGACGAATCCAGACAGCCTTGGACAGCAGACTGTACAAGTTTCACTAGGCTGGAGCAGGCCTGCCAAATTATATCTACCTGCGCATGGCAAGGAGGTGGTGGTCTAAGCTGAAGCTAATTCAGCAAACTGCTGAAGCCTTCACTGTGTCCACACGTAATAATGTGGATGCTGCCAAATTGCTTCTGGCAGAGAAAGACTTTGACTACGTTCTTCCTGCTATATTTGCAGATGAAGCCTTGGAAAAGTTTTTTGGCAAGCCAGCAAAGAAGCTTGGAAACTTCTACATTGACGTAGTTGACATTATGGCTGCAGCTAAAATTGTAAATTTGCAAACACTCATTAAGCATGACATTATGCCCGAATCTAGTTCTCGTGTGATTGATTGCGACAAAGAACTGGACAACTTCCATAAATCCAGATGAGCGAAGTGAACTCATTGACGAGATTACTCCTCAAGAACTCAGGATCTCTTGGGGTCTGAGATGCCCTTAAGCATAAGTAGTTTATTTGGCCAGACACTTGTTCATTAATATGGCGATAGCACAAGTATGGAGGAGATCATTGATGATGAAGATGGTAACGAGGTGTCATCTGAGTTTCTAGATAATTTGAATAGAGGTGGATTGAGTGTGCCGACTATGTCAACCATCTTTTTTGTACATAATGCCTATAATTTGTATGACAAGACTAAAATGCGTTGCTGATTTCATTTTGCTGAGCTGTTATCCTCTGTAGATGCACCTTTTGCTAGTAGTAATGCTGCATGTACTACTTTAGCTAACATTCTATTGAAAGCTCATGTCCTCAATGTAAGTGACAAAGAAAAAGCTTTGGGATGCCTCAGGAGGCAAGAAAAGCTCTCCAACTCGTGATAGACATAGTTATAATAGGCATAGTGTTGTGACATGCCTATAATGTTTATGTAATACGATATATGAAATAAATATCAAAGTTTGACAGCTCTACACACTTGCATCTTATTACAATCAGCCATCTCTCACCATTTATGAGTTAGACCACAAAATGGGCAAAAAATACCAAATTCAGTAATTTGACCTTGAAATATGACCTTTTGACCTTGAAGATGACCTCAGGTGTGTTGAAAATGACACTATTGAACTCGCCGTCCTCAAAAACCCCTATATGGATCCCGAGATCGTGTCTCTAGCCCTTCTAGAAGTCATTTTAGCCCCGGATCAAGTTAATCCTTCAGACTCAAGTTACAAACCCCGAGCATGGGAGGTTCAGTCCTTCTCTATAGGAGTCTATGGCATGAAGATTAAGTCTGACACTGCCTTGGGGAACTCCAGCCTCCTTTGGGACAGGAGATGAGAGGAAAGTATTCAGTTGAAAGCAACACATTGATTGTAGAGTGGAACAAGTCAGAAAGCTAGTTATGAAGGTGTCTTAGTTTACTGCAGCGAGAGTAGGATGCCAGACTGTGTAGAATGCCCTAGTAGATATATCCAAGGAGATGGTCCTGACATCTTGTTTGACATTTAGGGTCTCCAACCATTGTTGCAAGACAAGTAGCAACATATCCAATGTTCAGTGACCAGGAAGGAATTAAATTGTTGGTCGACCTGTTTGTAAAAACGAAAGATTTCTTCAGCAGCAATATTGGATTCCATTACCTTGTTTATTATTGGAAGTAAGCTAGCTGTTGACAGGACATAAAAACCAATATTCTGGTAGGTGACAGGACCTATTTTTGCATTCTTCTTGTAAATTGGAGTAAGAATAGCTGTCTTCGGAAAGATGGGAGAAGGTGAAGGACAGGTCTTATATACCAGAAACCTGAGAAGTAAGAGCACCAGGCAGGACTTGAGAATGCTTTCACTGATATAAGAACACATTGTGGCTGCAATTCAAAATCATTATTTTATTTGGGGTATTCAAGAAGTTTAAAAACGAGGGCATTCAAAAAGTTTTTAGAACCAAACATTATCCAAGATATTATGCCAACATTAAAAAAAAAACTTCAACATCTTATGCCTATTGGGAACTGTGGTGTCTGTCCGTGTGTTCATCTGTCTCCCATTTATGGCAGCCGCTTCCCACGCAGCATTTGAAAAGCTGCACACGCAGGCTTAAAATAATGTTCACTTTTGAAATGACAGAACAGGCATGAATGATGTTGATGCCAAATTTTATTTTGCAAGCAATATATTTAGACAAATCAAACCTCTGCAGCCTGATGCTACACCACCATTTCATGGTGGGTGGTATCAGTAGCTCAGAGCTTTGGCTCTGAGTGAAACCAAGACTGCAACACAATTAACCTTTTAAAAGTCCATGAAATAATTTAAATTGAAAGATTAACTTAAACTTTCCCTATCACTGGTGACAGGTAAATTTGCCTGTCATGTACAGTACATCGGAAAGTTAAGGAAATATTTATAGACTGATTACCCTCGCCGAAGGATTCAGAGAGGATATTGCATTTGGGTCCATTTGTTACTTGGCAAAAAAAAAATTTTTTTTTTGACATGTATGTTCATCACCTCCGTTTGTTTGTGTGTTTGTTGCATGGCAAAAAAAATAAAATAAATTTGACAAGTATGTTGCTCGCCTCCGTTTGTGTTTGTGTTTGTTTGTGTGTTTGTTTGTCTGTCCGCTCACCTCCAGCCCAAACTGCTCAACCGATCGTTCCAAAAATTTCAGAGATTAATGTCACCGACCCTGCGACGGTCCCGCATTGAAGTTTTGTAAAATTCCACCGAAAAGGTCGACATTGGCCAATTTGAGCAAAATTTTCTAAAATCATCAAATTTCATCCAATTGATTTGAAATTTTAACAAGATTTGCATATTAGGTCAGTTAATTCAACCACTTATTACTTTTGAGGTTATCATATGTCAAAAGGTCAACATAGGCCATAAGGTCAACCCAAAATAGGCTAAATTTTTAATTGTTTCTAAAATTGTCAATTTTCATCCAGTTGACTTGAAATTTGAAGACCATTTGCATATGAGGTTGCTGAATTCAACCACCTATTAATTTTGAGATCAACTTCGGCCAAAAGGCCAATTTGGGCCAAATTTTCTAAATCCTCAATTTTCATCCGATTGACTGAAATGTTGAACAGGATTTGCATATTCAGATCAATGATTCAACCGCCTACTAATTTTGAGGTAGCCATAGCCAAAAGGTCAACATAGTCCAAAAGTCAACATCGGCCATAAGGTCAACCCAAAATAGCCAAATTTTTAATTGTTTCTAAAATTGTCAATTTTAATCCGATGACTTATATTGAGAACATTAGCATATCAAGTCGTGGAATTCAACACTGATTAATTTTGACATCAACATAGGCCAAAAGGCAAATTGGACCAAATTTTCTAAATCTCCAATTTACATCCGATTGCGTTGAAATTTGAAGAGGATTTCCACGTCAGATTACTGAATTCAACTAATAATTCATTTAATGTCAAAATAAATGGTCAACACAGCCGATTTCTAAATGAGAGATTGGGCCAAAACTAAATATATCACTATATCTCAAAAAGTTGTGGATGAGTTGGATAGGTGAGAGAACAAGCGGATTGGATTTGTGTTCCGATCCAGCCCATCAGTGGGATACAAAACGTGAACTGTTGCTCCTGCAGAGGTATGCGCTCTCCCGAATGCCATCTACTTTGTGCTGTTTTGCCAAGTGTCACTCTTTGAGTGATGTTTCATTTTTACTTGGCGAAATCTTCGATTTTGTCAAGTATGTTGGTCTGTTCCGTTTGTTGGTTTGTTTGTTTGTCCGGTCGTCTACAGCCCAAACAGCTCGACCAGTCTTTCTTAAATTTTTACACCTGATAGGCAACCACCTGAGATGGTCCGTGTCCAAACCCTTCTTATCGGACTAAACGTCGCGACGTGACGTCACACAACGTGAAAACACATTTTTGACATAACTCAGTGACCAGGAATCGTAGCGACTTCCGGTTACGCCAAATTAACTTCATTCAAATTCTAATGTTACTAAATGCATCTTATTACAAATACGCATAGTTTTCGCAAGCGTATGACGTCAAAGTTTGCCTATTGACGTCATTTTTTGATAATTGTTATTGTGACGTCGCGTCATTTTATTAATGTACGAACAAATAAACACCACACATTCCATGACATTACAGCTTGGACCACCACACGGAAAGGTCCAACTAATTCGCCAAGTGTCGTGCTAAGCACGATTTTTAATTTGTCTGTCTGTCTGTTTGTTTGTCCGCACAGAACTTTCGTGTTTTCTCCGCAACTGCTTGTTGGGTTGAGACGAAATTTTCACCATAGGTGCGACTACTCATGTATAATGTTCCAATTGTAATTATCGATGTCATAGGTCACGTGGTGTGGCAGCCATATTGGAAAAAATGGGAAAAATTTGGACCTCTGTATCTCTGAAACCGCACCAAGGAAAAACTTGAAACTTGGCATATAGCAAGTACTCCTCATGGGAATGAGATTTTTTTATGATGTCATAGGTTTCCTTTTATGACGTCATAATCGCATATGTAGAATGCCACATCTATCAGTATGAAAACATTTGAGGGTCATCTTGGAATAAAATGGTCCACAGAAAAAGAAATTCATGACGTCATCGATCACGTGATTTGGCAACCTATTGTTAAAAAAAAACCTTCAAAATTATTCTTCTCTGAAGTGGCTGAACAGATCGATGCAAACTTTACACATATGACTGCCTGTCCATGAGAACAAAAGTTCACACATATGATGTCATTGGTCACATGGTTTGGGAGCCATTTTGGATTTACCCTAAAACCTCTAAAAATCTATTCTTCCAGAATGGCTGGACAAATCAAGGGAACCTTCACACAAGTGTTCCCTAAGCCATGGTTGTACAAATGGCACATAGCAAGCACTCCTCATGGGAATGAGTGTGGTATTTTATGATGTCATAGTGCTTGCCTTTGTTATGACGTCTAATGCTTGCCTTTGTTATGACGTCATAATTGCATATGTAGAATGCTACATCCGATTAGTATAAAAAATTTTTGAGGGTCATCTAGGGATAAAATGTCCACAATTTTTGATGATGTCATCGGTCAAGTGATTCGGCAGCCTTTTTTATTTTTTTTAAACCTTCAAAAATCTTCTCTGAAATGGCTGAAAAGATCGAGGTGAAACTTTACATATATGCCCGCCTATCCATGAGGAACAAAAGAGACACATATTGTGTCATAGGTCACATGGTTTGGCAGCCACATTGGATTTACCTGAAAACCTATAAAAAATAAATACACCAGTCTATAGAAGAAGTGCTGAGAGGTTTGCAATCTCTGATTGCTCTTTTTCTTGTTATTTATCTGTGACAGAATGGCAATCTGTCCCAGATTGGTTCTCGTCTTGAAACGTTGCTCAACTTGTAAACATCCTCGAAGCTCTGTAAAAAGTATGGGCCTCCTTGTTATTCATTATATTTATTTGGAAATGGAAAATAAAAATGTTGGCCTTTGTGCTATTAAATTATGTCTCACTCCTGGAACCTTTTGTATGCCTCTTGTCTCCAAGTTGTGATGAAATTAAATCGTGTAAAGTACAAAAGCAGTCTCTTGTAGGTCCCTTTTTACAAATGTCATCTTTCCATGGCTGCAGGATTAAACACTTTGTCAGCCGTCATACTTCATCAGGCCTCATTAACTCTACGGTAATTCTGCTGTCATCCTAATAACTGTAGTATGCCACAGACTCATCGCATTCCGTCGTCTCCCCATTACCTCCCATTATAATATCATCGCGGCTCTCATTGCCCCCCTGAAAAGACTATTGATGTAGTAATTACAAGGCGAGTGCCAGATAAAAAGGAAGGTCATGGCACTGGAAAGACGTGAGGCATGCCTCACAAATGCCGCATCTCACGTATACAACGTGGGTATTTGAAGCACGCATGCCAACACGAACCTCACAGATTCCTCATATACACAGAGAAGGCATCGTCACTTTTACCTTCTCAGTGTGTTTTGAAGAATATATTATCTCCTGCCCCTATGAATGTCTGAAATAAAATCAGTTTTTTACTTTATTTTAAAATGCCATTGAAACATTGTTGTAAAAAAAAAAAAAAAAATTCCAAAATTCCAATAATATGACGAGAGATACAGAGAGTACGATAGTTTGCTGAGCAGTTGGGGAGTTTTCAAGTGTACAAAACAATTCCTTTTGGAACGCAACTGATCGTGATATTCTTGTTGGTGGCAGACGGAAATATAATTTTAAAAATTCAAAATAACACAAGTTTGATTTCCACGAAGATGAATTGTTGCTAAATGTACATATAGCATTTAAAAATATGGAAAACTGGCAGATAAATTGTTCTTGCAATAAAAGTGCACCATACATTTGTTAGGCAATGCCCAGCATGTGTACAGAATGTGAAACTGCCCCTAGAGTGCAATTAATACCACAGTTAAAGTGCAGATATGTAGACAGAAGTAAGCTGAAGTTCATGCTGAGGAATGAAGTGCACAGCATTTGCACTTCTTTCCTTTTTTGTTTGTTTTTTTACTCATTCTGCTCATCACATAATCTATCTTCACACTTTTCCTTTTTGCCCATCATTTGTACGACTTTAATGACTGCCTGATTCTCTTTTGCTGACCTGAACAGTTGCGTCTGAGAAATGTCACTTTCATTCACAGGTATTATATCAAATTGCCTGGTAAAGCAAAACTATCCCTGAAGATTATAACATCCCATTGGATGTTCCCCATAATCTTTTCTGGGAGTTGGGAACTGCAAATGCAGATTCCTGGACAAGGAAGTACACTGGATGGTTTGCCTTCTCATAAGTAGTAGGGAGGGAATAATTTAGAATTTTGTTCAGCATACTGGCGAGAATTGCCTTCTCTTTGTGAAAGACACCGTGGGATCATTAATGCCCACCAGCTAATGCCACAAAATGGGTCCTGCAACTTAAGACCCCATCCAAAAGATGGAATACTGATCATTGATGCAACACCCTGCCTGCGAAACAACACGGTGACATATTTCAGTTGGGTAAGCAATCAAAGCCATACTCGCCAGCTCAAATGCAAGAGTACCACCTCTGATTGTGAAATTATCAAGATTAGTATTCGTTGTTCTTCAAACTATGCAGTTCACTTTGCACTGATGAAGCATATGGCTTCGCAGGACCTTTTTGACCTGTAACTCTAGAATAAACACACATTTCATGTCCACTACAACTTTTTCACATATCTGCATCCTGAGATCTCTCATCAACCTCCCAGCCCATTTTTCATGGATGTTGCGCTGCCTGATACTTTTCATAGGAGTCGCACCAGGCTCTATAATGTCTCTCACCACGAAGAGGAAGTGCATGGACCTCAACGTGCATGGGAAGGCCCCACACAAAAGACATCCATCCATTGGGACCATACTCTGTGCAAAGCGTTGGTGCTGCCTAAGCAGTGTCCTGGGCTATTGGGCACAATCCTAGATGGGTCGCCACTCCGACACAGGATACCAGCAAGCTGGTACTCATTTTGCCGACCTCAGAAGGATGACAGGCAGAGTCAACCCCACCTGGTATTAATTCAACAGCCGAGCGGGATTTGAACTCAGGATCCCAAGATCCCAAGCCCACCACCCGAACCATTAAGACATGAAAGACAAATGTCACGCAATTAACCAAACCATGTGTGATGAGTCCCCTATCATACCTATGTTAAACTATATAAAAATACACATTATATTACTTATATTATGAGATGGATTTCCAGCCCAATGAAAAATCACAGTCATCTCATCCCTCTTTCTGAAAAAAAAATGCCAGCTAGGGATGCTGGCAGTGCAGGAAGGGCATCAGGGCTGCAGGTAATGTTGTTGCTTGTCACTGGATCCATACAGGCATGATGTAATGATGTATCAAACGCCACCAGATTGTACTGGGCAGAAGTACTTTGAGGGGTGCACTAGTTTATGACAACTGTATTCTCAATTTGTAAATATGAGGCATGCCAACCGGTTGCTTTGTTGATGGATTTAATCAAAAGACAACATTTGTACTTCACAAACATTTTGTGAATCTCAATGAGGATGCAAAATTAACTGAAACACAAGAAAACGAGAATCACGAAACAAAATGTTGGACACTCGGTGGAGCACATACCTCTGCCAGGCTAAACAGTTTACATTTTGTATCCCACTAAAAAAAACTCGAAGGGCACTCAGTGGAGCACATAACTCTGCCAGGCTAAACAGTTCACGTTTTGTATCCCACTAAAAGGCCAGATCTGCATCCGGACCAAAGCAAAATGAAAATCTAATCCGCTTGTTCTTGCCATCTACCCAACTCATACACCAAGTTTTGTCGTAACCCATCCACAACTTTTCGAAATAGCATGCCTGATCTCTCAATTGTGAAGAATCACTTTGGAAATTACATTATCCTGATCTGGATCCAGATCTTCACCAAAATCGAATCAATTCGTCCTTGTCACACACCCAACATTACTACCAAGTTTCATCCAAATCCATCCATAGCGTTGTGAAATATCATGGGATACTGGATATCGTTCTTGGATCTATTTCTCAATGGTGAAGTATGACTTAAAATATTATATTCTCTGGATCCGGATCTTCGTCAAAATCTAACCATTTTGTTCATGTCACACACTCAACCCATTCACCAAGTTTCACCCAAATCTGTTCATATTTTGAGATATCATGCTATTTATCGTTTTTGACCCCATCTCTCAATGATGAAGAATCCCTTGAAAAATTATAATATCCAGATGTGGATCTTGACCAAAATCTAATCAATTTTCCTTGTCATACACCCAGCCACCATGTCCCCTAAGTTTTGTCCGAATCCGTCTATAACTTTTGAAGAAATTCTGCTTAAAGACAGACAAACAGACAGAGAAACGGGTGAAAACATAACCTCTGTCCATCTTTGGTAGCAGAGGTAAAAATGATTTTTTTTTTTATAATAGTGGGGTGCCACAGTAAACTCATTGTGCATTTTGTGATAAATGCACAAACTTTGGCACAGAGATAGACAAATATATATGGATCAGATTTGGATATTGGGACATTGCAGATTTGGCCTCAAACGACCATGGCAGATATCTTACAAAATGGCTGTCAAGCGATATGATAACTATGAGGAACTACTTAATTCAGAGGAAGTAGATGGTTTCAGTGGAGCAATTAGAGAATGATAGGTCCTCGGAGATTATTATTAACACCATTTGGACTTAGTCTGAAATGGGGGCTTATTGATTAGGTCTCATCCATCCGTGCGTTTGTCCGTCCATCTGTCCACAACCATATATCGGCGATGTATAGACAGATTTTCTTCAAACTTGGTACAAGGACAATATATGATGGTGTACATATGCACACCATTTTGTTTCGCGATTCGATCAAAGATGGCCAATTGGTGGCCATTGAAGATGTAAAAACCTGATGTTGAACACGTCCGGCCTCAACCATTTCTAGGACATCCATTTACCGATCATAGATACTTGCACATAGATAAGGAATGATGGCTTACATATGCATATCATTGCTTTTCGAGATCAGATCCAAATGGCTGACTGGCTGCCATTTGGTTGTTTAAACGAGTCCCTCAACCATTTCTCAGACTTGCATGCTCCGATGTTGTTGAAACTTTCCACAAGCATAGTACATGATGGTACAAATGTGCTCCTCACTTTATTTTGTGATCTGATAAAAGATGGTGGACTGGTAGACTGGCAGTAATTTTAGTTGTAAAAAATCTGGTTCCAGTATTAAACACGTCCTCAACCATTTCCCGGGCATACATTTACCAATGGTGTTCAAACTTGGCACACAGATAATGAATGATGGCTTACATAATGATGTATTGATGATAATAATATTGTTGGTGCTGTTGTGGTGGGTGTTGTTGTTGTTGTTGTTCTTGTTGTTGTTGTTTGTGTGTTCCTTCCGTGTTCTTCGAAAGGGTTCCTGCTGTCATCGCATAATAAAAGCTACCGTTGGAACCACTGAATTCAGCTCCCATTATCGCTTCTTCTTCTTCTTCAATCCAGAAAGTGGGCTTTTTAAATATGCATCCTCATGATTAAATGGACAAAGTTTGTTCCAAGTGAATCGATTATTAGCTTTCGAATCACGTGAATCAATTATTATTAGCTTTGAAACCAAGTAAATCAATTATTAGCTTTCGAAACAAGTGAATCAATTATTAACTTACACACCAAGTGAATCAATTATTAGCACCGGAACCAGAACTGCACTGGAATCACTTCCGGTTCCGGGTTTGGAGCGTCGACAGGTCTCCTTGGGGGCTCCTGCTCACAATCTCAAAGTTAAGTTTCCGGTCGTTATCTGTCCCGTTTAACTGTTTATTTTCCACCTACATGTTACTGTGTTCCAGTTCGGTTTTGTTTCAAAAATCGTGCTATTTTGTGAGATTTCGTCGAACTTGTTCTTACTGGGTGCTTGAGGTCTATCCTTGAGGCTGAGGCCTACCCTTTGTTCCCCTCGGTGTACGATCGTGTTTATTTTGTTTTTTCCCCCATTATTCAATTTCTATCTTTCCCATTTCTTAAAGTCCTCCATCCCAACTTAACTCTATTTCTTATCTTATCTTTAAAAAAAAAAAACCCGCTACTTTTCTCCGATTCTTCTTCTTCTTCATCACCTCTTCTTCTTCCTCGATTTTTTCTACAACTACTTCCATGACCTATCTGTTGAAACTCTCTCAAACATTAATAATAATAACAAAAACGATCGCTTATAATGCTTCTCTTCCTCTTCACACATGTGGTTCTCTTTACTGTATCAAATGCACTACTCTTCTGCTATTTAAACAGACTGCTCTCAATTCGACCTTTCCTTCATACCTTCCAAAAAATCCAACTGTTTACAGCGTTTCTTCTCTCCTTTCTCTGAATTCGCCTTTATTGCATCCCTCAAGAAATGTGTTTAATCACATAACTGACCTAAAACTTTAAAAAACCCCAGTTGCTATGAATGTTCGCTTTCCATCAACCATTCTTTTTTTTCAACTTCAGTGCCAACTCACTCCTCTCACCCCTCACTCTCAAAGCAACCATCCACTCTTCTCCCTCCAAGCCTCCCTCTCACCTCTCTCAAAAACTCCCTTCACCTTTCTCCACCATTCATCCCCCTCACTCATCCTTCCCAAAGTTGCCCCCCTCCCATCCACAAAGCTGCCTCCTTCACTGCCCTCTCACCTCCATCTCTTCACTCCACCTCCAAAATCCTCAACTGCTTCTTCCCCTCTCTTCCCCCTCTCCCCCAGCACCACAGAGCCTTTTCTCCTCCTCATTCGCCCCCTCCCCTAGCTATTCTGCAATCCCCCACACTCTTTCAACAACACTCCTTACCTCCCCCGTCGTCCCTTGTCCTACCCCCCCCACCCCTGCACCCAAAGCCTCCTCCCCTACCTCTTCATGAAAATTATGGACCTCAAATATCCGGGGCCTTCGCTCAAACCTTTCAGATCTTCCATACAGGTTGCCACTGACAAACCAGACACAATCTGCCTAACAGAAACTTCCTCCCCAAGAGTGTCTGACTCCCAAGTATCTCTCCCTGGTTACTCCCTCCTCTGGTTTGACAGACCTGAGCCTCGCCCTGGTGGTTGCTCTCTTCATCAAAGACTCTATTCCTCACTCTTCATGCACTGCCCTCACTCCCCCACACCCCCAGGAATACCTCTGGCTACGGCTTCCCCTCAACTCCCACCTCATGTTTATATGTGTACTGTACCGTCCACCTAACAGTGATGACTCCATTCTAAACCTCACTATCTGAAAACATGGAGCCACTTCTATCTTCTCATCCAAACTCTCTCTTCCTCATATGTGGCGACTTCAATTATCATCACGGAGGTGTGGGTACCTCTCTCACCTGCATGGCACCTCAGCAAAAGCTTTCTGCGACTCATTGGGACTGACTCAATCGGTCAACTTCCCTACCCGGATCTCAACCAATGGTACTCCATCTTTTCTGGATCTGATTTTGACAAATTTCCCTGAAAATATCTGCTGCTCTTCCTCTGCTCCAATCGGTTCTTCTGACCACGTCCTTGTCAAGATGGACATTCTCTGGCTATTATCAGAGAAACCACTCACCGCCGTCGAGTCTGGCATTTCACTCAAGCCGACTGGCAGGGTCTCCAAGCAGCCCTCAAAGTTATAGACTGGTCTCCTATCTCTACTTTCTCCAACATCAACTCTTCCTGGAATTCTTTCAAAGAAACTTGCTCCTCCCTCATGCACAGATTATCCTACCCTTTCTCCGCCCTTGGTTCACTGAAGCTTGTGGTGAGGCAGTTGTCCTGAAACAACTTGCCTTTGCCTCATGGAAAGCAAACCCAACTGAGGGTAATCTCAGTTCCTTCAATAAAGCTCGGAACAAGTGTGTATCTACCCTCAGGAGAGCCAGAAAACAACATCTTTCTCATCTCAAGTCTGAACTCTCAAACCTCTCTCCCTCCTCAAAATCCTGGTGGCGTCTAATCAAATCTGTTTCTGGTGTATGTTCCCCCTCCATCCCCTCCCTTACCTCAAATGGCAGCACTGCTGATACCGCACGTGAAAAAGCTGAATGCCTAAACTCGGTGTTTGCAGTTAAATCTTGGTCAAAAACCCATCACTTTCTCTACCCACCTTACCCAGTCGCACCCAACTGTCCCTAGACTCTGTGTCCTTTTCTCCTGACAAGGTGGAGGCTTGCTGTCAAACCCGACTCAGATTCTGCAACCGGTCCAGACGGCATCAGCCCACGTGTCCTCAAAGCCTGCTCTTCTGCTCTTGCTCACCCTCTCTATGTTCTATTCACCCTCTCATTGCTCAAGGCCATCTGCCATCTGCTTGGAAATCAGCAAACATCACTGCCCTGCACAAAAAAGGTGCAAAAACAGATCCCTGCAACTACAGACCAATCAGCAAGGTTATGGAATCCATCATCGCTTCAGACATCAAATCCTTCCTCTTCTCCAATGGCTTGATTTCTGATCACAATTTGGTTTCAGACCAGGTCACTCTACCCTGGATATGCTGCTTCTGCTCTCCCAAACAATGGATGGAAGCCCTCAAGCCAGACAGGAAATCCGAGCCGTATCCCTGGATATATCATGTGCTTTTGACACAGTCTGGCACCCTGCCCTGCTCACCAAACTCTCTTCCTATGGTATCCAAGGCCATCTCCACTCATGGCTCGCAGACTTCCTCTCCTGTCGCAGTCAACGTGTGGCCCTAAATGGAGTTCTTTCATCCCCCTTCCTGTCCAGGCTGGAGTTCCTCAAGGTAGCGTTCTGGGCCCTGTTCTTTTTCTGGTTTTCATCAATGATCTCTCTTACTCTCTGGAAAATCCTCTATATCTCTTTGCTGATGACTCCACCCTCTGCCGTACCATCGGTCATCCCTCAGACGGCAAGCAGCAGCTTCTTCGCTCACTGCTGATCTGGATAAAATCACAAACTGGTCCAACACGTGGAACATATCTTTCAATCCGGACAAATCTCACACTCACTATGTCTCTCCGAAAGGACCGTTTAGAACCCCCCCCCCCCCCATCCACTTTCTCAACAATCCTCTGGAACAAGTCCTTTCTTTCAAGCTTCTGGGTCTCACTATCTGCCATGACCTTTCCTGGGAAAGCCACATTTCAAACCTCGCCTCCAAAGCCAGTCGCCGACTGGGAATCCTCCGTCGTGCAAGGTCCTTCCACGGCCCACCTGAGCTCCTGACTACTTACAAAGTTTTGTCCGCAGCCTGATGGAGTACTGCTTCCCCTCTGGGCTGGTGGTCCTGCCTCCCACCTTTCTCGGCTTCACGCTGTGGAACCCAAGGCATTTTGATCATTGGCATCTCCCGCAATGAGGCTGAGTCTTTGGGCCTCTCACTCAATCACCGCAGGTTGGTCGGTGGTCTTTCTGTCTTCTACCGTCTCCTCTCCAGCCTCGCCCCCCAGGCTACCCACCACATTTCCGCAGGGCGCTCAAGGTCCGCCAACAACCCCCTTCTGGTAAACTACCAAAATCACGAATGACTGCTCACCTTTACTCTTTCATTCCTCTTTTTTTCCCGCCTTTGGAATAAACTCCCTCACTCTATTCATTCCCATTCTTCCCTCCAGGCCTTCAAAACAGCTGTTCACCACCACCTCTTATCATCCCCCATACAAATCCTCGATCTTTTCTACCCTCGATAATCCACCCAAGCCCACTCCTTCAAATTCCCTGCTTTCCTTCCTGAAAGTCCCTGCAATGTCAATCTTCTATTCCCCATGTTCCCTGTCCCATCCCTCTCCTTCCACAGATCTCCAAATGTCTCTTTTCCCCACAATTTTGTCCTTCCCACTCCCTCCCTCCTGTCTCATGCCCCCCTTGATGTGCGTTGTGTCTTAGCTCCCATATGAGCCTCGACAAGGTATACAAAAAACAAAAAACAACCAGTGAATCAATTATTAGCTTTCGAAACGAGTGAATCAATTTTTAGCTTTTGAACCAAGTAATCAATTATTAGCTTTCAAACCAAGTAAATTTGATTAGTTTTCAAATCAAGTGAATCAATTATTTGCTTTTGAACCAAGTAAATCAATTATTAGCTTTCAAGCAAGTAAATCAATGATTAGCTTTCAAATCAAGTGAATGTTTATTAGCTTTCGAACCAAGAAAATCAATTATTAGCTTTCACACAAGTGAATCAATTATTAGCTTTCAAACCGAGTGCATCAATTTTTAGCGTTATCAACCAAGTAAATCAATTGTTAACTTTCAAACCAAGTAAATCAATTATTAGCTTTTGAACCAAGTAAATCAATTATTAGCTTTCGAACCAAGTAAATGAAATATTACCTTTTGAACCAAGTGAATCAATTATGAGCTTTTGAAACAAGTAAATCAATTATTAGCTTTCGATGCAAGTAAATAAATGATTAGCTCTCAAACCAACTGAATCAATCATGAGCTTTCCGATGGTACCATTTTATTATCCTACGACAGCAAGAACTGCTGCATTAAAGGTCCACAGAATTAGAAATTCATGTTTGGTTCAATGAATAAATATGGTTTCACTGAACACAATCATTGTGTTTTTTCTTGAATAAATATTGTCTCAACCGATTACTTGTGAATACAGGATTCCTCAGAGTAGGAACCTTTCATCCCAAGGGATGGTCCAAGCAGTCTTTTATGGCACTGCGTTTAGTATTACTCAACTTTACCATTCCCCAATGTCACCCAAATGAGCAAGAATCGACGGCAAACACACATGGAAAGCAGATGGTTAAAACATGTTTTCTTACCTTTTAAAGGGTTTATTTGAAAAGCAAAGTAAAGGGAAATTGGGTCGACAAGACACTATAATAAACGGAACAAGCCAAGCAAGGCAAAAGATAAAAGAGGAGAATGGGGATATGCAAAATTATATATAAGAAGGAGAAATAAAATGCAAAATATTGGTGCTGACCGGGTATCGGCGACGAGCACGGCTGCTAGATGGAGCAGTAGAGTCGGATCCACCGAACACCTGGAATTTATAGGTCGTCACCCCGGATAACTCCGGAGCTGACGGGTCCCTTATCGGACCGAAGATCGCCAATAGATTGACCACGTGGGGTAGGGTCGATTGCCAATTTCAATTTATCTAAATACCCACGTCGTCCAAACTACCGGGGAAATTCACCCTCAACGGCGCTCGTACGGAACGAGCCGCTAGCGTGCTCGAACCGTGTGCCACCCGAGCGGATGATCACCGAGATCCATCGGTCCAAATGTCCCCTTACGGCGGCAACAACGGCCTTGCTAATTCTCCAACATGCACCGTGTTAAACCAATAAAATAAACACAAAAACGAACTGATACATTTAACACATGGCTTTATTTATAATGGGGCAGGGGGGCACGCAAGAAGCAGAGTTATCCGAATATAGAGATGCAAGGCAATTTATGTACAAGCAAAGAGCACTTGTATAATTCCTACTTACTAGACTGGTGCCACAAACACACACACACGTACA
>CM068956.1:126944364-126962248 GCA_035128595.1 Eptatretus atami
CTGCCACTTCTCCAAGTCCCCGAGCCGAACGTCAAAGCGAGGGCTGATAACTCCAAACCTGTTCAACCTGCCCGTCAGATTGACCACGACCCTGCCTGCTCGATGGTCATCAACTATCTCAAACACTCGCAAGTTTGCACTACAGAGAGACGGCACGCACCCCTTGCGGTTCTTTTGGAGGAAGGATCTCTCAAGCTCAAGCTCTCTGATCGTGCCGCACCATATTCACCCTGTCTCGGGGGGGGGGGGGGGGCTCCGCCCTCCCCCTCCCTGCTCTCATTCACTGGACGGTTTTGGCACGCAGAATCGCTCTGTTGCCCTGTCATTGGCCAAAACGAGCAACAAGTCCGTCGATTGCCCGGGGGGCATGGTGAACCACGCGACCCCTTTCTTCCCCGTCGCGGGTTCTGAATTGGCTGAGCGGTGGCCACCCCATGCCGTAGCACGCTGATTGGTCGAGGGCGGCCGCGAGCTCCTCCTTGAACTCCACCCACCGTACGTGCGACACGCACGCAGACAATGGCGTCGGTGTGAGGAGCGAGGTGAAGGCGTGTTGTTGTCGTAATGGTGGTGTAAAATAAAAGAAAACCACAAACTATCAAAATAACTCACAGTCAAGTACATTTTTCACCATTAAACGGGGATGGGACCCTAACTAAAGACACATACTTATCTGATATAACTGTTCTATAGAACCTGTTATGTTGAGTGCTCTAAGGCTTCCAGATTTGCAACACTACCCCCTCCCCTTTTTACAGACTCGTCCACAAGTCGTCAAATTTGTGTGTGACCAGCATGTGTAAAGTTTCCGTATACATGTTTACCTAGCAATTCCGTCAGTGCGACATTTTTTCATACATGTCCCAAAAATAAATAACCCTAATGCCTGCGTAAATCAGACTCCCTCGGCCACTTAAATACATTGCCAGGCGCTACACACAAACATGCAGGGTTGAGTTCAAATAACTTATTACAACCTATAACTTACTATTACACAACCATGCCCAGGACCTGTGATCTGTGAAGGAAAAAGTCATTGCAAAGTCAGTCATTTTGCTTGAAGAAGTTCTGGCACAGTGAAATGCTGGATGGAGATGCAAAACAAAAAATGGATTGGGTGTAGCTGCCCTGCAGGGCAGTCCTTGCAAAACACACTGATGGTCCTGGCACACATGTGATATTGGTGGACACGGGCAATGCAAACAGGGTAGCAGGCATGGGGGTCATGCAGAGGCAGGCAACAAAAGGCATGGCAAGGCAGATGCCGGACCAGCGATGCAGCACAAGCAGGCCGGCCTCCAGGATGGTCTGCAAGGTTCTGTGGAGGGATGTGCGGTGGTGCCGGCCACTCCGAAAGCGGGCTTGGACCTAGCCACGGTGTCCCTCCAACCTATCACTTTGCCTGTCTCTGTCCATACCCACTCCCTTAATTTTTAACACAATTTTTTTTAGCCCCCCCTTTTTTTTCCTTATAATTCCGTCTCCTAACCCCCCTTTCTGTCTTTTACGGCTAACCTATCCTGTCAACCTTGCCTACTCCCAACCCCTAAATCCCTTTCTGGAGGGGAATATGGAGAGACTAGCGTCCTGTCTCGAGGCCCAACAAAGCCTCAGAATGGCCTCCTCAGATTTCAGCAATCTTCACAAGGTGGTCTAGCGGCCACGGAGAGCGAAGGGATGGATGGTGCGAAGGGGTACATTTACTAACTATCCTAGCATTTATTAACTTTACACTACCCCGGGGCTTTTCAAAACGCCTGTCTCTTTTAAACTATAGGCTCTAGAAACCATGATTCCCGTCGCCTGTGTTGGTGTCCATTATAATTTGGGCCAGCCCTCAAATTTTCCTCCGTGCTCTTGCACAATTTCATGGCTGGGCAGCGTGGTTCACTTGGCAGGGATCCCCCTCTGCCGCACTCTAACCATGGCACCCCGAGCCTGAGGCTGCCTCCGAGCCTACCTGTCCCTATGAATGCGGGGGCTTGCCCTTCCCGGCATTGTCCCCCTTCCATGCCCACGTGCATCTTTTGTGCCGGGTCCTGTTCCGCGGGCTCGCCCGTGCCCAGTACACTATCCCGGTCCCTTGGACCCTTGGCCTACTCTGGCCGACTACTTCGGCGCCCGGGTTGCCCACTACTCGGTACTCACCTTCCCAAGCCATGCTCCCAGCCGGTCAATTTTACTCCTGCACCCCTCCAAATGGGTATCGTGCCTTCACTCCACACCAACAACAAAACGACCTCCTTTTTGTAAATTTGACTAACCCACTAACTAACATTAAACTGACCCCGGGGTCACTTGGGTGGGAATCACTCCTCCCCACACTCATTCATTCGCACTATGCATTCCACATTCGCTCCAGTCACACTCTTGGGCCCGCTGACCCACACTCACTCATTGTATTTCCTTTTCTTTTCAATACACTCCAACACTGCTATTCTCCTAACTAACTCGTGCTCCCTCGTCGTCCCTTAAACTAATCCACGTTCCATTTATTCTACGTAGCTAAGCTACGTCCCCACTACACATTCCATGTCTGTCCATGTCTTCCAGAAAAAACCCAAAAATCCATTCTCTAAATCTATCCTAAAATCCCTCTAACTAACCCATTCCACTGGCTCCATGAGGAACAACCAATGTCCCCATGAAGCCGGTCTAGCTAAACTAACCCATCTCACTAACTTGTGCTTCCTTTTCCAAAACCCCAGGCTGCGTACTGGAAGCGAGGCTTTTTTTCCTTTTTGCACCGCCACGGTGGCGGTTTATGGCACGCCTGTTCGTCCCTTTGGGCGATACCAACGTCCCCTCCGATGGCCGATCCTTGCAGCCATGACGTCACCCTGCTAATTGCAACGAGCACTCGCTTTCGGGGAATTCCCCACGCGGAACGACGTGCGCTGTTTGTCCGAAGCTCACGCCACGAGGTCCGAGCCGATGACGTCACCCACGCACCGAGCCTGCGCGGTTTCCCGTGCAGGTTGGCATGAGCGCATCGTCCCGGAAACCCGCTACGCGCGCTCCGCGAACAGAACATGCGGTATGTAGCACGTGATGCCCCGGCCGCACACGCGCCCACGTGGGAACCCGCGTGTTCCAAATTCCATCACTCGCCTCTATTTTCACCGTCCACGTGGCCGGCTCGTATCCAACGTGGAGCGTTCTCGCACCGGATTGCAATCGCGCAGACGCGCCCGTGCAGGCCGTGCGTGAAACGCACCATGAACCTCGCACACGCCGTCGCGCGAACCCGGCGCGGAAACCAAAATAGCTCTATACGGCGCAAAAGGCTCGCCACACCCGTCTCCCGTCTGGACCGGTCCATCGTCCATTTCTTCACATGCTATGTTACTCACATACACCATGACACTCGTACCATACTCACCTTTTGACACACTCGCACTACTCGCACTCGTAACCACACACACCGGGACAATCACTTCGGGGATTCGTGTTACCTCAAGGGGTCCCAGGATCTCTATACCCCCCAAGTTCCGCGTGCACCCGTTAACATCACTCACCCCCTCAACCTCCTTCGGCCCGATTGGACTCACCTCATTGCGATCTGCTTCGAGAGAGCGTATTTCCTCTCTCCGTTCCTTAAGGAGGCTAACGTGCTGCTCGCACCGGGTCACGAAACATTCTACCAGCTCAACCCCATTGTCCCTCCCTGTGTCTACGTGTGTGTGCTCGTCAATTACTTTATTTACTTCATCCTCTACCTCTTCTAATTCCCGTGTCTCTGTTTTCATTTCTGTTGTCTCTTTTAATTTTTTTTAATTCCTGCGTTTGTCTCTTAATTTTTCCGTCGTCCCCTCGTGTCTCACCCTACACATTTCGGTCTCGTCATAATTGATGGGGTCGCTCGTTCCGACCTTACCCGTCTCCATCGCGGGCCGGACACATTGCACACTCTGTGTTGGTTCGGTCGTTCCGCCACGTGATTCCGCCATGATGCCTTTTATGCCAGTCCTCATTGCCTCTTGCCCCGACTGGAGATTCAACCCCATGCTCTGCATCTCACCCCGCTGTGTTTGCATATCGTCCCTTATGTCATCCATTTTGTGCTCCATACTTTGCGCGCTCGCATCCATATCCCCCGCATGCCGATATTCGCCTCCATATCGTGCGCGTTCGCCTCCATTCTCCATCAATGCCTCGAACATCTTTCTCACGTCAAACGACCCTGTGGCAGCCGGTTCGCCATGATCGGACGGGACGCGGACCACCAAGGGTCGGAGGGAAGTTTGACGGAGGGGGTGGGGTGGTTACGCCGCCGCTGCACCCCTTACGGGCTTTGAGCTGGTTGCGGGGGCAGTTCTTGCATGGGGTGTGTCCTGGACCATGGATTCGTCTCACCACTCATCTACCTCTAAACCACCTGCTTCAGCCCGTCTTGGTTCAGCATGTTGCGTGTTGGGAATAATTTGAACTCCTCGCAACGGGGGGGGGGGGGGGGGTGCTCCCAATCCCGTGAATTTCTCCACGGAGGCTGAGGGCCAAATCGCACTCCTGACTACCTATTTGTTGCCGACCGGGTATCGGCGACGAGCGCGACGCTAGATGGAGCAGTAGAGTCGGCTCCACCGAACACCCGAATTTATAGGTCGTCACCCCGGATTACTCTGGAGCCGACGGGTCCTTATCGGACCGAAGATCGCCAATAGGTCGACCACGTTGGGTAGGGTCGATTGCCAATTTCAGTTTACCTAAATACCCACGTCGTCCAAACTACCGGGGAAATTCACCTCAACGGCACTCGTACGGAACGAGCAGCTAATGCTCGAACCGTGTGCGACCCGAGCGGATGATCACCGAGATCGTCCGTCCAAATGTCCCCTTACGGCAACAACGGCCTTGCTAATTCTCCAACACGCACCGAGTAAACCATAAAAGAAATACCAAAAACTAACTGACATTTAACACATGGCTTTATTTATAATGGGGGCAGGGAGGCACGCAAGAAGCAGAGTTACCGAATATTAGAGATGCAAGGCAATTTATGTACAACCAAAGAGCACTTATATATTCCTTACAAACCACACAACACAACGTTCACCCAAGAACCGTGGCCACACCTTTATTGAGGCCTCCAGCTCGGAGGGACAGGCGAGCTGAAGACCAGAGCCTGCCTCGACCTGTCACCTCGTGGTTTGGGCGAGCCGATTCGAACAGGCACCAGCGAGAGAGCACAGAACCAGACACCGGCGAGCCGCGATCAGCCTCCCGGCTCGCCGGGCGCTCGTCCCGGCAACCAAACCTCTCCTCTGTATCCCAAACCGTCAAAGGCAGGAGGTTTCTGCCACTTCTCCAAGTCCCCGAGCGCGAAGTCAAATGTGAGGCTGATAACTCACGCCCGTTCAACCTGCCGTCAGATTGACCATGACCCTGCCTGCTATGGTCATCAACTATCTCAAACACTCACAAGTTCACCTACAGAGAGACAGCGCGTACCCCTTGCGGCTTTTGGAGGAAGGATCTCTTCAAGCTTCAAGCTCTTCGATCGTGCCGCACCCTTATTCACCCTCTCTCGGGGGGGGGGGGAGAGACGCCTCTGCCTTCCCCTCTCCCTCACTGGACGGTTTTGTCGCGCAGAATGCTCGTCGCCCTATCATTGGCCAAAACGAGCGCAAGTCCGTCGATTGGCCTGGGGTTGTGTGACGCACCGGACCCCTTTCTCCCTGTCGCGGGTTCTGTTTGGCTGAGCGGCAGCCACCCTACCCGGGCACTGATTGGTCGAGGCCGCCGCGAGCTCCTCCTTGAACTCCGCCCAGTAGTCGACACGCACGCAGACAATGGGCGTCGTGTGAGGAAGCGAGTGAAGGCGTGTTGTTGTAGTTTATGGTGTGTAAAATAAAAGAAAAAACCCAACTATCAAAAAAACTCACAGCGCAAAGTACATTTATTCACCACATTAAAGGTCCATGACACCAAAAGTACTGAATTGCATATATATGTCCTATCAGTTTTTCATCATGATTTCAGATCTGACAATTTTCACAATACTCGTTCTGTAAAATGTAAAATTAAAAAAAACAAACCTCTCGGAACGCCCTAAAATTCTGTCAATCTACTGAAAGGGCGTAACCACATGATGTCAACTCCAGAACGAAAAGGCTGCACGTAAATTACTTCGGAGTTGTGCGTGTACGTGATTCTATGGCTTCTGTGTTTCCACATTCGATTGGTCGACTCAATCGCTCGTTTCATCTTTACAAAAATCAAACATTGGTTTTGAATAATGGATGACATGGACTTTGATTTGTCTGGTAGCGACAGTGAGTGTGAGAGAAATGAAGGATTTTGTCTGAATCAGATGGAAATTGTCGATAACGTGTCGGGGGAGTGATTCAGGCAGCTGTTAATAAGAATGGCCTTACCAGTTCCGAGCCCGAAGCAGGACAAACAAAGGAAAATGGCGATGAGAATTCCGGCGTTCATGATTATCGGCCGGGAGGACATCGAAGGAAGCACTTGGCAATAACAACTGGGTTAGACAAAATCCTATTCGTTAATTCAATAATGTAAATTCGACTTGCATTACTGTACTGCTCGATATAAGAAATATTTTAGTGAGGTGACGTGACCAGCGGCAGTGCAGCACAGCGACATGTTGCACCGCAGCGAATGAATCGCAAGCAAGGCCAGCCCATGTCATCGGCCGTGGCTCATCCGCGCATAAAACGAAGCAATCTCTGTCCGGATATGATGAAAACTTGTGTGCTGAACACACCTTGTGACACAATTGTCTAGAGTAGCCGATAAATCTGACGTTCTGTTGCATTTTTATTTATTTTATTCCTACTGTCATCATGTAGCGCCAGTAGAAACAATGAAGAAAAGAGATAATAAAGAAAGCTACAGCACGTCAGATTTACGGACAGTCGGTGACTACGATTTATCGGACTGTCTAGACTCTAGAAGTGACAAAGTAACTATTCTATTCACTATTCTATTCACTAGTCTACTCTTCAAGAAAGCATGAATAAACTAATGCACATGCACCATACCAAGCGCACACACGCATTTTCAATATGGCGGTGACACTGAGTGCCAAATCGTGAAAGACGATGGTAAAAATTCAACATTTCGACTTGTTAGAGGAATTAATTGAACAAATAACATCAAGCATCGGGAAAGAGTAAGTTTCAAAAACGTGTATTATGCCATTTCCAAACCCGAGTTTGACAAACTTCTTAGCTCGGAAGAAAGCATTTCAACATTCCACCTCGGCTTGGGCACCTACGTAGGGATACCAGACGTTTGAATGGAGGATATTCGGGTAACGTACACATTTAATGTCAAAAGTGATAAAATGAAAACTATAGATCTAGATCTATCTAGATTTTAATTTTCTAGATCTAAACTGAGGATTTGTTTCTCTATTATTCTTCAGATGAATCTATACCAAAATTACCTAAAATGTCTAACTTTTAATTAGGTCTTAGACTAGGCTTAGTCATTAGTGCAGTGGCATTGCGTGCCATCGTTGTGTGATAAACAACAATAGCTGATCCGCAATACAAACCCACGCATCCGCGACAGGACCATATCATGATCAAGTATCTTGCCAGTAAGCCAGGACGGTAACGTGGCTGGCCTGGCCATTTGGGCTGCTGTATGATATCGGTCTTCAAAATGACTTACCCTTATTCTTCCGCGTCTCAGCAGCTGTCCTCACACCCCTTTTTTCTCGCATGAGGAACGACATTGCTTTTGATGATGGTACTGCATCAGGTTTCAGCCTCCCTCAACTTCTTCAAACTGACACAGCGAATAGAGCCCGTGTATCAAAGTCACTGTCTTCGAAGTGGTTGCTGCAAAATGACGCTCGGTGTCGCTGGGGCCTTCCAGTTTCCCCTCGTCAGCTTCACTTTAGATGTCCATATTCTCGAAGATTCTCATCTTTCGGGAATACATGAAGGCTTACACCGTTCTGGTTGTATTGCTGCATCCTGCTACGATACATCTTGCAGGCATTTTCGAAAGTAAGCTAAAACGCTTAAAAACTTTCGCGAAACAATCACAGGAATTAAGACGATCAGTGAGATAGCAAACACATGTGCACAATGCATTTGTACGTACTTTATACGGCGCGCGACATCTAATCATCCACTCTGTGCGGTCGCGTTTTGGAGATGACGTGAACGGTCACGTGGCCTGCGGTTTGCTGAAGTCAACTTTTTTGAGGGGCGAGCATAGCAAGTTGTGAAAAGCACTAGATAGATTCGAAATATTCGTCTAATTATCCCATTTTTTATTTTAAAAAAGAAACATGGTGTATTTCTTCACTGGAAGTCAATTAATATATAAATAACCAGAAAGTTTTGAGTGTCATGGGCACTACCGGATTTAGGGGTGCCAGGTGGGGCCATGGCCCCGGGGCCCCCCACATTTAGGCCCCCCCACAATTTCGATGACATTTTTGAAAATCCCTTGAAAATGTGATTCTAAAGTTTTATTGCGTGAATGAAGATTGTAACTCTTTGTAAGATATCTTTTTAAAATTGCTGTCATTGTGAGCGGTCCTTTTCAAGCCGTTTCTTCCACGGTCCACAGAATGGATCCAACTGGTCAAAAATTCCCGGGGCAAGCCTCGGGCATTGGGGCCCGCATTCGGATATTTTTTTGGATTGATCATCGATGCTTCGGATGTTGCAGCGTGACCAACTAACTACGGCACTGCCCGCAGAGCCCAGCAAAGCACAGACGGAATACAAGGTCCAGCCAGAGAAGAAGTGAAAAGTTGAAAGTCGATGTGGTAAATAGCTAGGCCAGGCCAGCACAGCACACGGCCGGCAGGGGTAGTATTGTACACACTGAAACTGTGGCTGGCAGGGAATGCTGTCAGTACCCTGCTTACTGGTGCGCACAGCACAAGTAACACGGTGTGACTTTCTATGTTCCAGGTGTGTGAAACATACTTGTTGTTCGTGATTCTGGTACGTCCCACGTGCACTCTGACATATCTCGGTTACTCAGTACCTACCAGCTGCAGAAACCACAATGAGCGGCTTTGGTGACGACAAGCACAATCCAGGCTCCACGGGAATATAAGTGGTGCTTAAAGCGGAAACTTCCAAGGAAAAAGATGAAAGACACAAGGCCGTCGTCGACAAGACTCAGAAAATCTCAGAGTTTTCACTCCTGCACAAACAGGTGATTCGTCCATGACAGAGGCTGGAACACCAACAGAGACGGAACAAGCGATTGGCAACGCAACCCCACGTCAAGTTTGCCCAACATCTCGGAAGTCCACGATGAAAAACAGCATCAATGAAGAACGCAGAGATATACTGACTGATCGTGGACCTGGCTTTTCCAATTGCATTGGATGTTGGCCTCCTGAGCGGCCGTCGTCAGAGATTATCGACAACTGGGCATCACGAGATTTGGAGCCCCTGCAGAATTTGACTGGTCCCTTTGATTCATCCATACAGTCATGAAGGTAGGAAACGCTGCTGCTCCAGAATCTTTTTACCGTCGACTACAAAACGGGAAGTCCGTGAAAAGGTCTGGCTTTGCTTCTCCACATCAACTGGAAGCTGTACTGCATCGCTTGCAAGCTCTTTGGAGGCGCTACTGCCCTGGGCGGGGGAAGGATTAATGGACTGGAAAGCATGCCAGTCATTCTATCGAGGTGCATGAGCATTCGCAATGTACATTGTCGAATATCATCCGCTTGTCAGACAGAGCAACATCCGCAGGTCGTGTGGACACTGAACTCGTCAAACAGTGAGTGAGATTGCGTTATGGAGGAGTGCTGAAACAAGTAGTGTGAGCGTGATATCGTTTCTCGCTGAGCGTGTCTAGGCATTGCGTGGATCGGATGAAATTGTTGGGTCACGGACGAATGGTAACTACCTTGGTTTAATGAATTATTGTGGAATACGATCCATTTTTGGCGCCAGCACATTCAAAATATGCCAACCAAGGTAATGGCCACACCAACTTCTTCTTATCATCTATGACAATGTTGAAGAGTTAGTCTCCATCATCGGAAAATCTGTTCTGGATAACATCGTCGCTCGTTGAAAGAGGCACAAATACTTTCTATGTGTCAGTCGATTTTTACTCCTGACATAAGCCACATCCGACAATCTCCACAAGTTATTCTAAGATACATCGAGAACGAGGCTCCAGTGGAGCGTTTCATGACCTTTCTGAGCAACACAGGACACACTGGACTCCAGCAAGCGACGGCATTTACTGATTTTTTTGAAAGCCACTGGATTGGACATCGCTAACTGCCGAGGACAATCTTTACTAAACACATCTAATAATATGAGTGGCCGACAACAACGGATGCAGGGAATGATTCAACAGCAGAACCCTTCTCGCAAATATTTTGTGCCATGCGTGACGCAACTCACTGAACTTAGTCGGTCATCGGCCGTGGGATGCTGTAGACCTGCAGCAGCATTCTAATTCGTTCGTGGAACAAGTGTATGTATTTTTTACAGCTTCCACGTCGCGCTACGCCCAGATATTTGATGCCCTGTAAAGTACCAAAGCGCCTCAGCAACACTCACTGGTCGGCCTCATTTTCTGATGCAACCCGAGCTCTTGTAGACAGTTACAGCGAAATCATGGATGTCCCGATGAAATCGCAAACGATGAAAACAACTCTGAAGTGAAACGAGAAAACACCGCGCGAGACACTTCACCAAACGATGTGATCACGCTCGAGATAGGGTTCTATGCTGGTTTCTGGTCTTACTGTTCCTTGGTAGATTTGATCGTACGAGTAAAACCTTCAGTCACAAAGCTATCCGATCTCAACACAGCCGTAGCTCCTCAAGTCACTTGGCGAGCTTCGTTGCAGTATTACTCGATTATTCGTTTGATACATTCGGTCTTTGTTTACGGATTCTTTTAGTTTTCTGGAGCGATTCACTACGGCAGAATTCACTCTGCGATCCTGTAGACGAAGTGTAA
The DNA here is from genome assembly GCA_035128595.1 of Eptatretus atami. Classification (NCBI taxonomy): domain Eukaryota; kingdom Metazoa; phylum Chordata; class Myxini; order Myxiniformes; family Myxinidae; genus Eptatretus; species Eptatretus atami. Next base: position 126,955,300 of record CM068956.1, read on the forward strand.
TGTCCGCCTCGCTCCCTTTGGACTACGGACTACACTCAGAAGTAAACTAGACTCCAAGGAGTCTTTCGCATCAGTGGATACGTTGCAGTGATCGGCGTACTGCTGTCGCAGTTGAAAGCGTTTACAAACGCTTACAGCGAGATGAGCGACAGATTTTGATGATTCCTGCGTGCTCTTGTTTCAACTCGAAGTGGAGCAGATTCGAGAGTTTATGCTCGAAGCTCGTTCGAGCTGTATCGGGAAGATCTATCACCTGACCTCACAGAATAAATGATTCAGTTCCAAGCCATGATGAAGGGAGTCAGAGCCAGACTCGGGCCGTACTGAACTCGAGATGTACAGTTTTCTCAGTCGAGCGAAAACTCACCGATACTTTTCCCAAACTTGGAAAGCTGCTTCGGATTTACCTCTCACTGATGGTGTCGAACTGCTCTGGGGAGCGCTCGTTTTCGAAACTCAAGCTTATCAAGAACCATCTTCGTCTCCACGATGGGGCAGCAGAGAACTGGGTCAAGTCTGACCAGCATTTTCAATCCGAATCCGACGTGCTCAATTCCATGCAGTGTTGACAGTATCATATCCGAGTTCGCTGCCGCGAAGTCGCGCAGGAAGCTTGTCCATTGATTAAGGCACCGTGTGTATGTTCATTGATGTGGGATGACACTGCTGTATATTTGCGGGTCGCTGGAAGTCGGCTATTAATCACCATTTCGGATTTTCTCTTGGCCCAGAGGGTTTTTAGAAGTTAGAAGTGATTTTTAGTCGAAGTTCGTAGTATATTAATGACCAGTGCCATCGCTTGATTATTTTTCTTATATTAGTCCATCTCTATCTCTTACTCTTGTAGTAACAGCATTTTTGTGATTTGATTTTAGAATGAGCTCAGAGATAAGTCACCAGCCATATCAATAACAATCCGTCCATTCTGTCATCTTGTCAGATAGTAATTTGTGAACATATATTGCCAAATCATTCCTGATCAGGATCTGCCAAATCTATAGATATAAGTTCAGTTGTTGATGAAAAAGCAGTTATAATTTAGTTGTTGATTAATCTCCAAATTTGGGGGCCCCCCACAATCATTGTGCCCACGGTCCCCCACATGGTAAATCCGGCCCTGGTCATGGGACCTTTAAACGAGGGATGGGGACCCTAACTAAAGACACATACTTACCGATATAACTGTTCTATGGGACCTGTATGTTAAGTGCTCAAGGCTTCCAGATTCGCAACAATATAAACCACAAGGCACCACAGAACACACTCATACAATGAGACAATAATAGTAGTGTCAAAAGGGAGGGTTGGAAGCAGTAATGTGTCCCATTTCTCAGTCGCAATATTCGCTCGTTTACGCTCACTCATATTTCTCCAAACTGAAACACATTACTGCGTCAAACACCTCCCTTTTGACACTACTACCCCTGCGTGGCTGAGCTTTGCCTCTTTTTCACATGATCCTTTATTTTATCAAATCGAGTCGTCAAATAGAGATTCTATAAATATTTGTATTGTATTTTCAGGAATAACTGATTTTTTTTCGTCAATTAAAAATAATGCAGTGATAGCCCATTAAAACCCCAACCCCATTTTTTTAAATTAATACTTATACTTTAAACCCATGATGTAATGCATTTATTTCATCACTCATTATACATCTTATCTCATCAAATGCTGTTCGAGCTTTCTTACTAACATTCTCTGAGAATATTTCTTGTTCATAATTTCTAATAACATTAATCTCTTGATAAACATCCTTTCTCTTCCATATACATTCAAGGTAATGTTGAAAGTTCATGGTCTCTCTTGATACAATCTTCTTTAGACCTTTAAGTTTCTTTTCACATTTGAATTCATTTTACCCTCTAGTTAAGTATTTATAAGCATATGCCTTTGATCCAACACCTACAAATTCACTTAGTATCTTTTTCACCTAATTCTTCTTTAAATTTACCAATAACATTTTTATTCTTATTCAAAAAGAGCGGGTTATTAGGATCACAATTACTTGTATTTTCATAAATATCTTCATCTTCTTTCATATCCTTACAAACATCATCTGTAGTTATCTCTAGTAAGAATCTATCCATATCCATTTATAGCAATGCAATATTCTCACCATATCTTTTTTGGTTCGTGGGTGCCAGCAGTGACCACTATTTTTGTTGTGTCTATGTGTGTCTGTCTGTCTGTTTGTGCTCTCTCCAGAGCATAGCTCCGTGACGTTTGATGCGATCTTGATGAAACTTGGACACAAGCTAAATGTCATGGTTCTAGTTGTGTCTTTTTGTATGAGGGGCGTCCCGCCCCTTGTGGGTGGAGCCACGCCCACTTGAACTTTTTGTTTTTTTTATATTTTTTTTTCTCGCAATTTCATTTCCTAGAAGCTGTGCGTAATGCCATAAGTACAACATATAAAAAAAATCCGATTTTATTTGGTCAATTTTGATGGAAGAGATAGGTTTTTTGGTAGGGCTTCCTCAATAATTTCCCGCAAACCATCATCGCCTCCCGGCTTGTTTGAGATTATTATAAAGTAATCATACTTAAATACTTTGAAAGGATCTAAAACAGATGTTCCCACATAAGTCCGGTTTATCCATCTATTGATACTCTTTATTTCAAATGAACAGCACAAAAATTATCTTAAAAATTTTCTACTCTTTTAAAGCTTGGTTTATTTATCAACTCTCCGCCTGCATCTAAGTTGTGGCAAGTTTTACATTTTTGTCAATTCCTTATATTTAACCTCGCCATCGAAGATCGGAGTTACTGTTTTCACCCCTTTCTGTTTGTTTGTGTTGTTTGTTTGGTTGTGAACAGTATAACGGAAAAACCTTGACGGATTTCGACGAAACTTGGTGGGGGGTTAGGTATGGTCCAAGATCATGCCATTAAATTTTGGACTTGTCCCCCCCCCCCAAAAAAAAATTTGTTAGAGAAATATATATATTATATATATTTTGCATTTCTACATGTTTTTAATGTGATTTCCAACCCCCCCCCCCCAAAAAAAAAAATTGTTACCCCCCCCCAAAAAAATAGAGAATTTTTTTTTTTTGCATTTCTACATGTTTTAAGTGATTTCCAACCCCCCCCCCCAAAAAAAAATTTACCCCCCCCCAAAAAAAAAAAAAATAGAGAAAATTTTTTTTTGGGGGCATTTCTACATGTTTTAAGTGATTTCCAACCCCCCCCCCCCCCCCCAAAAAAAAAATTTAGAGATTTTTTTTTTTTTTGCATTCTTCTTACATGTTTTTTAAGGTGATTTCCAAAACCCCCCCCCCCCCCCCAAAAAAAATTGTTAGAGAAAAAAAATTTTTGCAACTTTTTTTCAACAAAATTTTGATTTCTTTTTTTTTGCATTTCTACATGTTTTAAGTGATTTCCAACCCCCCCCCCAAAAAAAAAAATGTTGGAGAAAAGAACTATAACTGTCAGCACTGTTGACGTCATATTAATGAATAAGATATAAGGTTCACTTGAGTGACCCAGCTGTATTGGCGGCGGAGGTTTTTGCACTCTACCGAGTGCCCCCCCTCTAGTTTCCATTGTTTTACCAAATACAGAATTATTCACAACTTGCAAAAGTCCTTCTCAAAATCATTATTCGCCATTGTTCTCATCCTCATATGTATTATCAACGTATTTACTTAACCATGGCTTTGACTAAACTTTTGTGCCCTATGTACCTTTTTAACTTGTAGTCCTGCTTCTATTTATTGCTTTAGAGTTCTTTGATGTAAAAACATCCTTCTTTCCATCAAACAATGTTGTTGGTAATTTAGTAGTAGGAATATATTTAAACTAATTTGAAGAACTAAAGAAATGTTGTTGAAAACCATCAAATAGCTCTTGATTAGGGATCTCTTCTTCAGCTCCATAAGGAAGGTCTTTATGTTTGTTATGAAGTTTTTTCAGATAATTTAAATCTACTTCAAGAAATACCCAAATACTGTTTATCTAAATCTTCTTGACTTGTGGAGATTATATCAAGGATGAGATTTGTACTCGTATTCTTTCACCCATTTAAATTACCATAGGGTTGTGATTCAGACATTGCCCAGCCATACAAGTTATTAGCATTCAAAGTACATTAAGTAAAGATGTGGGCTTATCAGGTGAGAAGTCTGGAAGATATTTAGTATTTGCCTTAGCATATCTCTTTGAACAAACTTGTGAAATTCCTCCTCTTTTAGCCTTCTCAATCATCAAGAGCATATCTACATCACTTAGAGGATCAAGGGGTGTTTGTCAATTTTAACATAGCGCTGCAGGCCAATCCAGGAGATGTATAATAATGACAGGACAAATTCCATAGGAATCTTTATTGTAACAAACTTCTCTAAATTTATCAAACATATCGCGAGTAATAAAACATCAGTCATTAAATAAAGTCATGATGTTCACCCATATTTTTTTTTAATCTCAAACTCTTTCCAACTTGTTTTGCTCTTTCATATTCTTCACCATAATATACATCTTCCTATACTTGTTATAAAAATGCTTTTGAGGAGGAAGTCTTGTTTATTTAAATCTTTCAAAGGAATCCACATAATCATCTTAGTATAATTCACTGTTCTGTCTGTTCCCAGGTACCGCAAAAATGGCTGAACCGATCGCAACCATTTTTTGGGTGAGTAATCCTGGGACCCCTTGGAGTAAAATAGGCATAAATATAATAAAACATGACCCCCTTGATGCTCCCGTAGAGTGGGCTGCTGTCTAGTTTTAAAATAGTAGCAGAATCTGTTAATGCAAAAAAAGTATATGATATAGCTAGCTAATGTTTTTTCTACTAAATAAAACGATCATCATTCAAATGAAGATTTTCAGATAGAGCAGTGATGAGAGTACTCTGTTGAAACAGAAGACGTTAATACTGAGCGTTGTGTCAAATGATAGTTATGTAAAGATTTTATAGATGATTGTGTGAAAGCACCACATGAAGTACCGAAGTGATACTGAAAATGTTATTTTATGAAGGAAAAGTTTTACTTTATACAATATGAAAAGTACACTTAATCTTGAGCCTCTGGATTTCCCCTGGATTCTCCAGAATGACAAATGTCGAGAGTTCTAGCAATGGATAGAGTGGATTAAACAGAGTCAAAATCCCCCCAAAACAATGTAATTCTGCTCGATTATCTTCCAATTAAATGAAAATACAAAAAATATAAAAAGGAACATAACCTGTTTCCAAAATTCTACCAAAAATGAAAATATGTTAATTATCCAATATGTTCTCTTAATCATCAATCCTAATTCTCAATTAAATCTTCTCTACTTAATTACCGGTGTGGAGTAATCTACAACTTGTCCACTACTTAATATAATTGTGGACTAATGATCTATAATTCACTAACTAATAGCTCATGATCATCTAACCTGTTCTAATCTAATCACTGCTACTTGCTGGGGGGTGTGTGAATAGTAATAGCTGACAAAAATTACGTCCTGGCGGAGGATGGTGGGGCGTGACACTGGCTGTTACGAAAATTAATTCTAAATTTACCCTTTACTATTCTATCTAAAAATCAAACAGAATAAAAGAATGTCGACATTATAAGAATAGCCTCCATCCTTATAACTGGGGACTTTATAGAATGAAAGGATATTTTTATAAAAGTTTGTAGTGTGTGGTGTTTATAATAAATTTAACAACATACATTACAAGCATTAATAGAGAAATAAAATGCTAGTATAGGGTGATATCACCTTTACTTACAAAGAAAGAGACTGAAACAAATGATGGTAATGTTTCATGGATTGATGCATGTATATTATTCACGAATTGTCATTTTTGCAGGCGAAATATCAACACAAGACTATTGTATCAATAAAATAATGGATTATCTTGAAATTAAACCTGAACTCAGATACAACATAGAGTTTCTAAACAAAGCCAATAAAAAATTAAATAACTTCTTTTCTAAATGTATAAATGAATGATTTTTTACTCATTGCGCAAAATAAGATAAAATTTAACAACCATATAAGAAATCTTCCAAATTCAGTGCAAGATGTCTCCATAGTTGCGGTTTCAAGTCGATGTGCTGGAAAACCTGCCTGCTTTGAAGCATGCTCCTGACTCCCAACTTTTAGATTTTGATAATTTCCATAATCTTTCACAAAGTCAATGTTTCCCAACCTGAGTAGTCAAACACTGATCACAAAGTTTAATCCAGCGTCTTCAAAAAGAAGACATAATTAGTTCTTTGAAACTTCCACAAAACACACTAAATGATTATAACATTGAAATATAATCCAACTATTTTGTGATACACAGATATGTAAAAATAATCAAAAACCTGATAACTTGTACTTCTTAGTGATAATAGGCCGAAAGACATACCGTCACCAAGCATTAGGCATAAATAAAAAGAATTCATCACGTTATCTTTGATGATTGCCGTTTAATGCAAGAAACAAAACAGTATGCGATAGTCTATTACCACGAAGAGGGAGGCGATTGTTCTCGTCAATTGTATTTATCTTCGTCAATCATACTTTCAACTACCTCATTGCTCATAAGAAATAATGCCTAATACTATTTATTTTCTGCAAGTAAATTAAAGTATATATATATAAATAATTTTTGGAGAGACAAATTGCTCTACGTTGTGCAAGCTAAAAAAGAATTTGAGGAGCTATATGAAACACTTGACTGCGAAAATAAAAGACATTGTTGTGAAACAAGATGAGATTACTGCTGGATATCATATAATTTCTATTTTATAAACACCAATGACAAACATGTCGAAGGGGGGATAGTTGTTATTATCAATCTTGTGGGTAAATCTGCCCTCTGGCAAAAACTTTCATAAATCTCGGTCCTTGAATCGTTTGAAAATGCAAAGATTTACATGTTACAAAAAAACAAAAACACCCTTGCATCATATTGTATCAAAACAACAACAGAGCTAATCTCTCTCTTTTTGTGTGGGGG
>CM068956.1:126962445-126982563 GCA_035128595.1 Eptatretus atami
TAGTTATGAAAGTAGTTTTATAGATGATTGTGAAAGCACCAATGAAAGTACCGAAGGTGATACTGAAAATGTATTTTATTTGAAGGAAAGTTTTACTTTATAAATATGAAAAGTACACTAGATCTTGAGCCTCTTGATTTCCCTGATTCTCCAGATGACAAATTTGAGAGTTCTGCAAGTGATAGAGTGGGATTAAACAGAGTCAAAATCCCCAAAACAATGTATATTCTGTCATTATCTTCCAATTAATGAAAATAAAAAAATATAAAAAGGAACATAACTGTTTCAAAATTCTACCAAAAATGAAAATATGTTAATTATCCAATATGTTCTCTTAATCATCAATCCTAATTCTCAATTAAATCTTCTCTACTTAATTACCGGTGTGGAGTAATCTACAACTTGTCCACTACTTAATATAATTGTGGACTAATGATCTATAATTCACTAACTAATAGCTCATGATCATCTAACCTGTTCTAATCTAATCACTGCTACTTGCTGGGGGGTGTGTGAATAGTAATAGCTGACAAAAATTACGTCCTGGCGGAGGATGGTGGGGCGTGACACTGGCTGTTACGAAAATTAATTCTAAATTTACCCTTTACTATTCTATCTAAAAATCAAACAGAATAAAAGAATGTCGACATTATAAGAATAGCCTCCATCCTTATAACTGGGGACTTTATAGAATGAAAGGATATTTTTATAAAAGTTTGTAGTGTGTGGTGTTTATAATAAATTTAACAACATACATTACAAGCATTAATAGAGAAATAAAATGCTAGTATAGGGTGATATACGGCTTTCAGTTACAATGAGAAGAGAGCCATTGAAACAAATGATGGTAATGTTTCATGGATTGATGCATGTATATTATTCACGATTGTCATTTTTCAGGCGAAATATCAACACAAGATAATTTGTATCAATAAAATAATGGAATTATCTTGAAATTAAACCTGACTCAGATAAACATAGAGTTTCTAAAAAGCCAATAAAAAATACATAACTTCCTTTTCTAAATGTATAAATGAATGATTTTTTACTCATTGGGAAAATAAGATAAAATTTAACAACCATAAAAATCTTCCAAATTCATGAAGATGTCTCATAGTTGGTTTCAAAGTGATGTGTGGAAAACCTGCCTGCTTTTGAAGATGCTCCTGACTCCCAACTTTTTAGATTTTGATAATTTCATAATTTTCACAAAGTCAAGTTTTCAACCTGAGTATCAACTACTGTCACAAAGTTTTAATCCAGGTCTTCAAAAAGAAGACATAATTAGTTTCTTTAAACTTCAAAACACACTAAATGATTATAACATTGAAGATATAATCCAACTATTTTGTGATACACAGATATGTAAAAATAAATCAAAACCTATAACTTGTATTCTTAGTGATAATAGGGAAGACATACCTTCACCCCAAGATTTGGATAAATGAAAAAAGAATCTCGTTATCTTTGATGATTGCGTTAATGAGAGAAACAAAACAGTTATGGATAGTTATTACACAAGAGGGAGGCATTCTTCTTGTAATTGTATTTATCTTCGTCAATCATACTTTCAACTACCTCATTGCTCGATAAGAAATAATGCTAATACTTTTATTTTCTGCAAGTTAAATTAAATATATATATATAAATAATTTTTGGAGAGACAATTGCTCTACGTTGTGAAGTAAAAAAGAATTTGAGGAGTATATGAAACACATGACTGGAAAATAAAAATACATTGTTGTGAAACAAGATGAGATACTGGGGGATATATATTTTATTTTATAAACAATGACAAACATCAAGGATAGTTGTTATTATCAATCTTGTGGGTAAATCTGCTTCTGGGAAAAACTTTCATAAATCTCGGTTCTTGAATCGTGAAAATGAAAAGATTACATGTTTACAAAAAAAACAAAAACACCCTGTGATACATATTGTATCAACAACAACCAGAGTAATGCGACCAGGGGAAGTGGAAGGTGACGATTATTACTACATTTCAATAGAGGAACATATGCAATTGAGGAACGAAGGTCAAATATTTGAGGAGGTCTCTCTTGGTACAACAAAATATTCACATTGTAAGAGTGAGTTAAAGAAACTAAAAGCTGGTGGCCTTGGGTGATTAGAAACTAATCCAGAAGGAATGAGACAAATTGTTAAATATTTGACTGGTAATGGAGTTAAGATTTTATCATTTGGTTTTTATTATGATGAAGAAACTCAATGCAAACTTATGATAAGCAGAGGCACAAGTAATAGTGAAGAAGAAATTACAACTTGTATTAAGTCTAATAAATAATTTGATGAAATATTTGAAGAAAATAATTTATTTGAACACATCTACTTTAATGATGAAGAAAAAGAAAATTTCCAGAATTAACTTTACAATTTATTAAATGATATTTTCTAATAAATAAATGGATGCAAAAGAATGATCAAAAATATTTATGGAACACCAAGAGTTGGTTTCAAAAGTTGTAAAACAAAAATTAGACATTAAGAAGAAATGCAGACAGAAACGAATGGGTGAAGAAGTGTTTGAAAGAAAACAAGATAAATTTTTTAAACCACTTTAAAAAGAACTCTCCAACAAATATGAACAGTTTCTATGATAGAATACACCCCTAAAAACCTTCAAATGATAAAAGATTTTCATCAAATGACGGATGAAGAATGAGAAGATATAGGAGAATTAGAATATGATAATGAAGGATTATTTCAACAACGAGAAGAGATAAATGAACCCCCTGATTATGTTGTGAATGCTCTCCAAAACAATGACTATTCAACAGATTCAAAAACCATAGCAGGTCTCATTCCAACAAAACAACAAGCAACATTCCATCTTGTTCAAGAAAAGGGATTGATATTTAATGATGAATTAAGGTTCTTGAGTTCTGTTCATCCACCTGTTAAATTAACTCTGAGATTAATGTTTCTTCTTACAAAAGATGGAAGACAAGGTTCAACTGTGAGGGGAGAATCAAGTTATTTCGATAAACCATTGAATATAAAAAATGAGGATGATAGAGTATATATTGATTTACTAAACTCGCTTGATTATGGAGTTTCTGTTGCCAGTAAAGGAAGGAAGAATGAAAAGGAGAAACACATTATTGAGGCTTTAAGTAAGCTTGGTTCAGGTGAGGGGTGAATTCGTTTTCTTCCAAATGACTCATCAAAATTGGTTAATGGACTGTTATTGTTGAGGTAGTAAGAAGGCTGGACATAACAATTGTTTTAATGAAGCATCAGCCATTTTAGTCCAGTTAATGAACATGAAAATAATTAATAAATGTCAATACAAAGATATTTTATCCCATGTTAAATGAGTTTAATGCTCTCTCATGATGAAATTTTAAAAATATCATCAATTGTAGATGCCAATAGAAATTTTTTTTATTGTTGAAAGATGATAAAGAAGTATATGTATTTATCGATAAGATAATGGCAGAATTACTGCCACTGAATGTTGGAAGAAAAATGATTTGTGTTATCTTCTTTTCAATACTATTTAACAAGTGTGGTGTTTCAGAAAATAAAAATGAGATGTATAATAATTACATACAGACTTTGATAAACTTATAAATGAGAAGCACAATCCGAAGTTTTAATTTCACATTGAGTGATCGCACATCTTCTTTCTCATACCCAAGACAACTTGACGCAACAAAAGAATATGAAGCAACTTTATTGTCCATGGAAACTTTTAATACTTTGTTTAATATCAGAGAAAAATTACAAGTTTAGTTATAATCCGGGAAGCGGATACAAAACTATAACAGATTCACCCGGAGCATACGATATTTTTCAAATATCTTCCGAAATTACTCGCCTTATGAAAGAACTGGGTGATGAACCAAAAAATATTGTTATAGATATTCAAAAACATTCTTCAAGATCAACAATTAAACTTAAAATGACTACAAGGTTTATTTCACAATTGATAATTCATTTAGAGAGGTATTGGGTTTCTCCTCAAAAAAGATTGAAAAGAATGGAACGTTTTATAGTGATAATGCCATTCAAATATCCTCAGGCATAAATTTGGTATTATTTCATTGTGATTTGATTGATAGTGATTATAATGATGGAATAAGAACAAATACAATATTTTCATCCAGTGCATACTCAACCCCAATTGGTTATAAATTCAATATGGAACCAAAAAAATCTGGTTTATCTACCCATGTCTGGAAAAACCATATAAAGAGTAAATTTTAGGATAACCGACCAAGATATTCGCTTCATTTCTTTTAATGGAGAAATTATATCCATCAGAATTCACCTATGTGAAGTTTTCTAATAAATAAATACCATGGTTATTGTAAGGAAACATGAGTTGGAAAATATAACATAATATACAGGGATGCGATGCTTCGTATTCCACATACTAATCCAGTGCATAGAGTGTGTATCTTTGGTAGAGGAATATAGAACCTAAGAGACAACAGGGTGTAGACATCAATTTAGAAATAAAGGAGATGGATCAATTGATACTCTAATGGGTATAGGTTCAACTATTCTAAAACATAAAGACTAATTGGTTCAACTGCTTCTGCTGTGGAGAAGTGTAGCGAGTGCTATTAAAAGTATAAAAGACACCACACAAGAATCCAATAAATGGCAGCAATAAAATAAATTAAGAAAGGCAAAACTCAGTTGTTCCCAAGAATGACAGAAATAATTCAAAAACTTGGGTCAGGTTCAAAAGTTTTATCATCTTTTTTTTTTTGGTAACATAAATTAATACTAAATAATACAAGTATGGGAAGGAATTGATGTATCTATGATTGGATGATACATTATCATCTCAGACTCCACTAAAAAGAAGACTACTTCAAGTAAATACTATAACAGGAAACAGACTGAATACAGATGGAAACAAAAGTTTTGAAATAATAATGTCAACAAACTTATTTGAATCTAGCATAGTTTCTAATTTTAGAAATTACATCATAAGGCTGGAATAAGACAAATGCGCACTCGTAAAATTATTCTTTGGAAAATGTTTGATAGTGTTTGTTTGTATATTGGAACACAAGATTGAGCAGTTGATTATGTCTCTGCTACATCTGAAATGATTAATTTACCTGTATTCATTTAGTGATAGAATGAGGTAGGGGACTGTCGAAGGTTTTATTCCTGATATGGCAACGGAATAAACACAGACCCTGTTGCAGTCAAAAAAGGAATGTATAATGATGATACAAAAGCAGTAATTAGTTTTACCATGGCATTCCTCTCAAGGTTATATTTGGATTTGTGATTATGATAAGTTCTGTGCGGACTTAAAATTTGATTTCAACTACAAAGAATGATAATGAAAATAGATTGCTTTTTGGTGCTGCGAATGCTTTTGGTGATCAGAATAATTTGTTATTGATGAAATGAGTGGTATATTAGTGAATATACTCCTAACCTTAAAACATGAAGAGAGTTGAATCAAAGACTAACTCAAAGAAACCAATCAATGTATCATAACTTAAAAGAAGATGTCAAACCATTAAACTAAACCAAACCACTACACGTGTAATTTGGTGTTCTAGATGGAAAGCACGATCCCCATGGCTCATTTTTAGAAACAGATGGAGATACTGCTACTGATAAGAATGTGTTGAGTGATAATGCTAACGTGAACAACTTCAGGTTTCTCTTTATGGACACATTTTATCCACAAGATTAGATTGGAATTGATTGGGAAAAAAATGATTATGCTGAAGCACTACACGTTTACAAGAGTGTGTGAAAGCAATGGTAATAAGAACCATTTTGGATATGGTAGTGTTTAAAAAACTCTCACAATCTATGCGATTGACCTGAGTGCTCAAAAGGAATCTATAAAGTCTAATAGAGTGGATACTTCCCTAAACATTGAAAGAGGAGAGATTGAAGAAGTTGATACATATTTTTGCTTTTGGAAGAAAGAATTACAGATAATACAGATAATGGTTTATGATTCGTCTTAGATAATTTTTGATAAATAATGAGCAGTAAAGTGCCAACTGGGGTATATGTTAATCAAATCGATCTTAATAAACTATCAACTTGATTTAAAATCAAAAGTCTTGTAAAATTAATGTTAATACAATTCAGAGTAAAGGAGCAGTAACAATTGAGTTTTGCTCACGTGAGAAGGTGAAAATCTTAAATGATACCTGGCTCACTTAAAATTAAAATGTCAAAACAATGTTGAAGAAATATTCAATAAGAGAAACGAGTGGAGGATTTCTCCCATTTCTAATTCCTTATTTGCTGGTTTAAGTGCGGTGTGAGCATTAATGGGCAGTATTTCAGCAGCGGTTAAAATGCCACAAAGGAAGGCTCAATCCAGGCCTCAAAAAGAATTGGAAAAAAACACAAAGATTGGAGAAACAATTAGTGAAAGTGGTGTAATTGTAGATTTGCTGAAAAACTTGAAAGCTCCCTGATAAGTGAGATTGAAGTTGGAGATATGCTTTCTCTATGCACAAGAGGTATAAAATACTAAAAGGGGTAATGATTATATCTTTCTCATAAATAAATGAGCATTGAAGTGGTTTACAGATTTGGAAAGAATATACATCAAATGTAGAACTTGCCAGATATTGTAGAAAATTAAAAATTGATAATGTGGTTATTTTGTTGAGAAATGAATTAACAAACTGTCTAAACATATAGAAGATCATAATGGAAATGGTTCTCATTGGGTTTGTGTTTATAATAATCAGGTTAAATATTATTTGATAGTTATGGTCTTCTACCACTGTTGAAGTCATGAAATTCTTACAGAATGTGTTTATCAACATTTCAGTCCCAAGATTAAATTCCAAGTTTGTGGTCATTAGTCAATATGTGTTATTTCAACTCAACAAAAATTAAAAATTTTAAGATGTTATTTTTAATCGAATATAAATGACATGTGAAAGATGGTTCTACCTTTGGTGTATCCAAGAACTGTATATTGATTTATCAAATTATTACACAAAGGCACAGCTGAAACGACAGAAATATAGTATACTAAAAATATTTACATGAAAATAGCTAATAAATTAATAAATTGTCAGCCCGCTGAGACGAATACTGTGAGTTTGAGTGATTTATCACAATATATATCCTTAAATAATATGGCTGTGTATTCCAAGATACAGAAGTGTTGATTTATCCTGGGTCATTACAAATTCCAGTTCCAATTGAAATAAAATTCATAAAGAAGGCGTGTATTGTTTGTTTGAGAATGAACATTGAAGATATGATATGAATGATTTAGGATATAATTGGTCATTTAAAAGAAACCTAGAGGACCTGAAATAATTAATTCAGTCTTTGTAAGGAAGAATATTATCCACTTGGTGTCGATAATGATATTTTGTGGAAGCACAATTAGCAAACACAAATAAAATAATTTAATAAGGCCACCACTGCAAGCCACACCACAGCCACACCCATGCCAAGCCACACCACGGCAAGCACCCCCACCTTCCCCACACACACACGGGGAGGGGAGGTGGATGAGGGGGAGCAATGGGTCGTTGGGGAGCACACTTCATCCCCCTCTTTTTACACCTCCTTTATCCTTTTTTTGTAATTCAGATTAAATAGCTGTAAGCAAAGCAGATTAATTAATACTGCAAAACATACAATATATTACACATTGAAATATCTACAACAGATTGTATGATGTAATGTTTGTTTAGTGAGAGAGGAGGGTCTTGAATCATCTGAGTGTTTCTTACCTGTTAACACACACACACACGCACACACACACACACACACACACACACACACAACCGTATAATATTATATGACACACCTGTGAATACCTAAGGAATGTTGGAGTTGATGTCTTGGTTTATCAATAAATATATCCGAAACTGTCATATATTAGATTCAGTCAGAAGATGAATAATTAATTTCCTGGGGTTGACTCTGATGACTGTTTGAACAAGAGGCACCATATCTGCACTTTCTTTGTAATTGACACTGTGAAAACAGGAAACACAGGCACTATTTAACATAATTGTATTTTATGTGTAATACCTTTCCAGTAATCTTCAAAGAACTTTGAAATTTAACATCATTGTATTTTATTATGTGTAATTACCTTCAAAGGACATTGAAACATTGGGTAAATTCTGTGATGTTGGACAGTCTCAGAGGTATCCATCTCAGAGGCAGGTTAGTTCATGCATTTATTCAGGTCGTTGTGAAATGTTGACGAACGAACTGGATTTCTATCAAGACGTCATTCAGAGCTTTCCATTCCTTGTGAGATCATTGGCATGCCAATTCACCTTGTCTATGGTGATTTGAAATAGCTGCAATAAAGGGAAAATAACTAATTATTTGTATAATTAATAATATACAATCAAAATGAACACCAATTACTGCACCATCGTCCAAGAAGGAACCAGACTTAACAACACACACACCACACACACACACACGACACACACTTAGACACACACATTACACACACACATGGAAACACAGACACATACACTCACGTAGACACAAAACATGGACACACGCACACATGGACACACTGACACATACACACACTAGGCACACCCACTGCACACACAATTACACTATATAGGCTTACATTAACAGTTTAATAGTGTATGAACTTACAATGTTGTGATGGGTCATATTATAACTTCATCGGATGAAAGATCTTCATCTCTGTTGGCTCAACCATTGGTTCATGAAGCAAATTTCTCATTTATCTTTGTTGGATAAATTATTTTGAGTGAGAGACATGCCTCACTTATAAAGCATGTTTGAGGACGTCAGGAGCAGTCTATTTTCCAGAATTATTGGGTCCGGATAAAACAGGAAAGAACAATGTGGCAAGTCTGGAAAATACCAAACAGAGAAATGCTGTTTCTCACTTCCTCAAAATTTAATGTGTTTGTGTTTGAGAAAAGGTTCGAGTATGAAATATTTATAAGACGAGTCTACAAAACATTTTATTAAATAAACATAAAAAATATTTATTGACTCTCTATATAAGTTAATGTACACGAGTGGTCCAAATATGCTCAGGAAGAGCATTAAGAGAGGTTTGTCATTTCATTCTGCTCAACAAAGATACTAAAGGTCTAAAGAAGAGTGTATTAAATGAGACCATGAACTTTCACCACTTGAATGTATATGGAGAGAAAAGATGTTTATAGAAGATGACTTATTAGAAATTATAAACACTAAATATGCTCAAGACTGTCAGTAGAAAGCTCTAACAGAATTTGATGATAAAAAATATATAATGAATGATGAATAAATTACATTACCTTATGGTTTAAAGTAATAAGTATTAATTAAAAAATGGGGTTGGGGTTTTAACGGACTACCGCAGTACCGCTGTATTGTTTTAATTGATGAATAAATTAAGTTATTCCTGAAAATAAGCACCAATATTGATGATCTCTATTTGAGTACTCATTTGATTAATAAATTATCATGTGAAAGGGAGCGAAGCCCAGCCCCGCAGGATAGTAGTATCAATAGGGACATGTTTGATGCAGTAATGTGTTCCAGTTTGAAAAGGAGAAATATGACTGAGCGTAAGGAGCAATATTGTGACTTTGAGAAATGGACACATTACTCGAACAAACCCTCCCTTTTGACACTACTAATATGCAGGTGGGACTTCCCTTTGTCTCTACAATGTCAGCATGATGCAGATTTGATGCAGCCACTTCAGAACCAGGAGGGGATGAGAACAGTGATGATGGTGTCCAAAGATGAAGTCAAACAGCACATGTCGGGCCAGCGATGAGTAGTTCTTCAACCAGGCACGTGGTCCTCTTGTCCTTTCCCCACCGCCTCGTTGGCACTTATTCTTTCTCCTCATCCAAGTGCTGAGGTCTTTCTACCCTCCCGAAAGGCAGGGTAATACAGCTTGGATCTATCCCAAGACTTCTACACAGCCAAGAACGTCTCCCTCACAAAACTCTTCTGTGGATAAATGCTCGACCTCTTGCACATGAGCCTCTCCTGGTTCTCTCTCGGTGGACTGAGTTCTCTTCTTCCTCCTGGCGGAGATCTCCTCCATTGGCGCCGCCACATGGTCAGCCTAATAAAAGAAATGTTCAATGCCACTTCTGGCTCCACAGCACACGCGATCACCATGGCTGTCACACACTGGCAAGAGAGTTCGCAATCGGCCTAGTTGCACATCTGTGGACGTGTACCTCTGCGATGGGAAGTCCTCACCTTGCCCCACCTTCAAACAAGAGGTATTACACATACATAATTAATGTCTACCCTGTCTATAAAATACATATGCTGCCTCCTCAGCATCACATGTAACAATGACTTTCTCTGAGAGATCCCTGTCACAATGGCAATATAAACTATGTGAAAACACGGACCATACTACGCTTACCACAGTCTACTATGGACCCCCTCCCTCCCCGAACCTTAAGCTCCTGCAAAGGTTCTCATCAGAAACCCAAGATTCTGGCTTTACACTTGCTGTCACACCAAAATAACTTACAAAATAATTAGAGAGGGCTGTGGGAGGTGAATCTCAACTAACCTTACCCCTGCTCTTAACGCTATAATCCCCTTGTGTTTCAATCAAACACACACACGCAATTGACAATGCTACAAAAAAAGTTCATCAATTTGATCCCTGTCCCTTCTCGGTCTGTTCTTCAGGCATTCCTAGGGCAGGAAAGAAGATGGCAAATAACCACTCGCAGACAGAACAACACTCAAACAATGAGGCAATAATGCAGGCAGGACAAGCAGCCTACCTATCCACAATTTATTTTAACCATTCAAACTTCATCAATGGACCACGATCCAGTGATGTCACTGCTCAGCTGTCGTTGAGCCAAATACCAAATTTTGTAACGAACTATCCAATTTAATGGGCTACTGCTGTCCATAGCACATATGAAGTCACATGGGACGAGTCCAAACCATGATTTTTCTACCCCAGTAACCACCCCAACCACCCACCAACGTCTGTTGTTTTTCCTTTGTGACAGTTTGCAGCTGTGTCCATCTTGTCCATCCCATGTGTCCTCCCCAGCCACTCAGTTCTTCTCCACATCCCATATTTCTCCAGGTCTCCCTCTATTTTGTCCATCAATCCTGCTGTGTAATGTTTCCCCTTCTCATTCTACTGTTCCTTTTGTTATATTACATTTCGATCTGTTCTTTGTTATATCTCTTCCGATCCTCGACATTGAATACAAGAAAAATAAAACAATCCACCAAATGAAACGTTCTCCATTATCTTTCCACTTCGAACAGCCTCCCACCCCAACGACCCAAAAAGTGTGAAAGTTCATCGGTTCTCCCAGTCTCCGCAGTTCACTGTTACAACAGACCTATATGTAAACGTCAAATAGTTGTTGCCATGGGATTGTGTTCCAATTCGGATTCATGATTCGTATTTGTTGCCAAGATAATATATTAATATGTTTTCTAAATTACAGAGCCATATTTTTTTTTTACCTTTCACACTATGACGCAATATGAAAGAGGTAATAAAATAGCTAAATAAATCAGGATGACCTTGGAAAATAAATTCATAGAATGGATCCTCAAATTATTTGTGCAATAATATTCAGCATGTGTGTGGGTGTGTGTGTGTGTGTGTTTTGTTATTGGTACTCTACTATGTGGGTTTCAGAAATATGAATGGAGTCCTCCCAGGTGGGCTCAAAATCTCCATCTTCATTTCTGAACCGGGTCACGATTCATGGACCAAGCTGTGAAGTTTTCTGTTCTCAAAGTTTTGTGCTGAAGGCTCTCTTCGGGATCGTCGTTGAGCCTGGGCAGCTTCCAACTGTAGTTTGTTTAATAATATTCCCAGGGATGGTTTTTATCCACCTGGAACATATTTTTTAAGCTTCTAGCAAGGGGAGCTTAAGGGATGGTGTAATCATCAGTCCATCCGTCCATCCGTCCACAAAATACTGTAACTTCTTCTCAGAAACTACACATATGATTCAATGAAACTTTACCACAACCTTCATGACCCGTGATGTACCAGAATTTGTCACACATTAAAAAATAATTGGGGTCTGAATGGGCTGCAGAGGACTTTACAGGGTAGGAGAAGGGTAGGACACTGAAGACGAAATAGGATAATCTGTGCATGAGAGAGAGAGACAAGTTTCTCTGAAATAATTCCCAGCACAATTGATGTCAGAGGAAGTAGAGATGAGAGACCAGTCGAGAAGTTTTCTGGTTGCTTGAGTCCCTGCCAGTCGTCTGAGTAAATGCCAAGACTCGATGGCCTGAGTAGTTCTCTAATAACAGCCAGAGAGATGTCTACTTTGACAAACATATGGCCAGATGAACTGATTTGAGCAGAGAAGAACTGCAGATACTTTCAGGGAAATTGGTCAGAATCAGATCCGGAAAGAGATGAAGTACCAGTGGTAGATCCGGGTCGGAAGTTGACAGATTGTGTCAGTCCCAATGAGTCACAGAAGTCTTTGCGCTGAAGTGCTATGGCAGGTTGAGAGAGAGAGGTACCTACACCCAGCCAACTGGCATGATGACAATTTAAATCACCACATATGAGGAGAGAGAGTTTAAGATGAGAGGACGAAGTTGGTCTATGTTTTCAGAGAACGAGGTGTAAATGGAGTCATCTTTGGTGGACGGTAACAACAAGTAAACATGAGGTGGGAGTGGAGAGGAAGCCATAGCCAGAGTATTCCGGGGTGTGGGGAGTTATGGCAGTGCATAGAGAGTGAGGAATAGAGTCTTTGATGAAGAGAGCAACTCCTCCACCAAAGAGAGGCTCAGGTCTGTCATACCGCAGGAGGGAGTGAGTAACCAGAGAGAGATACTTGGGAGTCAAGAGATGTCTTGAAGGAGGAAAGTTTCTGTTAGGCAGCTTATGTCTGTTTGTCAGTGCAACCTGTCTGGAAAGATCTGTCAGGTTATGAGCGAAAGCCCCAGATTTTGAGGTCCACACAGTTGAGGAAGAGGGAGGGAGGGGGTTTTTGGTGGAGGGAGGGGAAGGTAGACGAGGGGAGGGGGGGGGGTGTAAGGAGAGTTGATGAAAGGTGTGGGATTACAGAAGAGCTTAGGGAGAAGAAAACGTTTGGTGGTGATGGGCTGAGTACTGTGGGGAATAATAAGGACACGGGCAAGAGGGCAGTTGAAGATTGACGGAGGTGGAGTGAATGAGATGGAAGAAGAGAAGTTGGGGGAAGTCGGCAGCTTGTGGATTGAGGGGGAGGGCAACTTTTGGAAAGGGGGAGTGAGTGGTAAGGTGGAGGGAGACAGGCGTGAGAGGCGAGAGTTGAGGAGAGAAGGATGGGAGGGAGTTTGGAGAATGTGAGAGGGAAGCTTGGAGGGGGAAGCAGTGTGAAGGTTGCTTTGAGACGGAAGGAGGTGAAGAATGAACTTTTAGAGGAGGGAGACGAATAGAGCAGGCGACACAGGTGCAGGTGGGCGATAGGAGAGGTGGAGGGGGAGAGGGTAAGATGAGACTTGCGTAAAGTATGTGAAGAAGGAGCGGGCAGGGGGAGTGTACATATTGGTTAAAGAGGGTTGGGAAGAGGGAGGTGTGCTTGAGAGGAAGGAAGGAGCATGTTTGTGGGATGAGGGTACTGATTGAAGAGACTGTGACAGCTGATGGGTTAGAGAATGGAGCCCACAGATGTTTAGAACAGTACACAGTCGGAGGGGTAAGGAGAGGGGATAACGGTGAGGAGTTCAGAGGAGGTGATTTAAATGAGGTGCGGTGAATTGGAAAGACTGGAACAAAATGACGATTGATGGAAACGACATGTGTTTGCAAACTGGGATTTAATTTTTTTTTTCAGCGAGATGCCAATTAAAGACATTACCATGGAGCAGCAGTAAAGGAGAATTAAATAGAATGGAGAAAGAAACCGTGTAACATTGGGATTTTCGCCATGGTGAAGGAAAGGTCGAATTAAAAGTCTTTTGAAGAAGAAAAGAGTAGTGAAATATGGTACATGATACGAGAACCACCGTGTGAAGAGGAATTTATACATTTCGAGCAGACAGTTTTTTTTTTTTTGATAATATTAGCACTAAGTAGAAAGGAAACGGTTGAGAGAAAAATCATGTTGAAGGACTGTGAATTTGTATCAGTAAACTGCAGAAGGAAGTTGTAGTTCGACAAAGTTACAGGAAGAAGAAGAGGTGTAGGAAACACGTGGCTACGGGAGGTGTAACTTGACGGTTACAAAGAATAACACATTTTTTCTTTTTTTTTAGGATAGGTAAGGAAATGGTTGAAGACACAAGCTCGAATGAGCTAAAGATCCTCGTCCTCGTTAAGTGAGTCATAATAACGGAATATGAGTATTGTGAAAGTATCAAGGTTTCGATACAATTATCTGTGCTAAATGCCCGGCTTGAATTCCGCAAACAAACTTCAAACAGCTTGCCCAGTTCGGAGATAATGGTAAGCGATCCAATTAGCGGCGATATTTGACGTCAACTTTTTTTCTAGGAAGAATTTACAAACGGAGATGATACTGCCTGCGCGGGCTTTCTGCTATACAGCAAGTTTACGAGATCCGATGAAACTCTGGGGTTGCGAAACAAAATAGGAATGACGCATAAAATTGATAAACATAATGATGTCATATGGTGCGGTAATGTTCTCTGCTATGCCCTGTTCGATTCCCGCAAAACAGAATTCAAAAAAGCTGCCTAGTTCGGAGATAATTTTTTTAGGCGATTTCATTAGCGAGATTTTTGGTGTCATACTTTATTTTCTAGGAGGAATTTTCAAAATCGGAGATGGTTACTGTCTGCGCAGCATTTTTACATGTATATGCCAAGTTTTCAGGAGAAGTTTGATGAAAACCTGTCGCTGTGAAAACAAACTAGTTCGGGATAATGGTATAGGCAATTTCCATTAGCGGCGATATTATGAACGTAACTTTTTTTCTAGAAGAATTTCAATCGGAGATGGTTACTGCTGTGCGTTGGCTTTCTGCATATACCTGGCAATTTCACGAAACATCCGATAACTCTGGGTTGTGAAAATGTCAAAAAATAGAATGACATCATAAACAATTGATATGACCTCAAGTGAGTATCATATGTACGGTATCATCTCTGCTGAATGCCCTGGTTCGATTCCCATAAACAGAATTCAAAGCTTGCCTAGTTTGAGATAATTTCTTTTGGCGCTTTCCATTAAGCGGAGATATTTGACGTCATAACTTTTTTTCTAGGAGGAATTCAAATCGGAGATGGTTACTGTCTGCGCAGGGTATTTTTTACATATAATATGCCAAGTTTCAGGAAGTTTCACATGAAAACTGTTGGCTGTGAAACAGACAACAAAAATGTCAAAAAGAGGAATGACCGTCATAAAAATTGATATGACGGTCATCCATGATGTATCATATGTGCGGTAATCTCTCTCCATGCTAAAGCCCTGTTCGATCCCGCAAACAGAATTTAAACAAAGCTTCTATTCGGAGATAATTTTTTAGGCCGTTTCCATTAGCGGAGATATTTGGACGTCATACAATTTTTTCTAGGCGGAATTTTAAAATCGGAGATGGTTACTGTCTGCGCAAAGGATATTTTTACATATATACGCCAAGTTTTCAGGAAGTTTGATGAAATGTAGCTGTGAAACAAAAAGTCATAAAAAAGAAACAACACGTGAGTAAACTTAGAGATGCTCCACGAGATCTAAATTGTGGATTGTATACGTGAATGTGGGTCGGCAAAGTAGCATTATGGTAGATCGGCAGAAGAAGGAGGAAGATAGGGTATTAATGTGTACAGGAAGACATGCAGTTAATGTGGGTTAATGTGAGGAAAAGGTATTTTTTGTTGGTTTTTTATATTTAAGATATGAAAACAGAAAGGTATATTGAGACGATATCTCAACTCTACCATTGTATAAGTAGAGACTGCAAAGACTGCAACTTTGCTGAGACTCTGGAATCCTTTTGGAGCTCTTGTGGTACTGATTGAGGAGTTGGAGCCGCTCGGTGTCCCGCATACCCAGGCTGATCCACCAGCTGTTGATTGGATGTTAGAAGTGTACTGACCCGATTGCTGACCCCCAATCAACGATGATCCTCCTTCCGTTTGTGGAAAACACATGTCTGAGGTGAAGCGGTGGTAAGAGCTCCAGGATTGTGGCATTCCATGCTGCACATCTCACAAAGCTGGTGGAATGCTGTAACTCATGTCATTGCATGAAGTTCTGTGCTCTGACCTGGAACACAGGCATCATCAACAACTGGAAGGGGCATTGTTGTCCCTCTCTGGAAAGGGAGGGTGATCGCCAAGCTGCAACAAATCACGAGGGTCGACACTGCTCTCAGTGCCGGGAGGTTTTGCTCTTGATAATTCCTTGAAAGGGTTCCCACACTTCAGCACAGCATCTCCAGAGCAGTGGCTTAAGCCAGTCACACCTTGACTGGTTAGCCAGCGTATGGCAACGTTCAAAATGTATGTAAAACGACTGGCCTTACGCTGACTTTTGATGGTTTTTTTTAAGATTCGGCGTATTCATAACGAGTTGGTCGTACTGCAAACATCGGCAGTAACGACACACGCAATGTTTGTTGTCTTCATAGATAATTATACCAACGAATGCTTAGCCTGTTGTCGGCGTTACAAACCTATCCACGATAGTCTAATTATGAGCAATAGCGCGCTGCACGTATCGCCCGCGATCACGTGGCGTAGCCTATTAAAAGGCTGCCGCAGCCATGATTCAAATCAATAACCGCCGGAGCATAACACAATGTCAACATCGCAGTCACACCTTGGACGATCTTGCCAGTGTATGCTGACTCTGAAAAATGCGTCTAAAAGCCTGGCGCACAGTTCGTTATACTCCACCGGTATGGTAAGTTTGGTGTACGTGAATAGAACGCTAAAGTAACGCTATCATACGTCGTAGTAAGTGGAGTACGTCTTGAAATTTTAAAGTGTTAAATTTTACAACGTCACTGCCGTATGCCTCACACATTCCGCATGCGATGGGAATAAGTTGTCGCCACGCTATGCGAGTCGTTGGCACACGTGACAAAAGTCTACTTGTAAGTTACTCATAAGTCGAACAACGTCGAGGTAATGGTTAGCGCAGTGTTCCAGACTCCCTGGTTTTTTTATTTATTTTTTTTCTTCGGTATGACGGTGATGTGACACTTCGATTTCTAGTGCGTTTAATATATATAATTAATAGGCTGCGGCTCAATGATGTAATCATAACCGACTAGAAACGAGTGTCAACATCACCGTCAGTACCGAAGAAAACAAAACAAAAAAAACGGGCGTCTGGAACATGCGCTACATTACCTTGACGTGTTTCGACTTAGAGTAACTTACAAGTAAACGTTGTGTGACGTGTGTCAACGGCGCGTAACGTGCCTACAACCGTTACTCAAGGTTAGAATATAAGTTTCGGTTCGCTAAACATTACCTCGACGTACAGTCACCCCCGCTCATCGCGTTCACCTACGCGCCCGGTTCCATCGCGGTTTTCCTTGGAACGTACTAATTTTTTCTAGCGGAATTCCCCCGGTCATCGGTAATACATATACTAAAATATACATTATTTAAGAATAATATACGCGTGTGCTCGACCAGTCACACAACGCACGAGACAAAGTTTTCCTACTTGTGAACTTCGAATATTTTCTACGTTTTTTCTCCAAGCCCCCATGTCGCCCAAACGCCTCACCTTCTAAGGCTTTCTGCGCAAGGAACCGAAGCGCTAGAGGAAAGGTCTGGGACCCCAGAGAAGGTTTAAGCGTAAAGGCTCGATATATCTTCGGGAAGGAAAAGATTTGCCGGCATTGACAGCACTCGCTCATACCAGCACCTCAATCAACCGACCAGACCAGACTAGTCGTCTCCGGCACCTCAAACCAATCACTGCCAAACGACTGACCAGACTATCGATCTCCGGCACCTCAAACCATCACTGCCAACGACCAGCACCAGACTATCGATCTCGGCCTCAAACCAATCACGCCAAACCGACCAGACCAGAACTAGTCGATTTTGGGGAGGCGTCCATTCAATCGCGGATTTTCACTTAGCGCGGGGAGGTTTTGGCAAGTAACCCCGCGAGAAACGGGGGATTACGGTATTCGACATGATAACTTACAAGTAATGTGTCGACGTGTGTCAACGATCGCAATAACGTGCCTACAACTATGGCCAGCGAGCCGAATGTGGTCATACGCTGGCATAATTCGTAAAATTCAAAGCATGCTAAAATTGAGACTACCGCAAAGTACAACGAATGAAAGCCACGTACTACGACGTATGGCCGTGTTTTCCAAGCCGTGCTCTCAATGTTTCCCCAAACTATATAAACGTATTCACGTGTGCCAGCGTTTTAGACAATATTTTTCAAAATCGGCTACGGCTAAAACGTCAAGGGTACTGGGCCTTTACACCAAAGAGGTCAACGATTGAACCAGATCCTTGCCCTTTGGGTCCCACCAAAGCCGATGAGAGTTTTGGCATGGGCTGCTTGCAGCCTATGTCGATCTCTGGAAAGCGTTCGAATTCAGTGAATCCCAGATGCCCTCTGGAGGATTCCTTGTCTTTGGGGGTACGCACCAAACGAATCAATCTGATGTCTGAACTATATTTTGGGACTGAGAGTGCTGTGAGATGTTGCTGATACACCTCTGACTATCTGGTTGTATTGCCTTGGGTTTTCGGGGTGTGTACTGGCCCCCATTTTTCAGCACTTGCATGGACTGGATTCTGGGGATGTCGGGCAGCTCAAGCTGCGGGCATCGTTTTGGGAATTCCAAGATCCTGACCTTGCATTTCGTAGATGATCGCAATCAATCTTTGCGGAGATCCTGGATATCCTTTTGGGGGGCCCTTGAGGTGCTGATTGAGGAGTAAGAGCTGCCTGGGATATGGGTTTCCTTGTTCAATACTAAAATCCAGGCTTTCATGACATATTGGACTGCCTGCTGTCCTCGTCTGTACCTGTTTTGTGTGAGAATTTGAGGTCAGGAGAGAATTCACTTACCTTGGCTGTGAATTCAATGTTTCTGCTTGCTGTGAGCCAGAGGCAATAGAGTCTGGGTGGCTGGGTGTAGGATTCCCTGGATCATGGGGTGTGGCACTGCGGTACTGGTTGTGGAAGGACGAAGTCTGAGTCTTAGTCTTGGTGCTTCAGTCTTGCTCCTATGATGTGATGACTTGACTCTGACCAGGGATCTGAGATGGAGACTTAATTTCTTTGGTAAAAGTCTCTTCGGAGCAATCCTTGGCTTCATGGTTCAGACTTTGTGTTCAAACGAGCGGTTTGCTGAGAGAGACTGAAATGAGACTTGTTACCTGCATAGTCCGTGAGCATTTGTGCGGCTGTATGGAGATGTGGCCGTTTCCTGGTGCGAATCCGGAAAAGTGATGTTGTACACTCATGTAGTATCATTAAGACACACGCAAAATTGAAACAGTGCTCCATCAGCCAATCATTCCTTGTGATTGGCTACAAGTGTTTACTTATTCACGTTTCTCTTCCCACGCCAATGCCGGGTAACTATAAATAAATTACAAATAAATATATATACCAATAATACAATAAACTTTAACAAAGATACATGTTGTATTATGTTTGGACAAATCAGCAAACAGAGCAAAACTGTATGTAAATCTCTGTAACGACATTGTGGAGGGTGAGCAGAGCAAGCCGGATCCACCCTAAGTGGTCCTCAATCCATTGTGATTTTGAGTTTCACCAACGACCCTGCTTTTATTGGCCCCTTGGACTCATCGAATGGGGGCTTATGTATTTCATCTCCATTTTCGTGTCCGTGCGTGTGTGTTGGTGTGTGTGTGTGTGTGATGTGTCGTTCCGCAATCATATCTCAGACTAAATGGACCAATTTATTCATCCACAATCAAATGACTATGGGTTATTTGGACATATCATTTTGTTTCGCGATGCAATCAAAGATGGCCAACTGGCGCCATTTCGTTGTAAAAAAACGGTGTGAACACATCCTCATCCCATTTCTCAGACATGCATCTACCTAATCTTGTCAACATGGCAGCCGATAAAGATGACAACGTACATATCACGTCACTTTTTTTTTTCTCACAATCCAACATGGCGACTGGTGGCCATTTTGTTACTTAATGTTTTCCCAACCATTTCTCAGA
>CM068956.1:126990160-127002419 GCA_035128595.1 Eptatretus atami
TTAAATAATATGGCTGTGTATTCCAAAGATACAGAAGTGTTGATTTTATCTCTGGGTCATACAGAATTCCCAGTTCCAATTGAAATAAAATTTCATAAAGAAGGGTGTATTGTTTGTTTGAGAATTGAACATTGAAGATATGATATGAATGATTTAGGATATAATTGGTCATTTAAAAGAAACCTAGAGGACCTGAAATAATTAATTCAGTCTTGTAAGGAAGAATATTATCCACTTGGTGTCGATAATGATATTTGTGGAAGCACAATTAGCAAACAACAAATAAAATAATTTAATAAGGCCACACCCATGCAAGCCACACCCACACAAGCCACACCCATGCAAGCCACACCCACGCAAGCCACCCCCACCCTTCCCCACACACACACGGGGAGGGGAGGGGTGGGATGAGGGGGGGAGCAATGGGTCGTTGGGGGAGCACACCTATCATCCCCCCCTCTTTTTACACCTCCTTTATCCTTTTTTTGTAATTCAGAATTAACTACGATTATTACACATTGAAATATCTACAACAGATTGTATGATATAATGTTTGTTTGATGAGAGGTGAGGGTCTTGATATTACTCTATCTCAGACTCAGATATTACTATACTCAGATATTACTCATACTTGATATTACTGTTTTGAGTATTATATACTCAAAACATACAATATATTACACATTGAAATATCTACAAGTATTATATGCTTTGTTGTGAGAGAGTGAGGGGTCTTGATATTACTCATACTCAAGACTCAGATATTACTCATACTCAGATATTACTCATACTTGATATTACTGTTTTGAGTATTATAATACTCAAAACATACAATATATTACACATTGAAATATCTACAAGTATGATATAATGTTTGTTGAGTGAGAGAGTGAGGGGTCTTGATATTACTCATACTCAAGACTCAGATATTACTCATACTCAGATATTACTCATACTTGATATTACTGTTTGAGTTTATAATACTCAAAACATACAATATATTACACATTAGAATATCTACAACAGATTGTATGATATAATGTTTGTTTGAGTGAGAGAGTGAGGGTCTTGAATCATCTGAGTTGTTCTTACCTGCTTAACACACACACACACACACACACACACACGTATTAATATTATATGACACACCTGTGAATACCTAAGGAATGTTGGAGTTTGATGTCTTGGTTTATCAATAAATATATCCGAACTGTCATATATTAGATTCAGTCAGAGAGATGAATAATTAATTTCCTGGGGTTGACTCTGATGACTGTTTGGAACAAGAGGCACCATATCTGCACTTTCTTTGTAATTGACACTGTGAAAACAGGAAACACAGGCACTCATTTAACATAATTGTATTTTATTATGTGTAATACCTTTCCAGTAAATCTTCAAAGAACTTTGAAATTTAACATCATTGTATTTTATTATGTGTAATACCTTCAAAGGACATTGAAACATTGGGTAAATTCTGTGATGTTGGAAGTCTCAGAGGTATCCATCTCAGAGGCAGGTTATTCATGCATTTATTCAGGTCGTTGTGAAATGTCTGACGAACGAACTGGATTTCTATCAAGACGTCATTCAGAGCTTTCCATTCCTTGTGAAGATCATTGGCATGCCAATTCACCTTGTCTATGAGTGAGTTTGAAATGCTGCAATAAAAGGGAAAATAACTAATTATTTGTATAATTAATAATATACAATCAAAATGAACACCAATTACTGCACCATCGTCCCAAGAAGGAACCCAGACTTAACAACACACACACACACACACACACACACGGACACACACTTAGACACACACACATTACACACACACATGGAAACACAGACACATACACTCACGTAGACACAAAAACATGGACACACGCACACATGGACACACTGACACATACACACACATAGGCACACCCACATGCACACACAATTACACTATATAGGCTTACATTAACAGTTTAATAGTGTATGAAACTTACCAATGTTGTGATGGGTCATTATAATCTTCATCGGATGAAAGATGCTTCATCTCTGTTGGGTCAACCATTGGGTCATGAAGCAAATTCTCATTTATCTTTGTTGGATAAAATTATTTTTGAGTGAGAGACATGCCTCACTTATAAAGCATGTTTGAGGAAGTCAGGAGCAGTCTATTTTCCAGAATTATTGGGTCCGGATAAAAAACAGGAAAGAGAACAATGTGGCAAGTCTGGGAAAATACCAACATGAGAAATGCTGTTTCTCACTTCCTCAAAAATTTAATGTGTTTGTGTTTGAGAAAAGGTTCGAGTATGGAAAATATTTTATAAGACGAGTGCTACAAAACCATTTTATTAAATAGAACATAAACAAATATTTATTGACTCTCTATATAAAGTTTAATGTACACGAGTGGTCCCAAAATATGCTCAGACAAGAGCATTAAGAGAGGTTTGTCATTTCATTTCTGCTCAACAAAGATACTTAAAGGTCTAAAGAAGAGTGTATTAAATGAGACCATGAACTTTCACCATTACCTTGAATGTATATGGAAGAGAAAAGATGTTTATAGAAAGATGAATCTTATTAGAAATTATAAACACTAAATATGCTCAAGGACTGTCAGTAAGAAAGCTCTAACAGAATTTGATGATAAAAAATATATAATGAATGATGGAATAAATACATTACCTTATGGTTTTAAAGTATAAGTATTAATTTAAAAAATGGGGTTGGGGGTTTTAACGGGCTACCGCAGTACCGCTGTATTGTTTTTAATTGATGAATAAATTAAGTTATTCCTGAAAATAAAGCACCAATATTGATAGGATCTCTATTTGAGTACTCAATTTGATTAAATAAATTATCATGTGAAAGGGAGGCGAAGCCCAGCCCCGCAGGGATAGTAGTATCAATAGGGACATGTTTGATGCAGTAATGTGTTCCAGTTTGAAAAGGAGAAATATGAGTGAGCGTAAGCGAGCAAATATTGTGACTTTGAGAAATGGGACACATTACTGCAACAAACCCTCCCTTTTGACACTACTAATAATGCAGGTGGGACTTCCCTTTGTCTCTACAATGTGCAGCATGGATGCAAGATTTGATGCAGCCCACTTCAGAAACCAGGAGGGAGATGAGAACCAGTGATGATGGTGTCCAAAGATGAAGTCAAACAGCCACATGTCGGGCCAGCGATGAGTAGGTCTTCAACCAGGCCACGTGGTCCTCTTTGTCCTTTCCCCCACCGAGCCTCGTTGGCACTTATTCTTTCTCCTCATCCAAGTGCTGAGGTCTTTCTTACCCTCTCGAAAGGCAGGGTAATACCAGCTTGGATCTATCCCAAAGCTTCTACAAGACCACAAGAACGTCTCCCTCACAAACTCTTCTGTGGATAAATTGCTCGACCTTCTTGCACATGAGCCTCTCCTGGTTCTCTCTGGTGGACTGAGTTCTCTTCTTCCTCCTGGGCGGAGATCTCCTCCATGGTGCCGCCCACATGGGCAGCCCTAATAAAAAGAAATGTTCAATGCCACTTCTGGCTCCACAGCACACGGCGTCACCATGGCTGTCACACACTGGCAAGAGAGTTCGCAATCGGCCTAGTTGCACATCTGTGGCACGTGTACCTCTGCGATGGGAAGTCCTCACCTTGCCCCACCTTCAAACAAGAGGTATTACACATACATAATTAATGTCTACCCTGTCTATAAAATACATATGCTGCCTCCTCAGCATCACATGTAACAAATGACTTACTCTGAGAGATCCCTGTTACATGGCAATATAAACTATGTGAAACACACGGACCATACTACGCTTACCACAGTCTAGCTATGGACCCCCTCCCCCTCCCCGGAACCTTAAGCTCCTGCAAAGGTTCTCCATCAGAAACCCAAGATTCTGGCCTTCACACTTGCTGTCAACCACCAAATTAACTTACAAAATAAATTAGAGAGGGCTGTGGGAGGTGAATCGCAACTAACCTTACCTCCTGCTCTTAACGCTATATCCCCTTGGTTTCAATCAAACACACAGCAATGACAATTGCATACAAAAAAAAGTTCATCAATTTTGATCCCCTGTCCCTTCTCGTCTGTTCTTCAGGCATTCCTAGGGCAGGGAAAGAAGATGGCAAATAACCCACTCGGCACGACAGAACACACTCAAACAATGAGGCAATAATGCAGGCAGGACAAGCAGGCCTACCTTATCCACAATTTATTTTAACCAATTCAAACTTCATCAAATGGACCACGTCCCCCAGTGGATGTCACCTGCTCCAGCTGTCAGTTGAGCCCAAATACCAAATTTTGTAACGAACTATCCAATTTAATGGGCTACCTGCTGTCCATAGCACATATGAAGTCACATGGGACTGAGTCCAAAACCATGATTTTTCTACCCCAGTAACCACCCCAACCCCACCCCTTTCCAACTTGTCTGGTTTTTCCTTTGTGACAGTTTGCAGCTGTGTCCATCTTGTCCATCCCATGTGTCCTCCCCAGCCCTCATTCTTCTCCACATCCCATATTTCTCCAGGTCTCCCTCTATTTTGTCCATCAATCCTGCTGTTGGTATGTTTCCCCCTTCTCATTCTACTGTTCCTTTTGTTATATTACATTCTGATCTGTTCTTTGTTATATCTCCTTCACGATCCTCGACATTGAATACAAGAAAAATAAAACAATCCACAACAAATGAAACGTTCTCCCATTATCTTTCCACTTCGAACAGCCTCCCACCCCCAACCGACCCAAAAAGTGTGAAATGTTCAATCGGTTCTCCCAGTCTCCGCAGTTCACTGTTACAACATGACCTATAAATGTAAAACGTCAAATAGTTGTTGCCATGGGAATGTGTTGCCAATTCGGATTCATGGGATTCGTATTTGTTGCCAAGATACATATTAATATGTTTTCTAAATTACAGAGCCAATTTTTTTTTTTACCTGTCACACTATGACGCAATATGAAAAGAGGTAATAAAATAGCTAAATAAATCAGGATGACCTTGGAAAATAAATTCATAGAATGGATCCTCAAATTATTTGTGCAATAATATTCAGCATGTGTGTGTGTGTGTGTGTGTGTGTGTTTTGTTTATTGGTATCTACATATGTGGGTTTCAGAATATGGAATGGAGTCCTCCCAGGGTGGGCTCAAAATCTCCATCTTCATTTCTGGAACGGGTCACGATTCATGGACCAAGCTGTGAAGTTTTCTGTTCTCAAAGTTTTGTGCTGAAGGCTCTCTTCGGGATCGTCGTTGAGCCCTGGGCAGCTTCCAACTGTAGTTTGTTTGTAATAATATTCCCAGGGATGGTTTTTATCTCACCTGGAACATAGTTTTTTTAAGCTCTTAGCAAAGGGGAGCTTAAGGGATGGTGTATCATCAGTCCATCCGTCCATCCGTCCACAAATACTTGTAACTTCTTCTCAGAAACTACACATATGATTTCAATGAAACTTTACCACAACCTTCATGACCCGTGATGTACCAGAATTTGTTCACAACATTAAAAAAAATAATTGGGGTCTGAATGGGTCTGCAGAGGGACTTTACAGGGTAGGAGGAAGGGTAGGACAACTGAAGACGAAATAGGATAAATCTGTGCATGAGAGAGAGAGAGCAAGTTTCTCTGAAATAATTCCCAGCACAAGTTGATGTCAGAGGAAGTAGAGATGAGAGACCAGTCGAGAAGTTTTCTGGTTGCTTGAAGTCCCTGCCAGTCGGTCTGAGTGAAATGCCAGACTCGATGGCCCTGAGGTAGTTCTCTAATAACAGCCAGAGAGATGTCTACTTTGACAAACATATGGCCAGATGAACTGATTTGAGCAGAGGAAGAACTGCAGATACTTTCAGGGAAATTGGTCAGAATCAGATCCGGAAGAGATGAAGTACCAGTGGTTAAGATCCGGGTCGGGAAGTTGACAGATTGTGTCAGTCCCAATGAGTCACAGAAGTCTTTGGCTGAAGTGCTATGGCAGGTGAGAGAGAGAGGTACCTACACCCAGCCAACTGGCATGATGACAATTTAAATCACCACATATGAGGAAGAGAGTTAAGATGAGAGGACAGAAGTTGGTCTATGTTTTCAGAGAACGAGGTGTAAATGGAGTCATCACTCTTTGGTGGACGGTACAACACACAGATAAACATGAGGTGGGAGTGGAGAGGAAGCCATAGCCAGAGGTATTCCTGGGGGTGTGGGGGAGTTATGGCAGTGCATAGAGAGTGAGGAATAGAGTCTTTGATGAAGAGAGCAACTCCTCCACCAAGACGAGGCTCAGCGGTCTGTCATACCGCAGGAGGGAGTGAGTAACCAGAGAGAATACTTGGGAGTCAGAGATGTCTTGAAGGAGGAAAGTTTCTGTTAGGCAGCTTATGTCTGGTTTGTCAGTGGCAACCTGTCTGGAAAGATCTGTCAGGTTTGAGCGAAAGCCCCAGATGTTTGAGGTCCACACAGTTGAGGAAGAGGGAGGGAGGGGGGTTTGTGTGAGGGGAGGGGAAGGGTAGGACGAGGAGGAGGGGGGGGGGGTAAGGAGAGTTGATGAAAGAGTGTGGGGGATTACAGAAGAGCTTAGGGAGAAGAAAACGTTTGGTGGTGATGGGCTGAAGGTACTGTGGGGAATAATAAGACAGGGGCAGAGGGCAGTTGAAGATTTAGGAGGTGGAGTGATGAGATGGAAGAGAGAAGTTGGGGAAGTCGGCAGCTTTGTGGATTGAGGGGGGAGGCAACTTTGGGAAGGGGGAGTGAGTGGTAAGAGTGGAGGGAAAAGGTGAGAGGCGAGAGTTGAGGGAGAAGGGTGAGGGGGAGTTTTTGAGAAATGTGAGAGGGAAGCTTGGAGGGGGAAGAGTGTGAAGGTTGCTTTGAGACGGAAGGGTGAGAAGAAAGCTTTTAGAGAGGAGGGAGACGATGAGAGCAAGCACAGCCAAGGTGCAGGTGGGCGATAGGAGAGGTGGGAGAGGGTAAGGATGAGACTTGGTAGAAGTATGGTGAAGAAGGGAGCGCAGGGGAGGTACAATATTTGAGGGTTGGAGAAGGGGAGGTGTGCTGAGAGGAAGGAAGGAGCATGTTTGTGGTGATGAGTGTACTGATTGAGAGACTGTGATAGCTGATGGGTTAGAATGGAGCCCACAGATGTTAGAACAGTACACAGTTTCGGAGGGGTAAGGAGAGGGGATAACAGGTGAGGAGTTCAGAGGAGGTAGATTTAAGGAGGTGCGGTGAATGGAAATGAAGTTGGAAAAAAATGACGATTGATGGAACACGAACATGTGTTGCAAACTGGGATTTAAATTTTTTTTTCAGTCAGAGATGCAATTAAAGACATTACATGAGGAATGCAGTAAAGGAGAATTAATAGAATGGAGAAAAGAAACGTTGTAACATTGGGACTTTTTCGACATGGGTGAAGGAAAGGTCGAATTGAAAACAGTCTTTTGAAGAAGAAAAAGAGTAGTGAATTATGGTACAATACCGAGAACCACCCGTGTGAAAGAGGAATTTATAACATTTCGAGGACAGTTTTTTTTTTTTGATAAATATTACATAAGATTAGGAAAAGGAAAGGTTGAAGAAAAATCATGTTGAAGGACTTTGGTGAATTTGTATCAGTAAACGCAGAAGGAAGCTTGTAGTTCGACAAAAGTTACAGGAAGAAGAAGAGGTGTAGAGAAACACGTGGCTACGGGAGGTGTAACTTGAAAGGTTAAAAGAATAACAATTTTTTCTTTTTTTTTAGGATTAGGTAAAGGAAAGGTTGAAGAAACAAGCTCGAATGAGCTAAGATCCTCGTCCTCTTAATGACGTCATAAAACGAATATGACGTCATTGTGATGTATCAGGTTTGCGATAAAATTACTTGTGCTAATGCCCGGCTTGATTCCCGCAAACAAAATTCAAACAGCTTGCCCAGTTTCGGAGATAATGGTATAGGCGATTTCCATTAGCGGCGATATTATGACGTCAACTTTTTTTCTAGAAGAATTTACAAAATCGGAGATGTTACTGCCTGCCGTGGGCTTTCTGCATATACATGGCAAGTTTCACGAAGATCCGATGAAAACTCTGGGTTGCGAAACAAAAAAATAGGAATGACGTCATAAAAATTGATATGACGTCATAATGATGTCATATGTGCGGTAATTCATCTCTGCTAATGCCCTGTTCGATTCCCGCAAACAGAATTCAAAAAGCTTGCCTAGTTTCGGAGATAATTTTTTAGGCGATTTCCATTAGCGGAGATATTTTGGTGTCATAACTTTTTTTCTAGGAGGAATTTTCAAAATCGGAGATGGTTACTGTCTGCGCAGGCTATTTTTACATGTATATGCCAAGTTTCAGGAAGTTTCGATGAAAACTGTCGGCTGTGAAACAAACTAGTTTCGGAGATAATGGTATAGGCATTTCCATTAGCGGCGATATTATGACGTTAACTTTTTTTCTAGGAAGAATTCCAAAATCGGAGATGGTTACTGCCTGGCGTGGGCTTTCTGCATATACCTGGCAAGTTTCACGAACATCCGATGAAAACTCTGGGTTGTGAAACAAAAAATGTCAAAAAATAGGAATGACATCATAAAAATTGATATGACCTCATAGTGATGTATCATATGTACGGTAATTCATCTCTGCTGATGCCCTGTTCGATTCCCATAAACAGAATTCAAAAAGCTTGCCTAGTTTGAGATAATTTTTTTGGCGATTTCCATTAGCGGAGATATTTTGACGTCATAACTTTTTTTCTAGGAGGAATTTTCAAAATCGGAGATGGTTACTGTCTGCGCAGGGTATTTTTACATATATATGCCAAGTTTCAGGAAGTTTCAATGAAAACTGTTGGCTGTGAAACAAACAAACAAAAAATGTCAAAAAAGAGGAATGACGTCATAAAAATTGATATGACGTCATCATGATGTATCATATGTGCGGTAATTCATCTCTGCTAATGCCCTGTTCGATTCCCGCAAACAGAATTTAAAAAGCTTGCCTAGTTTCGGAGATAATTTTTTAGGCGATTTCCATTAGCGGAGATATTTGACGTCATAACTTTTTTCTAGGCGGAATTTTCAAAATCGGAGATGGTTACTGTCTGCGCAGGATATTTTTACATATATACGCCAAGTTTCAGGAAGTTTCGATGAAAACTGTAGGCTGTGAAACAAAAAAGTCCACAAGACAACAAACGTGAGTAACACTTAAGATCCTCACCGAGGATCTAAAAATTGTGGATGTGTATAGTGAATGTGGGTCGGCAAAAGTAGATTATGGTAGATCGCGAAGAAGAGGAAGGAGAGGGTTATAATGTGTACAGGAAGACATGCAGTTATGTGGGGTATAATGTGAGGGAAAAGGTATTTTTTGTTGTATTTTTTATATTTTAAGATATGAAACAGAGGGTATAGTTGAGACGGATATCTCAACTCTACCATCTGGTATAGTTGAGACTGCAAAAGACTGCAACTTTGCTGAGACTCTGGATATCCTTTTGGGAGCTCTTGTGGTACTGATTGAGGAGTTGGAGCCGCTGGTGTCCCCGCATACCAGGCTGATCCACCAGCTGTTGAGTTGGATGTTAGAGGTGTGACTGACCCGATTGCTGACCCTCCAATCAACTGTGATCCTCCTTCGTTTGTGGAAAACACATGCTGAGGTGAAGCGGTGGGGTAAAGCTCCAGGGATCTGTGGCATTCATGCTGCACATCTCAAGGCTGGTGGAAATGCTGTACTCATGTCATTGCATGAAGTTCTGTGCTCTGACTGGAACACAGGCATCATCCCAACTAACTGGAAGAGGGGCATTGTTGTCCCTCTCTGGAAAGGGAAGGGTGATCGCCAAGACTGCAACAAATACCGAGGGGTGACACTGCTCTCAGTGCCGGGCAAGGTCTTTGCTTGGATAATTCTTGAAAGGGTTCACCACCATCTGCTTCAGCACCAGCACCCAGAGCAGTCAGGCTTAAAGGCCCAGTCACACCTTGACGTTTTAGCCAGCGTATGGCAACGTATCAAAATGTATGTAAAACGCTGGCTTTACGCTGAACTTTTGATGTTTTTTTTTAAAGATTTCGGACGTATTCATAACGAGTTGGTCGTATGCATAACATATCAGTAATGGACACAGAATGTTTCGTTGTCTTATAGATAACTTATACCAACGAATGCTTAGCCTGTTGTCGGCGTTCACCCCTATGCCCAACGATAGTCTATACTTAGCATAGCACGTATCGCCGACGATCACGTGGCATAGCCTATTAAAAGGCTGCCGCACAATGATTCAAATCATAACCGCCGGAGAAAATGGAAGTGTCAACATCGCAGTCACACCTTGGCGATCTTGCCAGCGTATGCTGACCTCTGAAAAATGCGTCTAAAACGCTGGCGCACGTCGAATACGGTATGGGTAAGTTTGGTATACGTGAATAGAACGCTAAAGAACGCTATCATACGTCGTAGTAAGTGGAGTACGTCTTGAAATTTTAAACGTGTTAAAATTTTTACAACGTACTTGCCGTATGCCTCACACATTCCGCATGCGATGGGAATAAGTTGTACGCACGATATGCGATCGTTGGCACACGTCGACAAAAGTTACTTGTAAGTTACTCACAAGTCGAAACACGTCGAGGTAATGGTTAGCGTCAGTGTTCCAGACTCCCTGGTTTTTATTTTTATTTTTTTTCTTTCGGTATGACGGTGATTGACACTTCGATTTCTAGTGCGGTTATAATATAATATAATTAATAGGCTGCCGCTCAACGATTTAAATCATAACCGCACTAGAAATCGAAGTGTCAACATCACCGTCATACCGAAGAAAAAAACAAACAAAAAAAAAACAGGGAGTCTGGAACACTGACGCTAAACCATTACCTTGACGTGTTTCGACTTATTGAGTAACTTACAAGTAACGTGTGTGGACGTGTGTCAACGAGCGCGTAACGTGCCTACAACACGTTACTCATAGGTTAGAAATAAGTTTCGGGTTCGCTAAACATTACCTCGATGTACAGTCAACCCCGCTTCATCGCGGTTCACACTATCGCGCCCCCGGTTCATCGCGGGTTTTCCTTGGAACGTAACTATTTTTTCTGCGGATTCCCCCGGTACAATCGCGGTAATAATATATAAAAATAAATTAAATTATTTAAGCAATAAAATTATAACGCGTGGTGCTCGACCAGTCACACAACGCACGAGACAAAGTTTCACTTGTGAACTTCGAATATTTTCTACGTTTTTTCTCCAAGCCCACGATGTCGCCCAAACGCCCTGCACCTTCTAAGGCTTCTGGCAAGGAACCGAAGCGCCAGAGGAAGGTCCTGGATGCTCCAGGAGAAGGTAAGGTAAAGGAGCTCGATATATGCTTCGGGAAGGAAAAAGATTTGCTGCATTGGACGAGCACTGCTCATACCCAGCACCTCAAAACCGACCAGACAGACTAGTCGATCTCCGGCACCTCAAACCCAATCACTGCCAAACCAACCAGACCAGACTAGTCGCTCTCCCGGCACCTCAAACCAATCACTGCCAAACCGACCAGACCAGACTAGTCGATTTTTGGGGAGGCGTCCATTCATCGCGGATTTTCACTTAGCGCGGGGAGGTTTGGAATGTAACCCCCGCGAGAAACGGCGGATTACTGTATTTCGACATGATTAACTTACAAGAAATGTGTGTCGACGTGTGTCAACGATCGCATAACGTGCCTACAACTTATGGCCAGCGTAGCCGAACTTGTGAGTCATACGCTGGCATAAGTCGTAAAATTTCAAGCATGCTAAAATTTGAGGACAACCGCAAAGTCAACGATGAAAGCCAGCGTACACGACGTATGGCAGTGTTTTTCAGCGTGCTCCTCAATGTTTCCAAAACTTACCTATAACGTATTCGACGTGTGCCAGCGTTTTAGACAAATTTTTCAAAAATCGGCATAAGCTGGCTAAAACGTCAAGGTGTGACTGGGCCTTTACACCAAAGAGGTCAACGATTGACCAGATCCTTGCCCTTTGGGTCCTCACCAAATGCAGATGAGAGTTTTGGCATGGGCTGCTTGCAGCCTATGTTGATCTCTGGAAAGCGTTCGATTCAGTGAATCAGGATGCCCTCTGGAGGATTCTTGGTCTTTGGGGGTACCACCAAAACTGATCAATCTGATGTCTGAACTATATTTTGGGACTGAGAGTGCTGTGAGATGTTGTGATACCACCTCTGACTTATTTCTGGTTGTTGCTGGAGTTTTTCAGGGGTGTGTACTGGCCCCCAC
>CM068956.1:127008385-127019959 GCA_035128595.1 Eptatretus atami
GGCCGCAGTATTTCCACGGTCACACAATGTAGCAGTCACATACGTTTTTATTTTTCGGGTAGCCGCACGGGTATTTAGAAATCGTGGAGACCGAAAACGTGGGGGTGCCGTACGGTCTTTGATTTGATGTCGCACGGTGACCTTAGGGCATCGCTGCGGCGGCCATAGAATTTCCAAGGCATACGCAAGGTGCCCGCAAGGCGACCGCAGGGGGACCCTAAGGCGAACGTGCGGCCAGACGGACGGTAACGAGTGGGTATATATACCAGTTCTTTTTTTTACTGAAATAAAATATACTCAGTATATATAACTGAATATACTATAACTATAATATACTGTGGTGCCCCAGAATCCGAACGCCCCATTGTTTGAACAAATTGGAATCCGAACAATTTTTCGAGAAAATTTTTCCCTAAAAACCTAATCATTTTAAAAAACCGAACACAACGTGGCGTTCATGTTTGTTCACGCGTCTCCCCCACCTATTCGAACCGCATCTTCGCGCTTTGTTCATTCAGTTCGTTGGTGGAAGTACTCGTGAAAGCATCTCTAGTGTGTCGATCGATACTTTAGGCCTCAGTCACATTTGCTCTACGGCGAGGATACGGCGGCTGTACGCCCTCTGAATTGACAGAAACGTGCGGCGGCCACAGAGAAACTGAGGTGGCCTCAGGGTGGCCTACGCCGTATGGCTATATTTTACAGGCCATAAGGTCGCCGTGGAATTATAACTTTTTTCATTTCTACGTTCGCCGTAGAAATTCGACAAGCCGAAACAAAATATTGGTAAAAAAAAATAAAAAAGTAACCCATTCGTTACCGTCCGTCTGGCCGCACGTTCGGCTTAGGCCCCTGCGGTCGCCTTGCGGGCACCTTGCGTCTGCCTTGAAAATTCTATGGCCGCCGCAGGAACGCCCTAAGGTCACCGTGCGACACTCAAATCAAAGACCGTACGGCACCCCCACGTTTTCGGTCTCACAATTATAAATACCCGTGCGTCTACCCAAAAAATAAAAACATATGTGACTGCTACATTGTGTGACCGTGGAAATTACTGCGGGCTTTATTTGCTAGTGCCCGTACATTTTGTAGACCCTCCGGCCGCGAGCGAAATGTGACTTAGGCTTACCTCGTGTTTTCACCTTCATTTTGTGATGTTTGTTTTTTTCATCATCTTGTGTTTTAATTAATAACAAAAAAAGCAATCCGATCACGTGGTGTGACGGACTGTCGGGCAAGGATTGAATTTCACAGCAAAACCAGTTGTAATTTGGAATATCCATGATTACGTCAGCCCGATGCGTTTGATGAAAGTGATTGTGGTTCTGCGGGCATCATGTTATGAGCTGCCCTGGGGGCAGCGCTCTCGCAGAGTGCGCGAGCGATCGAACCCAGGACGGAGCTCGAGCCTGTGTGGACCTTTGGATTGGTGATTGTACCAGTTTACATAACAATACACGCCACCGAAGGTCATTTCTCATCTTATTTTACTTAAACATGGGGAATTTCAGTTTAAGTGTCTTGAAAGTGGGTTTTCTTTGGTCCACGACGGATTAATTCACTCCATTATTTCTTATTGGGAAAATATTTTTGGAATCCGAACTTTTTTCAATCCGGACAGCCTCCTGGAACCGAATTAAATTGGGATTCTGGGGGCACACGTATAGGCAAACACCTATACTCCGATCTCTAGCGGTAGCGCACGGGTCGAGCGCAGACTGCCACGGAGGCCGTACGGAGGTGCCGGCGGGCGTAGGGGAACCGTGCGTCGACCCTGCATTGCCCGCAGGTAGTCACACAGACGCAAGGCCACCGTACGACGACCGTGGATAGTGTGCGGCCGCCGTAATTTATTGGGGGTTGGGAAAATTTCATTTTTCATTGAAAAGAGCTTACGGCAGCCGCACGAATAACGCAAGCCCACCGTACGCCTAGTACGGTCGACGTGGAACACATCTACGTCATAGCTTGGCTTGTCGAATTGCTACGGCGAACGTAGAAATGAAAAAAAGTTATAACTCCGCGCATAAAGCCCCTACGGCCTGTAAAATATAGCCAAACGGCGTAGGGCCTCCCTGAGGCCACCTCAGTTTCTCTGGGCGCGCCGCACGTTTCTGGTCAAGTCAGAGGGCGTACGGCCGATATGCAATGTGACCTAGCCTTACTTCTCTCCCGATGACAATTCTACAATCATTTTACATTGATGGATATAATAATCAAGCTAGAGCAGTGCTCGTAGAGCAATACAGTGGCCTGCAAATGTATTGACCCTCTCCAAAGTTTTCATTTTTGATGCTACTGAGATTATTCATGATGCTTTCAAATGAAACTTAAAAGATAGTCTTCACAAACGACTGCAAAGTGGTAAAGGAAAAAATGCAGATAGAATGTGAATTAATTAAAATTAACAGAGAAAAATCATATTATTATCAGTTGCAGAAGTATTCAAACCTTTTGCCTAATTAACCGTAAATCACTTCAAGAGCAAATTAATTTCTTGAAAGGTTAAAAAATAAGTGTAATGGGTTTCACCTGCATTGTAATCAGTGCTTTTAATCAAACATTAAGCTCCCCACTTATCTGATGAGTTTTAAAGCGCACTCACTTCAAAACACAACAAGGCAAACATAATGACCAAGGAGCTTCCAAAGAAGTCAGACATAAATGGTGGAGAAGCACCGTTTTGGTGGAGGGTTATAAGAAGATTTCAGTCACTCTTTATCACTTTGAGTACGGTGAAATCCATCTTTAAGATAGTGGAAGACATAATATAACACCAGACTGCAACCAGATAAGGTCGCCCATTCCAAAAACCAGCCAAACAAGCAGGAACTGGTTCAGAAGGTCACTGTAAATCAACGAGTGTGAAAAGTCTGCATAGTCTATGTCTGAGATGGGGTCAGTGTTCTTCAATCAACAATATCTCTCATTCCCTTCACAAAGCTGGCCTCAATGGAACAGGTGGCAAGAAAGAAGCCGTTAATGAAAAAGACGTATCTAAAAGCTCATATGGAATTTGCAAAAAGCATCTTAATGATGCAACGACATTGAGAAAAAGTTTGTGGTCAGAACAAGAAAA
This sequence comes from Eptatretus atami, assembly GCA_035128595.1. Taxonomy (NCBI): domain Eukaryota; kingdom Metazoa; phylum Chordata; class Myxini; order Myxiniformes; family Myxinidae; genus Eptatretus; species Eptatretus atami. The sequence continues at coordinate 127,011,465 of CM068956.1, forward strand.
AAATTGAACTTTTTGTATAATTCCAAATGGTACATCTGATGCAAGCCTCACCCTACACATCACACGTCAACACTATCTCTACTGTCAAGCATGGTGGTGGCAACATATGTTATGGGGCTGCTTTTCCTCAGCAGGGACTGGTAACACTTATTAGGAATAAAAGGGACAATGGATGGGTGAAGAAGTGAGGAGACATCCATGATGAAAACCATGCTTTGAGTAGGCCGATGACACGTGAAACTGGGTATAGGGAGAATTCAAATTTTCAATCAGGACAATGAATGCAAAGCACAGACGAAGCCACACTGGAGTGCTGAATAAAAGAAAAATATGTTCTTGAGTGGCAACACGTCAGTCTGCCTTGATCCAATTGGAACATTTATGCGAAGACTTGAAGATTGCAAGTCTTAGTCGTGACCCCTCAAACTTGGGCAGACTAGAGCAGATTTTCACCTGAAGAATGGGCAAATATTTTACTATCTCACTGTACAAAGCTGTGCGAGAACCTAACCCAACAGTTTGTAAGCATTAATCTGCTGTAAAAGGTTGCTTCCACCAAGTATGATCTAAGGGACTGAATCCTTTAAACGCAGTGACTTTGATTTGTTAGCAAGTTTTTTCAGGTATTCATGACATGTAACCTCCTTCAACTATAACAGTGTTTAAGTTTGATACTCTTCAGTTATGAATAAAAAAGTTCATTTGGAAACATTTGGGTTTCTACATCATTCATAATTTCCATTAAATGTGGCATTATGTAGGGGGCGATACTTTGCAGGCATGGACCTCCAGGCTGAACAAGTTTACATTGTGGAGCCAACTGATATGCCAGATCTGTAACCTGGACCTGAACGAAAATATAATCAGCTTGTTCTTGTCATTAATACTACTCTCCACCAAGTTTCTGTCAAAATCCATCCACAACTTTTTGAATACCATGCAACTAGCGAGGGAGTATGCATGCACTGACTGAAAATTGAGAACCAAATTCATAATACCCCATTTCCGGATGAGTCCAACAGGGTCTAAATGAACAAGTAAAAAAGACATAAAAGTCATAGCCCCGTTGTTTTAGTACTTTTGGCTAGACGGAGTTAAAGGGTAGCCTATTTATGTACAACTAAATGGCCACCAGTCTTAACAGTCAGCATCTTGTCAGATAACAAATAAAGTGAGGTGCACTGTGGTTTGCCATCATGAAAAAGTGCTTGTGTCAAAGGTTGAACAAAAATCAGAACCATGCATGTCTGAGAGAACTTTTGATATGATTAATTAACGAAATCCGCTAAGCTCGGCAGCTTGGATCTGGATCTCGAAAAGAATGACAATAACTTATGATAAGCCGTCATTCTTTACCTTTTACGATGTTTGAACACATTGGGTAAATGCATATCTGAGAGAATGATGAAAACGTGTTCAACATCGGGTTTTTACAACTAAAATGGCAAAGATAGAGTCATATTTTAGGATTGAATTCGAAAACGAAAATGAGGTGCATGAATGTAAGTCTGTTATTCAATTAGAGTCATGCTGTGCAAGTTTGAATAAATCGGAATATGCATGGTCTGAGAATGGTTGGAGGAAGGGTTGTCGGTATCTGTTTTTTTACAACTAAATGGCCGCCATGGCATCTCTTTCGGTCAGCCATCTTGATCAGATCGCAAAATAAAGTAGATGCATGTGTACGTCCATCATAATGCTGTGCTTTCTGCAAGCTTGACAAAATTGGAACCAATGCAGGTCTGAGAAATGGTTTGGGGAAACATTTAGTAACAAATGGCACGTCGGCCATGTTGGGCGGCCGCCGTATAATTGCTCGTGGCCGCAGATTTTGGAGACCCCACGGCCGCCGTGGCAAATGTGACCTCGGCCTAAGTAGTCGTCTTTGGTGAGTTCGAAAATTATAAACCCACTTAAAAACTCCTGACGACGTTTAGTGAGAAAATGAAATACATTTTACATCAAATAAATCTAAAACACGAAATTAATAATGATCCGAGATTAAAATGGATTCCCAGGCTATTTATGTTTAATCAAACCCATTGGCTTAAGACATATAGTGATTTTAATACCCAAAACGAATGTTGGCTAAAGGTGATTTTGAAAAATATCTGTACAGGTTGATGGATAATTCCATATTTGGTGAAGCAATGGAAGATGTAAAAAAGACAAGATATTACACTTTGCCCCTCTTGGAGTCAAGGTTCCAAAAACATGACTAAACTAATTTTGGATAGATCAAGTCTTGAGCAAACATCCCAAACCAATCCTCACCAGCACTGGACTGCTCACCATACCTTGTCTTGCAGCTTGTCTTGCATACCTTAACTGGCGTCGAAGTGCACGCCTTGGTATCGGCTCACACACCACGAGTGCTGCCTGGCAAACTTTAGCTAGCTTTGGAAATCTTGCCTCAAGGGTTGGCTCAAACACTGCAAACACACCCTTGCACACCTCAGCCGGCAATGGAAAACATGTATTGGGTGTCAGCTCACACAACGCGAATGTAGTCTCACACATGACTGGAGCGGCCTTGCACACCACCGGAACGCTTGCACCACACGTTGCGCATGTTTCACACACCATGACCAGTGTGGCTTCATACACCACTCATGTCAGAGTGCATGCCTTTGGTGTCGGCTTGCACTCCACGAGATCTGCCTTGTACACCTCGGAGAGCACCGGAGCACATACTTTGGGTGTCGGCGCGTACAATGTGAGCGCTGCCTCACACACTGCCCATGTGGCATATGCACATAACACCGCGTAGCCCCACACACCACTGACGCTGTCCCACACACTGCCGGTGCCACCTCTCATAGCACCGACATGCCCCTGCCAATCTCTGCTAACACTGGGATGCAGGCAGCAGGTGCCAGGGCACACTCAACCGCGTTTTGAATGTACACCGCAGGGCCTGAGAGTGCTGCCTTGACCCCTGAGGGGTCCAACCATGGATTCACAAGCACCATCACATGCACCATAATAGTCAATCTACACTCTGCGGGGACTGTCTGCACCTGCCTGCCCACTAGTTTCCCGAATCGTTTCATCTCAAAGGACATTCTGCTGTACCTGTCAGTGTGCAAGACAACATCAACTCTATCAGGATGCTGGCCCAAGTAATTATTTGTATTCCATTTACTGTTCCATTTCTGGAGCATCTAATGATTTTCTTTCAATTTAGCTTCCAGATTTATGAATTTGGTTCATAAATCATTCCTCGTCTCTGCATTTTGGGGCCCCCATATTGTCGCCATTACATTTAATTTGTGCCAAATGCTATATCATGGCCTGCACCAGCTCAGCATATCCTCTTGCATTACGCTCCTGAGTCCATTAAGGAGGGGCTTCTTTCAGTCATGATGGGAGTGGGGGAAGTTACTCAACTAAGCTCCTTCCCACTACACTCCTCCCTGGTGGCCTCATGTTAACCACAGAGCGCACCTGTCGTCGCCATGTTTTTTTCTTTCCTGCATGAGGAAAAATGAAAAATCTTCTTACTTTTGATAAAAGGGATGGTGAAATACCACTCCAGACACCAATTGTTGCATTTATGGCCCCGCATATCAACTTCTCAACTGCAGCTACAATCGCAGTTGGCATAATGTGGATGACTATAATTTGCATGGGAATTGCACCTGAGCAGTGATGAGCGGTATCCCAAAACTGGGTTTGCAGTCCATCAGTTATTTCGTCATAATTAACGATTTTATTTCCCCAGGGCTTCTCAGTTGTCTGAATCGTCCAGAAATACGTGACTTGTTCCTTTGAAGTAGGATATCATATAATCTTTGTGATAAACTGGAAAAGTCCTTTGAAGATTATCCCAAGAATAATAAGAAGTACTGCGGTGGGACATCAGAAATGTTTTTCTAATATTCAAGGAATTGTGGACAATACAACAACACAATACATCCCTCAACAAAACCAAAAACCATCGAATGTATTTACAGAATTAGGTTATGAAAAATATGTCAACCTGAGAAAACCTAAATTCAAAATTGCTGATGTTACAATTTAGAAATGGAAATTCCATTTTGAAAACCATTTTACCACAAGATGGACAATTGAGCTTTTTTATAATTAGTCACATTTTAGACACAGTTCCCTGGACACATAAATTATATGATTTGAACGGAGAATAAATTTGAGGCTCATTTTATGCAAATAATTACAGAAAACAAAACTAGAATGGCACTTGGTAGGGCGCATCTCTACCACTTGGTACAGCTGATCTCACCCCAGAAAGGTTTTGTCTTCACCAGAAGAAGAAGAAGAGTCAGGCTGAACAGTTCACGTTTTGTATCCCAAAATCTGGATCCGGACCTAAATCTGGATCCTGATATGTCAGATCTGGATCCGGACCTGAACCAAAATTGAATTGACTTGTTCTTGTCGCCTGCCCAACTCATCCACAAGTTTTGTCATAATCCATCCACAACTTTTTGAAATATTGTTTTTGGCCACATCTCTAATTTGTGAAGAATCACTTTAAAAAAATTTAAATCTCGAATCTGGATCTTCACCAAAATCAAATCAATTTGTCCTTGTCACACACCAAACCTGTCGACCAAGTTTCTTCTGAAGCCATGCACAACTTCTTGAGATATCGTGCTCACAGACAAACAGACAGGGATGAAAACATAACCTCCGCCCACCTGCAGTGGAAAAGGTAATTTGGCATAAAATCCAAATTTTTTGAAAGATGTTTTTCTTTAAAATAAAATTATGTTTTTTATTTAGGAAGCATGATTAAGTTGTCCTATGACTATTTGACTATACTGTATTGTCTTCTTTTCTCTTTTTTTTTGATAAAGTGAGTTATTTGATTAAATTGTCTCGTTTTTTTATGTTATTTTGGTGAGAATGGTAAATAATGGGTCATGAAGATGCTTTAATGGAGGGGGGTTTTCAAGAGGCCTCGTGATAATATTTTATCATTAATGCAAATTATGGATGGGGATACAATAAAATTGATATGATAACGTTTTTGTCCCAGAACGAATATCTATACTGCTCCCACCCTCACCGCCCACCACTGTGTCCTGGTCTGATACTTCCTCTCCCTCCCAAAAGATCAAAAAATCGTGAACACCTTAATTCCTCCAATGTGAACGTTTTTGGTGTCCTCACAAAACCGCTTCTTGCCGCTTCTTCATTTTAATTATCAAGACACCACCTGGCGGTGCTTGTGTTCCTATACAGAATGCGGAGTCCATCGCAGCGCCATCGTCATTGTCTGAATAATGGAGACTAATATTTTTTTGTAAATCGGCGCTAGTGGAGCCATCTTGTGGCTGATGCTTTATAGTGACATTACCTTGGTGCAAGCGATTCTGCAGTCTTTAAAATTTCCACTTCTCCAGCCAATACAACTTGCTCAGAGATCTGAAGAATTCCTTCAACTTGTACAACACGTTTAGCACACCACTCTAAGATGGACAAAAATTCAAATGACCACTCGGACAACTCGTACATAAAACGTGCAAGTTGTACAACAACTTGTTTAACAACTTGTGCATAGAAATTGCTTTTGATGTGAAACATTTCGTTTGAATTGAGCTAATGGTGCATAAATGCCCTTTGCCGACTCAAGATATGGTCACAAAACTGTTTGTCTGATGACCAAATGAATAGCCTGGCACTCATGCAAGTAAGTACATGATGGTATGGACTTTGAGAGTGATAGGATGCTGGAGATGATTGCTCGCACCCATTCTCATGGCTGTATATTAGTTAATCTTCTGACTGTAAATTGGATAAGAATAAGATAGTTCACTGGTATAAAATGTTGGTTTTGTTTTATTCATGGGCATGCAGAAACACACATAATTAAGCACACACAAGCACACAGGTTTTTCACAAAGCTGTTCCTTACAACAATTACAATCATTCACTGAGCAGGTATGGCTAAAGTAGTACACCTAATAAAAGAGCTTTCACTACCTGTAGGTGAGTGACCAATTTTTCCTTCTGCCTAATTTATAACCTGAGATACTTTCCTCATAGATGTTTTGGCCGAGAACCTCTCCAAGCTATGGGTCCACAACATTATCCAAGGGTCCACATCCGCAGATACATGACGTCAGTGGCACTCTGGCAATGCAATCTCACTTTATAATGGTCTGCCGATAGCATGTAGATTTACCGATATGTTTACCTTTCCTGCTGTACATTTTAGACCCTTTAGAGACCGTTAGACATTTACATCCTTAATATCCCTGACACCCCTATATAACTTTAGCCCCTTGAGACCATATAGACCAATAAGACTCCTTAAGACTATTTTGACCCCATTAGAAACTTTAGAATTATTTGATACTTAAGTCCATTTAGACCCAATGGAACCTATTAGAACCCTTAAACACTGTTAGACCCCTAAGACCTTATGTACCCCGTTAGACCCTTTAGTACCATTTGACCCTCCATGGCAACTAAGACCCTTGAGAAGACCCTATAGACCCCGATGGACCGTTTGGAACCCTGAGACCTCTTTTAAGACCATTTAGACACCTTCACCTTTTCAACATTTTATGCCCTTTAGACCCCCTTTTTGACCCCGACACCCTTTAGACCTTTACACCCATTAAATCCCTTGACTCCCTTTAGACACTTTAGACCTGAACACCCTTATACCCCTCAGACCTTAAGACATGTTAGACACTTTTAGACTGCATGGACCCTTTCCAGAACCATTTAGAGCTTTAGACATTTAGACCCACGAGACATTTACATCCTTTAGCGATTAGACCCTTTGAACCCTTTCAAACCCTTCGACCTCAACTGTGACTGGAATGTACATTTTAGATCTTTAGACCATCCTAAACCTTTTTGACACATACCGTACAAACATCAATTGTATCCTTGCAAAACACAGATGACACTTTTTTCAGTATATATATATATATATATAATTAAAAATTTTTTCTAAAGGATTGATACAACTTTGACTTCCTGCTATTTCTTTGTTTTTTGACCTTTGCTGTTTTCCTTTTCAGGGGTTGGTGTTGTTATCGTGGTATTTGTTCCCTGGGATTTCGAACTCCATAGCTCAACTATGACATTGACAGTGAAGCAGAAGACAAAAGTGGTGGCTCTGTGGTATGAGACTAAATAAAATGTCATAAGCTTTCAAGAAATGTTTGGTTCACGTTCCTGAGGTTTCTGTTTCTTTGTAAATATACATTTAAAGTTGCATCACTCTTTTTGTAACCTCCTGGTGGCGTGCGTGCGTGTATATGATGTATATATATATATATATATATATATATATATATGTACACACTGGTTAGTTTTTGGACTCTGCACGTATGAGCCGATTGACCGCCTTCGCCCCATTGGTTTGGCAGCTCGTCCGATTCTGCCCACAATCAAAAATATTGTGCTGCCATCTTGTGAAGCAACATCGGCCGCAGGCCTCAGGTATCAGCCGATCGCCAGTGCAATTGGAATTATCCCAGCATATAATCATGATATATTATATATGCACAAGAGCAGTACACATGTTTTTACTTCATGTCTGCACACCGGGTTATTTATATTATCTTCGGGACTAAACACGGCAGAAATCTGTGGCATTATACACCATCCAAATAAAGGGATGATCAAATTGTCTGATAAATGATCGTTTTTGAATGTAATTTTGGTTTTTGCCAGACTTTGCTGGAAGAGGTTTAGACCTAGCATAATGCATAAGTGTTGTTTTTTTTGTTTTTTTCATATACCTTGTCAAGGCTCATATGAGAGCTAATGCGCAAAACACAGCAAGGGAGGCATAAGACAAGAGGGGGTGGGAAGGACAAAACAGTGGGAACAGAGACATTAGGAGATCTGTGGAAGCGAGAGGGATGGGAACATTGGGTATACAAGCTGGACACTACAGGGACTTTCAGGAAGGAAAACAGGGAATTTGAAGGAGGTGGGTTTGGGTGGATTAATGGGGGTAGAAAATATTGAGGATTTGGATGGGGACGATAAGAGGTGGTGATGAACAGCTGTTTTGAAGGCCTGGAGGGAAGAATGGGATTGAACAGAGTGAGGGAGTTTATTCCAAAGGCGGGAAAAAAAGGGAATGAAAGAATGAAGGTGAGCAGTGTTCGTGAATTTTTGTAGTTTACCAGAAGGGGTTGTTGGCAGACCTTGAGCACCCTGCGGAAATATGGTGAGACAAATCCTCAAACAGAGTGGGGGGGGCGAGACCAGAAAGGAGACGGTAGAAGAGAGAAAGACCACTGACCTGCTTGCGGTGAGAGAGTGAGAGGCCCAACGACACAGCCTCATTGCGGGAGATGCCAATGATCCGAAATGCCTTGGTTTCCACTGCGTGAAGCCGAGAAAGGTGAGAGGCAGCAGCACCAGCCAAGAGGTGAGAGCAGTACTCCATCAGGCTGTGGACGAAAGCTTTGTATGTGGTCAGGACCGTAGGTGGGCCGAGGAAGGACTTTGCATGACGGAGGATTCCCAGTCGGCGACTGGCTTTGGAGGCGAGGTTT
>CM068956.1:127022526-127035732 GCA_035128595.1 Eptatretus atami
GGTGAGTGGGGAGAGTTGAGGGAGAAAGGTGAGTGGGAAGTTTTTGAGAAAGTTCAGAGGGAGGCTTGGAGGGAGAAGAGTGTGATGGTTGTTTTGAGAGGGAGGGGTGAGAGGAGTGAGTTGGCACTGAAGTTGCAAAAAAAAGAATGGTTTACGGAATGCGACCATTCATTGCAAACTGGGTTTTTTATTTTAGGTCAGAAATGCGATTAAAGACATTTATTGATGGATGCAATGAAGGAGAATTAAGAGAATGGAGAGAAGAAATACTATAACAGTTGGATTTTTTAATACAAGGTATGAGGGAAAGGTCGAATTGAGAGCAGTCTGTTGAAATTGAAGAAGAGTCGTGAATTATGATATAGTAATGAGTACCACACGTGTGAAAGAGGAAGATGAAGCATTATAAGAGATCGTTTTTATTATTGTTATTATTATTATTATTATTATTGTGTTGAGAGAGTTTTCAATCAGATTAGGTAATTGAAAATGTAGAAAAAATCTGTGAGTTGAATGGTGAATTTGGATCGGTAAACGCAGGGGTAGAAACAGATCACGTCGTTACAGCGGAGAAGCATTTGGCTATGGAGTGTGTTAGTCCAAAAGTGAAGTTATTTATTTTAAATAAGGATTGCGTAACATTTCGGAAAAGGGAAGGTTGAAGTAAATTGTGGAGGCGTATGGTGAATTTGAAATGCTAAATGCAGAGTAAAGCTAGCTGGGGTTGACGAAAAGTATCAGGAAGATGGTGGAGAAGGCACATGGTTACAGGAGGTGATAGATCAAAAGGATACAAGGAAGTTATTAATTTTTGATGATTTTGAAGAATAGGTAAGATTCGTTATGGAAGGTTGAGGAAGAAATCGTGAAGGTAATGGCGAGAGTGGGTCAGCTCAAGTAGAATAAAGATGGTGTGCCGGCGGAGAGGAGAAGTAGAAGAAGAAGAAGAAGACCAGGACTTGTGGGTATGCAAGGAGAAAGTAGTTTTTTGGGGGGGGTTTAAGACAAGAAACAAGAGTGTTTAGTTGAGAGGAATAGATGGGGGGCGTGGGGAAAACAGGAATTGAAGGCAATAGGGAAGAATACAATAAAAACGATCATACACTAAGAGGGGAAGGATGGTAGGCCCAAGGAACCCAGTAATGACAAGTCGACAAACTCACAAAATAGCAATTTTGCAAACAAAACCGAACTTGGAACACACAGCTAACATGTTGGTGAGAAAATTAAACAGTTAAAACAGGACAGATAACGACCGGGAAACTTAACTTTGAGAAAGTCAGCAGAGAGCACTGAGAGACCCTGCCGTCACTCCAAACCCAGAACCGGAAATCTTTTAGAGTGCCCCAGAGCCCCAAAGTCCTACTATTCCCGACCCCTCCCTTCACGCACCCAAGGCTGCGATGAGAGGACCAGCTCCCTTCCAAACCCAGAATCTTCCTTTTGAAGACCTGCATTAAAACCTGTGAGAGAGTTGATACTCGGGTTGAAAACTTGACTTGAGAAAATTATTAAATTATCAAAACTGAAAAGGTGGGAGTAAGGAGCATCTTTAAAAGCAATCAGGTTTTTCCACATCCGCTTGAACCAAATATGAGACATTTTCATGAATTTGGAAGATTTTATGGTTGTTAAATTTTATCTTATTTTCCCAAACGGGTAAAAAAATCATTCATTTTACCTTTAGAAAATATATATTTCATTTTTATAGGCATTTTTTTTGAAACTATGTTTTATCCTGCGTCAGGTTTAATTTCAAGATAATCCATCATTTTATTTATACAATATCTTGTGTTAATATTCCCTGAAAAAACGACAATCATGAATAATAAATATATCAATCCATTAAAACATTACCCTCATTTGTTCAGTCTCTTCTCTTGTAAGAAAGAGTATATTATCACCCTCATACTTATTATCATTTCTCTTGTTAATCTTGTAGTAATTCATTTTTGTGTAATTTTTAAACAAGTTATGTTCCTTTTTATATTTTTTATTGTCATTAATTAGAAAGTAAATCATGGAATATACATTGTTTATGGCTTTTGGCTATGTGTTTAATCTACTCTATTGCATGCAGGACAATTCTCAAATTTATCATTGGAGTACAGGAATTCAAGAGGCCTCAAGATCTGTATGCTATTTATATTTATGTAATATGTTTCACTTAAAATAAATTCATCTTTGGTATGATCAGTGCTTTCACAATCATCTATAAAACTACTTTCATAACTATTGTTTGAACACAAACTCTCAGTATCATAACTTATCTTCTGTTTCCAACGGATGTCTATCATCACTATCATATCCTCAAAATCTTCACTTGAATAATGACTCGTATTTAATTAATAGAAAAAAACATTACTATCTATATCCATATACTTTTTTCATTAACAGATTCAACTACTGCATTTTTTTTTATCTTTAAGTAATTTTAAAATGGTCCTTAACGACAACTGAATGAAATGTCATTTCACCTGATTTGTTAATATCTTTTATTTCATCAAGATTACATCTTAGGTTGTTGAAAAAAATACAAATTTCTCCATGTTGTTGATGATGGTCTTATCTTTTTCTTCTCTAAGCTTCATCCATAAGGTTTTCTTTTTTGATTACTTTTTTCTTTGTTTCATTGCATTTTCTAGTTTTGAATATATTGCTGAAGGAGAGGAGAGACTTTTGTGAGGAGACTTTAATTAATATTCTTCCCGTATACTAAAAGCCCTTCCACTGAAGAAAATGAAGAACTCATATTATTCACCATAATTGTTTTTATCCAATAGTGTTATATTTATCTTTATTCAATTTTCATCCTTGACATATTTTTCAGATCTTTTACAAATAGAGGTTGAGTGAAAGTTGTCTTTTGTGTCTTTGATGCATTGTATTTATGAAGTAAAAAAAAGTTGTGGGTAAATGTTTTGAAGCACAGATTCATCTAAAAATTAAATGGAATTTTCATCAAGAAAATTTTAGTTTAAACGGAAAAGTATCTATAAATTACCACAAGCTTTTCCTCAAGAAAATGTTATTTTTCGTAAAGTTATCTATCTATATATTGCTAAAACTCTCATCTTGTATATAATGTATGTAGGTATGTTCCCGAAAATACAGCCATAATGGTACACGATAACGCAAAAACTTTTCGGCCACCTTACTCACCATTCTTTTGTGTGCAGTATCAAGTTTCGTTCAAATCGGCAATGAAAAATTTATTAAAAAATCAATTCCCGATTCAGTCAAGTGCTCTTCGGGATTATTTGATCAATGCAAACAACCGCAGCGATATAATTCCCTGGAGCTATCTTGTTTTTTTTCTTGAAAGATTATTTTAAAATCTCAAACATTTAGTATAGACAAAGAACGATTTTATTTTAAGCATAAATAAACCGCCATTTTGATCTTAATACTTCCGTGTTCATTAATAAATAAAATGTGTTTTAGAAGATTAGCACAATCATTCTTCGACTTTCTTTTCTCCGTTTTTTTTCACATTGACACGCAATATCAAGTTTCGTTCAAATCGGGCAAAAAGAAAAAAATTATTAAAAAATCATTCCCGATTCAGCAAGTATTTTTGGGATTTTTTATCAATGCAAACAACCTCAGCGGTATAGTTCGCCGGAGCTATCTTTTTTTTTTGAAATGATTTTTTTATCAACCATGTCACAACGGGAACCCAACGGGTTCACGGGTCATCTAGTACTCCATACATATGGTGAATACAACTCATTGTGATGACGTAATATTAATATTCTTTAAAAAAATTATAGGGCACCTTCAAACACAAAAAACATAAAAGATCTGTTGAAGGAATATCTTTTAAAATATATGCATTGTGATACATGTAATATGATATTCTTAAAGGAAACAATAATAGATACCTTCAAACACAAAAAAACACAAGAACAATGAAGAGGGGAACTTGCATACTCCATTGAAAATATTGATGAAGCATTTAAAGGACATCTAAAAATAAGATTATTTTGCTTTAAAGACTACACCAATATCAATCATTGAGACATTTTATGGTTAAACTAAGAACTGAATTCTAATTAAAATACATTGAGCAAAATCAAACTTTAAAGTTTATTATGGGAGTAAAAAATAAATAAAAATGACAAGAAAAGGTGGTGAAGAAAACTCCCTACATGAGAACAAACCCTTACTTTATCACCATCATTCCAAGATTTCTTACATTGTGATGTATATGACGAGCTTCTGAGATATAACAAAATGTTAATGACAATGTGGAAGGTAGTGGATTAGTTATTAAAAAAGTTAATGTTTTTGGATATATACATCCTAAAATCAGATCCTCTTTAAAAGCTTCCTCATACATGATTTACCAAAATATAATTGCTTAAAAAGCAGTTGGTAATATTCAAAACAATGATAAATGCTTTCTATGGTCTGTTCTTGCTCACCTACATCCTCCAAAATGGAATCCTAAAGAGATCTCATTATAAGAATATGAGAATACATTAAATGTTAAAGATTTAAAGTTTCCAATGTCAATGAGAAATATTCCAAAATTTGCTATTTGAGTATCGTGAAAAATATGATGATTTTTTGCGTGAAAAATGGAGTGGTTAAAGTGGGGTTTTGGTGAAAAAGGGAGGAAGATTTTTGAAAACTTTGGGAAGAAAAGTCTTGAAAGGGGTCTAAAGGAAGTTAAAACAATAGAAATTGTGAGGATTTTGGTGTCAGTCAATAAGTTTCCATAATTTTCCTCATTCACTTACATGTACATTTTTGGAGTGCCCCGAAGCCTCAAAGTCCTACTATTCCCACCCCTCCCTTCATGCACCTAAGGCTGCAATGAGAGACCAAGCTCCCTTCCAGCAAGTTTCTTGTTACAGTCCCTACTGGAACCTGCCTATGAGATGTGCTTCACCCCACCATGCACAGGAAAAAACTCCACACTCATGCCATGAACATGCATGTGAGAATGGACACAAGTCCATGCGGGTGAAGGCAATTTGATTCAGCCTGAAGGATTAATGACCACAGATGGAAGAATGTGCTCGACCAAACAATGCACTAGGTGGAGTGAAAACGGAGAGGGATATGGCTGGACCGAGAGATGACCGAACGGCCGTGGGTTCAAGGTAAGATTGATGGGTGAAGAAGGGATTGTGGAGATGAGGTTTGGTGAAGTGGTTTATTGGTGGATTGGAAAGCAGGGGGTAAGGACCGTGGGGTAAAGGAGGATTGTTTGATTGTTGAAAGGAGCAGAAGTGGGGGGGGGAGGAAACAGACAGATGGGTAAAGGAGCGGGACTGTTGAAAGGAGCAGAAGGGAGGAAACAGACTGATGGGTAAGAGGTTTGTTTGATTGTTGAGAGGAGCAGTAGGTGGGGATGAACATCACTTTACTTGCCACCACTTCTCATCTACTGCTCCGACGAAATGCCATTATTGGCATTTCAATAATGCTGACTGGACTGGTTTACGAAACTTCTTTTCTGACTTTCCCTGGAAAACTACTGCCTCTCCTTGGGCAATGCCTCATCTCTGCTGAATGTATAGCTGAGGTTATTGTTGCAGGAATGGAGGCTCATATCCCCTACTCTTTCAAGTCTATCTCGCCGACTAATTCTTGGTTCAATAATTCCTGCTCTGTGCCATTCATGCAAGGGATGTCGCCATATCGGACATGGAAAAACTCTTCTTCTTCCGACTCCATTCAGCTTTCATATCCACCAAGAAATCATTGCAAACATGTTATTCGTGAGGCAAAGCATTTCTTTATTCAAAAAGAAGTGTGCAACCTCTCATCTCTCTCAACTAATAGATCTTTATGATCCTGAGCTAAAAAGTATCTCGAACAACTTCTGTCGCTCTACTTCCTTCGCTTTTCCGTTCCAATGATGCTATTGCTATCTCTCCGACTGATAATGCAACTCTTTTTGGTTCTCTTTTCTCCTCTAACTCCACACTGGATGACTCTAACATTCTATCTCCCTCTGATGCTCCACTCACCAATCCTATGGCCATCCCGATATCTATTTTTATACAGTCAAAAAATACTCCTCTCTCGCTCTCTCTGGATAAGCAAGGCCTATGGAAAGATGCATTCCTCCCTGTGTCTTGAAGAATGTGCTTCAGAACTTGCACCATGCTTGCTTGTTTGTTTCATTTTTGTTTAAAAACCAAACTTTTCCTTTTACCTGAAATATGCCTTCGTACAGCCTATTTTAAAGAAGAGTGATCGTTCAAACCTTTATAACTACTGACTATTGCTCTGACTTCCACTGTTCCAAAGACTTTGAATGTCTTCTCAATTCCCATTTTCTCAAGCTTCTGAAATTCAGTCTTCTATCTGACCACCAATACGGCTTTCACAAAGGCAAGATCTAACAGTGATATCCTTTCTTACATTAAGAATGTCTGGGTCTCTTCTTTGAGAGACTATGGGAATCCTTTGTTGTAAGCCTTTGATATATCAAAAGCCTTTTGACAGAGTTTGCGATTGGGGTCTGATATCAAGCTTCCCTCTTTTGGCTTTTATCCTTCACTGGCTCTCTCATATGAGCTTTCTCTCTACCGCTCTGTCTCTGTAATTATCACTCTATCAACAACGGTGTACCTCAGTGTACCGTTTGTCTCCAACACTCTTCCTTCTTTTTATCAATTACCTTTCTTCTACAAATAACCAAATGCACTATATGCTGATAACTTAACATTACATTCCTCCATGTCTTTCCCATCTGCCTCATTTCCCCTCACTCAATCTACATCTCATTTCATCACAGCCACCTCTTTAAATTTCAGATTTGGCCAAGATCTCCCAGTGGGGCAAATGTAATCAAGTTAAGTTTTAATGCTTGAAAAACTTAATTTCTTCTCATCTCTCTCTCATAAACTCCTCTCAACTCTCCAATCTCCTCTGAAAGCCTCTACAATTACACCATGTTGACATACTAGGTATTACTCTAACTTCAAATTTATCCTGGAATCCACACATTATGCAAATAGCTAAGTCCACCTCAAAGAAATTAGGAGTCCTGTTCAATATCGAATATTATTCTCCTCTGAACAGTCACTCCAACTATATAAAAGATTGCATTTGCCCTTGTATGGATACTGGTCTCACATCTGGGGAGGCTCCAGTTTCCACGTACTTACTGGACAGAATTGAATACAAAATTATTTTGACTTGTCAACTCTACCAATCTAACCTCAAGACTTGACCGACTCAAATTATGCCGCAAATAGGCTCTCTTTCTCTTTTTGTTGCAACTTTTTGCACCCTAACACTTTGTTGCATTCCAGGTCATTCCACCATTTTTTCTTCATCAAGAGATTCTAAACTAAACTTTCCACCTTTATCACTATCATCTTTTTTCACCAGATGTTCACATTTTTTAAAAACATTAATTTTCTCCATTCATCTCTTCTATTCTTTACCATCTGTCTTGACGACTTGTCAGGTCAGGTCAATTAGATGTGCCAGGTAGTGTCAGGTCAGGTCAGATTAGATCTGTGACTTGCTGCAGGTACCACATAAATCTGTACTAACCTGTTCAGTCGCGGTTGCGGCAACGAAACCGTCTCCGCCACCAAGTTTCTTGGTGAGGAGGGTGTATGATAGGGACACCCAGCAGGATGAAGAACAAAAACTCTCAAAGGGTGGAGGAGTTCCTTGTGAGCCAACGGCCATCCATATCTAGTGCCTAACTGTGTCTGCAGACGTCCTCCTGCAGTTGGGTTTACTTATTAGGAGTTGGTTCAGGATTTGCACTCCGGCCAGCGTAAAACCCTTCATTCCGCAAAAACATTTCTAAAAGCATAAAAAGTCTGAAACCCACACCGTGGAGTAACTCCTGTGCAGCTTCCCTTGGCGGGCAGCTCACCAGATGACGGGATTTGGACAAAGTCTTAGGGACCCCCAATCTTTGATGATAGAAGGAAACCACGGGTAAACCTTCCTGGGTGAGATTGGCTGGTGTCGGAGTGGTGCTGAGTGTCGTCCACCAGACGGCGGTCTCCTTGGGTCAACCTGAGGTGGTCCCTTTGGGTAGGTGCTGGAATATCCTATCCTAAGAAGGATGATCACCTGTCTCTGTTATCACCTGAGCTCAAGTGTTTGGACATCAGTTTGCAGCACTCTCTGAGTTCAGAGACCGGCATTGCGGTGAGATCAGGCAGGTGGTTACATCTACTCTTGTCTGGTTGCTCTGATAGTTACCTTGCAAAGGAGTTGCTGCAGCTGTGTCCAAGATGCTGACTCCAATGATAAATTGAGGTAACACCGGTCAACGAGCGTATTATGAGATTAAGGATCGTCACTCCTTGGTGTCATTTCCCTGGTCTCTGTATATGCCTCAGACTGAGGCAATGTATCTCACGCTGAAGGACGCATTTGATGCCACACTAGAGATAATGATTGATCAGTGCCTCAAGCGAGATACACTTCTAGTGTTAGGGATTTCAATGCAGACTGGAACTGATAGGGATGGTTAAAGAGACATGTGTTGGTCCCCATGGGTCTGGAACTCTGAACCAGAATAGCACTAAGTTCCTTGACTTCGCAAGAAGTCATGGACTCAGGTGGCTGGTTCATGTTTTCAGTGCCCACAGGCTCATCACTGGACTTGGTATTCCAACGCTGGCGGTGTGGCAAAGGAGATTGCCCATGTTCTCGTGATAGTCACTGGAGGATGATCCAGAACTGCAGGGTCTACCAGGTGCTGAGTTGTTCAATACAAAACACACGCTTGC
Organism: Eptatretus atami; assembly: GCA_035128595.1. NCBI lineage: Eukaryota > Metazoa > Chordata > Myxini > Myxiniformes > Myxinidae > Eptatretus > Eptatretus atami. Next base: position 127,031,253 of record CM068956.1, read on the forward strand.
TTAGCAACTCTGAAGTTGCAGCTTAAATCCAGGAGAATGGTACCATCCCAGCCTAGCTGGATGTTGCAAGCTCAAGGATGAGAGAGTAGCTGAGGAGTTTGCGAAGAGGCTGTTAGTGGAGATTTGTGGGTTGGGTGGCTTTATTGGGATCCTGAAGTGCTTTTTAGACCACCGTTCTTGATGTGCCAGTAGATATCTTGGAACTCACGTTGGCGGTGAAGAAGAATTTTGTCTCAAGAGACACTTGATACCATTGACCAGAGTCGCAGGGCCAGGCTGATGGCAGAGCTAGCTGTTCAGGGAGGTGAGGCGTTAAAATTGTACGTGCACTAAGGGTGGACAAGGAGCCGATGTGCGAGGAATTTGTAGGGGGTAGAGCATCACCTGTGGTCAAGTGATTGTCATCTTGCTTACAGGGGAATTCACCGCATTGCGTTCCTCCAAGCCCATCCCTCGGTTGTACTGCAGTTAGAGCAGAGGTGAGTGCTTTTGACAGAGGAGTCGAAGTGAAGGCCCACAGGCCAGTTACTTTGAGCAGCTGTGTCAAGCTGATCCAACAGCTTTCGAGTTGGATGTCAGGGTGTTACAATCCCGATTCCCGACCCTCCAATCAAACTGTGATCCACCTTCTTTTGTACAAAGACAGACTGCGGTGAACAGGTTGAAATGGGGGGAAAGCTCCAGGATCTGTGGCATCCATGCTGAACTTCTCTAGGCTGGTGGAAATGCTGTATTCATGTCATTGCATCCACTTCTGTGCTCTGTCTGGAACACAGGAATCATCCCAACTGACTGGAAGAGGGGCCTTGTTGTGCTTCTCTGGAAATGAAGGGTGATCTTCAAGACTGCCAACAACTACCGAGGGTTGACACTGCTCTCAGTGCTGGCAGGGTTTTTGCTCGGATTAATTATTGATGGGGTTTGCCTCCATCTGCTTGAGCACCAGCGTCCAAGCAGTCAGGCTTTACATCAAAGAGGCCAACGGTTGACCAAATCCTTTCTCTTCGGTCCTCACTGAACACAGCCGAGAGTTTGGCAGGGGCTGCTTGCAGCTTATGTTGATCTCTGTAAAGATTTGATTCAGTGAAATGGGATGCCCTCTGGAGGATTCTTGGTCTTTTGGGGTGCCACCAAAACTGATCAATCTGATGTCTAACTATACTTTCAAGGTACTGAGAGTGCTCTTGATACATGGTGATATTATCTCTGACTTATTTCCAGTGTTACTGGAGTTTTTCAGGGTGTGTGCTGGCCCACACACTTTTCAGCACTTTTTCTGGACAGGATTCTGAGGAGGATGTCAGAGGGATTATGCTTGCCGTGCATCGTTTGGGAATGTCATCTCTGACCTTGATTCGCAGATGATGCAGTCATCTTTGCGAGACTTTAGATATTCTTTTGGGGGCCCGCGAGGTGCTGAATGAGGAGTCGGAGCCGCTGGGATTACGGGTTCCTGAGTCAAAACTAAAATCCAGGCTTTCTATGGACATTTGGATGCTGCTATCCTGTCTGTAACTGTTTGTGGCGAGATGTTAGGTCACGGAGAGATTCACTTACCTTGGCAGCAGTTATAGTCATGTCTCTGCAGTTATAGCTGTGAGCCAGAGGTCAACAATGTCTGGGTGGCCTGGGGAGTCATGGATTCACTGATCATGGGTTTTGGCACTTGCCGGTACCTGTACGGAAGGAACGAAAGTCCGAGTCTTCAGGTCCTTGGTGCTCCAGTCTTGCACTATGGATGTGAGACTTGGATTCTGACAGGGATCTGATACGGAGATTTAATTCCTTGGTACCAGGTCTCTTTGGAGAATCCTTGGCTATCGATGGTCGGACTTTGTGTCCAACGAGCGATTGCTGAAAGAGACTCAAATGAGATTTGTTACCTGCAAAGTCCGTGAGCGTCAGCTGCGGCTGTATGGACATGTGGCTCATTTTCCTGACGCTATCCTGCTCACCAGATTCTCTCAGCGAGGGAGTCTCATGAGTGGAGGAGGCCAAAGGGGCCGACCACATGCCTCGGTTGCAGGCAGTTGATCAGCATCGGAGATGTGGATGGGCCTGGCATCTGCCGGGGATGGGTATGGCCCTGAAGTACTGGTGGAAAGTGGACGCAGGGACGCACTGCTCCGTTGCAAGGCTCCAATACCTGACCTGACCTGACCTGCCTGACTATTTTGAAAATTTTATTCTTGGCCTCTATTGTGGTTAAGCTTTTCCCCAATTCTTCACTCACTTTGTTTATGTTATGCCCTTCCTTCTTTGCTTCCTCCTTCAAATGTTTTATAATGTTCTTTATCTTGAGGATCTTTACTCTGCCACTTTTGTGTACTTCTTTCTTTTTGTTGAGTGCTTCTTGTACTCCAAAATTCCACCATGTTTCGTATTCCTTTTAAACCCTGCCATGCATATTCCACAAATATTTCTGGCTGTCAGCTTTATCCAAGCATTTTTAATGTTGGTCTATGTCCCATCTACATCTTCAGATATTACAAGCTTCATCTCATTTTTCAGATGTTTTAAAATTTTTCTCTTATTTTCGCATATTTGAGCTTCCAAACTTTTACCCAAGGAAATGCTTCAGGCTATTTCTGTTTAGGTTTCAGATGTGTATGTATTCAATATACACACAGACACACATAACCATTCATTGGAAGAAATAAGTATCTTTATTTTCCTATGAACGTTCACAACAATTAAAAATTACTTCTCAATAGTTATTTCTGTGATGTGGGTTAAATTAACCATTCCTCATGAAGGCTGGGGGTGTCAATATATTATTGCTGATTTTGCAATCAACAATATTACTGATATATAAAAACAATTCTGTCATTATGACAGACACCAAAACAAACTGTTTTCACGTTTTTTTGTTCAATGTTCTTCATCAGACCAAAACAAACAATATTACTGATAACATGGAGAAAAAAAAATCAGCTATTGTCAAGAACAAACCAATATTTAATTCAATAAAGTTGACATCAATGAGATAAAATCAGCAGGAGCTACATATCTTCAAAAATCCTCCTGATCAAAAGCATCACAAAAGAATGGAGAGCATCTGGTCATTCAAGCAACAAGCACACATCTTCCAAGCTTTGTAAGTATAATCAGCTCCAGCAGGATATTACTTTTTGTAAGTTTGAGTATGTTAAGCTTTGACAGACTGGCAGGTGATCAGCAGCATTATGGATCTCCCTTAAAAATTCCACTCCATTCTTTTCAGCCTCAAACCTGAAACAAAAATTTAGGCCATGCTTTCATTGCAATGTCATTGAGACAAAAGTCATTATGTGAGCATTTTTTTTTCATGAATGTTATGTTTCAAAATCAAATTACAACCATTTGTACAGGTGGTCGGCATTTATATTGACAGTTTATTATCCTCATAACTTTTTGTTTCTAACCAAATAAAACAATTCTGCACAACATAGGCACATAATTTATGTTTTCAAATCAATTTTATTCTTATTTTCTTAAAAATTACATCAGACAAAGGCCCCTTTTGAATTCGTGCATTCATACAGCGATATCATATGTTCATTACGCAAGCAATTGTCTCTTGATTATAGAGCGGATTCGTGCAGGTGTTTGCCTCAATCATCGATCGATGTTGGATGTTCCTTATAAACTTTACCCTCAGAAAATCCCCATCAGAAGAAATCTGGGTGAGTTAAATCTGCCAAATCAAGTGTGCCTCATCTGTCTGATGACCTGTTTGTGAAATTGGCATGCTCATTGCATTTAAAAAAATAAAATAAAATGCTCATTGCATTTAAAGTGCTCATCATAAAATGCTCACAGTATTATCTGTAAAACAAAGGAAACAATAATTAAGTTATCCAAGACTGCTTCCGCTCAAAGATTGAAATGTGTCAGATATTAAAGCCCCACCCGTATAACCTTAGAGAATTCACAAAATTACTTGCCAATCACCAATTTTTTGGCAACTTGTTGAGGTCCAATACGACCGCGCCATGGTACAAATCAATTGGCCCCTTAACCTGAGAGGGAGATGAACCCAACAAAAGGCTACATATATATATACACACACACATGATTACAGGTAAAATTTGAATAAAAAGTGGGTGGAGTTGCAACCCATTTTTTGTTTCAAAGAGGGGAGCGGTGCAACTCGAATTTTTTTTATAAGGTGAAATGGGAAACAGCCACGAATTTTTTTTTACAAGGGCGGTAGTAAGGCGCAACCCTCACATCTTAATTAAAGAGGGAGCGGTGCAAACCCGATTTTTTTATAAGGTGAGCGTGCACAAACTAATCTTTTTAATTTATAAAGGAGGGATGGTTGGATATATACCTCCACGATACCATAATTATGCTCCCAGAGGGAGCGAAATTTACTCGTTATCTAAAACAGAATATTTACATTTTTTTCAATTTCAATAGCATGTATTTTGATAAAGTGAAATGCAAGGCAGTGCACATTTATTCTGTGCATAAGGAAGGCCTCCATCGAGTCGAC
>CM068956.1:127035757-127051716 GCA_035128595.1 Eptatretus atami
AGCTGCTGGGTTGACGAAAAGTATCAGGAAGATGGTGGAGAGAGGCACATGGTTACAGGAGGTGTATAGATCAAAAGGATACAAGGAAGTTTATTAATTTTTGATGTATTTTTGAAGAATAGGTAAGATTCGTTAATGGAAGGTTGTAGGAAGAAATCGTGAAGGTAATGGCGAGAGTGGGTCAGCTCAAGTAGAATAAAGATGATGGTGTGCGGCGGAAGAGGAAGTAGAAGAAGAAGAAGAAGACCAGGACTTGTGGGTATGCAAGAAGGAAAAGTGTTTTTGGGGGGGGTTAAGACAAGAAACAAGAGTGTTTAGTTGAGAGGGAATAGATGGGGGGCGGGAAAACAGGAATTGAGGCAATAGGGAGAGAATACAAATAAAAACGATCATACACTAAGAGGGAAGGATGGTAGGCCCAAGGAACCCAGTAAGACAAGTCGAACAACTCACAAAATAGCCATTTTGAAACAAAACCGAACTTGGAACACACAGTAACATGTTGGTGAGAAAATAAACAGTTAAAACAGGACAGATAACGACCGAACTTAACTTGAGAAAGTCAGCAGAGAGCACTGAGAGACCCTGCCGTCACTCCAAACCAGAACCGGAAATCTTTAGAGTGCCCCAGAAGCCCCAAAGTCCTACTATTCCCCCCCTCCCTTCACGCACCCAAGGCTGCGATGAGAGACCAGCTCCCTTCCAAACCCAGAATCTTCCTTTTTGAAGACCTGCATTAAAACCTGTGAGAGTAGTTGATACTCGGGTTGAAAACTTGACTTTGAGAAAATTATTAAATTATCAAAATCTGAAAAGGTGGGAGTAAGGAGCATCTTTAAAAGCAATCAGGTTTTCCACATCCGCTTAACCAAATATGAGACATTTTCATGAATTTGGAAGATTTTTATGGTTGTTAAATTTTATCTTATTTTCCCAAACGGGTAAAAAAATCATTCATTTATACCTTTAGAAAATATATTATTTCATTTTTATAGGCATTTTTTTGAAACTATGTTTTATCCTGCGTTCAGGTTTAATTTCAAGATAATCCATCATTTATTTATACAATATCTTGTGTTAATATTTCCCTGAAAAACGACAATCATGAATAATAAATATATCAATCCATAAAACATTACCCTCATTTGTTCAGTCTCTTTCTCTTGTAAGAAAAAGTATATTATCACCCTCATACTTATTATTCATTTCTCTGTTAATCTTGTGAAGTAATTCATTTTTGTGTAATTTTGAAACAAGTTATGTTCCTTTATATTTTTTATTGTCTTAATTAGAAGATAAATCATGGAATATACATTGTTTATGGCTTTTGGCTATGTGTTTAATCCTACTCTATTGCATGCAGGACAATTCTCAAATTTATCATTTGGAGTACAGGGAATTCAAGAGGCTCAAGATCTGTATGCTATTATATTTATGTAATATGTTTTCACTTAAAATAAAATTCATCTTGGTATGATCAGTGCTTTCACATCATCTATAAAACTACTTTCATAACTATTGTTTGAACACAAACTCTCAGTATCATAAACTCTTCTGTTTCCAACGGATGTCTATCATCACTATCATAGTCCTCAAAATCTTCACTTGAATAATGACTCGTATTTAATTAATAGAAAAAAACATTACTATCTATATCCATATACTTTTTTTCATTAACAGATTCAACTACTGCATTTTTTTTATTAAGTAATTTTAAAATGGTCCTTAACGACAACTGAATGAAATGTCATTTCACCTGATTGTTAATATCTTTTATTTCATCAAGATTACATCTTTAGTTGTTGAAAAAAATACAAATTTCTCCATGTTGTTGATGATGGTCTTATCTTTTCTTCTCAAGCTTCATCCTAAGGTTTTCTTTTTTGATACTTTTTCTTGTTCATTGCATTTTCTAGTTTTGAATATATTGCTGAGAGAGAGGAGAGACTTTTGTGAGAACTTTAATTAATATTCTTCCAGGTGTACTAAAAGCCCTTCCACTGAAGGAAAATGAAGAACTCATATTATTCACCATAATTGTTTTTATCCAATAGTGTTATATTTATCTTTATTCAATTTTCATCCTTGACATATTTTTCAGTCTTTTACAAATGTAGAGTTGAGTGAAAGTTGTCTTTTGTGTCTTGATGCATTGTATTTATGAAGTAAAAAAAAGTTTGTGGGTAAAATGTTTGAAGCACAGATTCATCTATAAAATTAAATGGAATTTTCATCAAGAAAATTTTAGTTTAAACGGAAAGTATCTATAAATTCCACAAGCTTTTCCTCCAAGAAAATGTTATTTTTCGTAAAGTTATCTATCTATATATTGCTAAACTCTCATCTTGTATATATGTATGTAGGTATGTTCCCGAAATACAGCCATAAATGGTACACGATAACGCAAAAACTTTTCGGCCCACCTTACTCACCATTCTCTTGTGGTGTGCAGTATCAAGTTTCGTTCAAATCGGGCAATGAAAAATTTATTAAAAAATCAATTCCCGATTCAGTCAAGTGCTCTTCGGGATTATTTGATCAATGCAAACAAACCGCAGCGATATAATTCCCTGGAGCTATTTTTTTTTTTCTTGAAAGATTTATTTTAAAATCTCAAACATTTAGTATAGACAAAGAACGATTTATTTTAAGCATAAAAAAAACCGCCATTTTGATCTCTAATACTTCCGTGTTCAATTAATAAATAAAATTGTGTTTAGAAGATTACGCACAATCATTTCTTCGACTTTCTTTTCTCCGTTTTTTTTCACATTGACACGCAATATCAAGTTTCGTTCAAATCGGCAAAGAAAAAAATTATTAAAAAATCATTCCCGATTCAGGCAAGTATTTTGGGATTATTTTATCAATGCAAACAACCTCAGCGGTATAGTTCGCCGGAGCTATCTTTTTTTTTTGAAATGATTTTTATCAACCATTGTCACAACGGGAACCCAACGGGTTCACGGGTCAATCTAGTACTCCATTCATATGGTGAATACAACTCATTGTGATGACGAATTAATATTCTTTAAAAAAATTATAGTGGGCACCTTCAAACACAAAAACATAAAAGATCTGTTGAGGAATATCTTTAAAATATATGCATTGTGATACATGTAATATTGATATTCTTAAAGGAAACAATAATAGATACCTTCAAACACAAAAAAACACAAGAACAATGAAGAGGGGATACTTGCATACTCCATTGAAAATATTGATGAAGCATTTAAAGGACATCTAAAAATAAGATTATTTTGCTTTAAAGAATACACCAATATCAATCATTGAGACATTTATGGTTAAACTAAGAACTGAAATTCTAATTTAAAATACATTGAGCAAAATCAATACTTTAAAGTTTTATATGGAGTAAAAATAAAAATGACAAGAAAAGGTGGTGAAGAAAACTCCCTACATGAAAACAAACCCTTACTTTATCACATCATTCCAAGATTTCTTACATTGTGATGTATATGACGAGCTTCTGAGATATTAACAAAATGTTAATGACAATGTGGAGGTAGTGGATTGTTATTAAAAAAGTAATGTTTTTGGATATAATACATCCTAAAATCAGATCCTCTTAAAAGCTTCCTCATACATGATTTACCAAAATAATAATGCTTAAAAAGCAGTTGGTAATATTCAAAACAATGATAATAATGCTTTCTATGGTCTGTTCTTGCTCACCTACATCCTCCAAAATGGAATCCTAAAGAGTATCTCATTATAAGAAATATGAGAATACATTAAATGTTAAAGATTTAAAGTTTCCAATGTCAATGAGAAATATTCCAAAATTTGCTATTTGAGTATCGAAAAATATGATGATTTTTTGGTGAAAAATGGAGGTGGTTAAAAGTGGGGTTTTGGTGAAAAAGGGAGGAAGATTTGGAAAACTTTGGGAAGAAAAGTCTTGAAAGGGGTCTAAAGGAAGTAAAACAATAGAAATTGTGAGGATTTTGTGTCAGTCAATAAGTTTCCATAATTTTCCTCATTCACTTACATGTACATTTTTGGAGTGCCCCTGAAGCCTCAAAGTCCTACTATTCCACCCCTCCTTCATGCACCCTAAGGCTGCAATGAGAGACCAAGCTCCCTTCCAGCAAGTGTTCCTTGTACAGTCCCTACTGGAACCTGCCTATGAGATGTGCTCACCCCACCATGCACAGAAAAAACTCCACACCTCATGCCATGAACATGCATGTGAGAATGGACACAAGTTCCCATGCGGTGAAGGCAATTTGATCAGCCTGAAGGATTAATGACCACAGATGGAAGAATGTCTCGACCAAACAATGCACTAGTGGAGTGAAAACGGAGAGGGATATGGCTGGACCGAGAGATGACCGAACGGCCGTGGGGTTCAAGTAAGATTGATGGGGTGAAGAAGGGATTGTGGAGATGAGGTTGTGAAGTGGTTTATTGGTGGATTGGAAAGCAGGGGGGTAGGACCGGTGGGGTAAAGGAGGATTGTTGATTGTTGAAAGGAGCAGAAGTGGGGGGGGAGGAAACAGACAGATGGGTAAAGGAGGGACTGTTGAAAGGAGCAGAAGGGAGGAAACAGACTGATGGGGTAAGAGGTTTGTTTGATTGTTGAGAGGAGCAGTAGGTGGGGATGAACATCACTTTACTTGCCACCACTTCTCATCTGACTGCTCCGACGAAATGCCATTATTGGCATTTCAATAATGCTGACTGGACTGGTTTACGAAACTTCTTTCTGACTTTCCCTGGAAAGACTACTGCCTCTCCTTGGGCAATGCCTCTATCTCTGCTGAATGTATAGCTGAGGTTATTGTTGCAGGAATGGAGGCTCATATCCCCTACTCTTTCAAGTCTATCTCGCGCGACTAATTCTTGGTTCAATAATTCCTGCTCTGTGGCCATTCATGCAAGGGATGTCGCATATCGGACATGGAAAAACTCTTCTTCTTCCGACTCCATTCAGCTTTCATATCCACCAGAAATCATTGCAAACATGTTATTCGAGGCAAAGCATTCTTTATTCAAAAGAAGTGTGACAACCTCTCATCTTCTTCAACTAATAGATCTTTATGATCCTGAGCTAAAAGTATCTCGAACAACTTCTGTCGCTCTACCTTCCTTCGCTTTTCCGTTCCAAATGATGCTATTGCTATCTCTCCGACTGATAATGCAACTCTTTTTGGTTCTCTTTTCTCCTCTAACTCCACACTGGATGACTCTAACATTCTATCTCCTCTGATGCTCCACTCACCAATCCTATGGCCATCCCGATAATCTATTTTTATACAGTCAAAAAATACTCCTCTCTCTCCTCTGGATAAGCAAGGCCTATGGGAAAGATGGCATTCCTCCCTGTGTCTTGAAGAATGTGCTTCAGAACTTGCACCATGCTTGCTTGTTTGTTTCATTTTTGTTAAAAACCAAACTTTTCCTTTTACCTGGAAATATGCCTTCGTACAGCCTATTTTAAAGAAGAGTGATCGTTCAAACCTTTATAACTACTGCCTATTGCTCTGACTTCCACTGTTTCCAAAGACTTTGAATGTCTTCTCAATTCCCATTTTCTCAAGCTTCTTGAATCTCAGTCTTCTATCTGACCACCAATACGGCTTTCACAGGCAAGATCTACAGGTGATATCCTTTCTTACATTAAGAATGTCTGGTTCTTCTTTGAGAGACTATGGGGAATCCTTTGTTGTAAGCCTTATATATCAAAAGCCTTTTGACAGAGTTTGGATGGTCTGATATCAAGCCCCTCTTTTGGCTTTTATCCTTCACTTGGCTCTCTCATATTGAGCTTTCTCTCTACCGCTCTGTCTCTGTAATTATCACTCTATCAACAACGGTGTACCTCAGTGTACCGTTTGTCTCCAACACTCTTCCTTCTTTTTATCAATTACCTTTCTTCTACAAATAACCAAATGCACTCATATGCTGATAACTTAACATACATTCCTCCATGTCTTTCCCTCTGCCTCATTTCCCCTCACTCAATCTACATCTCATTTCATCACAGCCACCTCTTTAATTCAGATTTGGCCAAGATCTCCCAGTGGGGCAAATGTAATCAAGTTAAGTTTAATGCTTGAAAAACTTAATTTCTTCTCATCTCTCTCTCTAAAACTCCTCTCAACTCTCCAATCTCCTCTGAAAGCTCTACAATTACACCATGTGACATACTAGGTATTACTCTAACTTCAAATTTATCCTGGAATCCACACATATGCAAATAGCTAAGTCCACCTCAAAGAAATTAGAGTCCTGTTAGATATGAATATATTCTCCTCTGAACAGTCCTCCAACTAATAAAAGATTGATTTGCCCTTGTATGGAGTACTGGTCTCACATCTGGGGAGGCTTCCAGTTCACGTACTACTGACAGAATTGAATACAAAATTATTTACTTGTCACTTCAATCTAACCTCAAACTTGCCCGCTCAAATTTGCCGCACAATAGGCTCTCTTTCTTTCTGCAGATATTACTTCGTTTTATGCAACCTTTCAGTATGACATACTCCGCTTCTCACCATTATTGATTGATGGTAGCGCACTGCCTATGATTACTCTCATGTTCACACTATCATTTTCAAGTATCTCAACTTACTATCTACTTCTACAATTGCATCTTAACTTGCTCATGAGACATTATCGTCGAGCTCAACATTTAAAAAAATTCTCATTTCTCTTTTTCTGTTGTTCAACTTTGTTGCATTCCAGGTCATTCCACCATTTGTTCTTCATTCAAGAGATTCTAAAACTAAACTTTCCACCTTTATCACTATCATCTTTTTTCCCAGATGTCCATTTTTAAAACATTTAATTCCTCCACATCTCTTCTATTCTTTACCATCTGTCTGACGACTTTGTCAGGTCAGGTCAATTAGATGTGCCAGTAGTGTCAGGTCAGGTCAGATTAGATCTGTGACTTGCTGCAGTTACCACATAAATCTGTACTAACCTGTTCCAGTCGGGTTGTCGCAACGAAACCGTCTCCGCCACAAGTTTCTGTGAGGAGGGTGTATGATAGGGACACCCAGCAGGATGAAGAACAAAACTCTCAAAGGGTGGAGAGCTCCTTGTGAGCCAACGGCCATCCATATCTAGTGCCTAACTGTGTCTGCAGACGTCTCCTGCAGTTGGGTTATTCTTATTAGGAGGTTGTGTCAGGATTTGCACTCCGGCCAGCGTAAAACCCTTCATTCCGCAAAACATTCTAAAAGCATAAAAAGTCTGAAACCCACACCGTGGAGTAACTCCTGTGCAGCTTCCCTTGGCAGGCAGCTCACCAGATGACGGGATTTGGACAAAGTCTTAGGGACCCCCAATCTTTGATATAGAAGGGAAACACAGGTAAACCTTCCGGGTGAGATTGCGGTCGTGTGTGTCGGAGTGGTGAGTCGTCCACCAGACGGCGGTCTCCTTGGGTCAACCTGAGGTGGTCCCTTTGGGTAGGTGCTTGAAATATCCTATCCTAAAAGAAGGATGATCACCTGTCTCTGTTATCACCTGAGCTCAAGTGTTTGGACATCAGTTTGCAGCACTCTCTGAGTTCAGAGACCGATTGCGGTGAGATCATGGCAGGTGGTTACATCTACTCTTGGTCTGGTTGCTCTGATAGTTACCTTGCCAAAGGAGTTGCTGCAGCTGTGTCCAAGATGTGACTCCAATGATAATTGAGGTAACACCGTCAACGAGCGTATTATGAGATTAAGGATTCCACTCCTTGGTGTCATTTTCCCTGGTCTCTGTATATGCTCAGACTGAGGCAAGTGATCTCACCGTGAAGGACGCATTTGATGCCACACTAGAGATAATGATTGATCAGTGCCTCAAGCGAGATACACTTCTAGTGTTAGGGATTTCAATGCAGACTGGAACTGATAGGGATGGTTAAGAGACATGTGTTGGTCCCCATGGGTCTGGAACTCAACCAGAATAGCACTAAGTTCCTTGACTTCGCAAGAAGTCATGGACTCAGGTGGCTGGTTCATGTTTCAGTGCCCACAGGCTCATCACTGGACTTGGTATTCCAACGCTGGCGGTGTGGCAAAGGAGATTGCCCATGTTCTCGTTGATAGTCACTGGAGGATGATCCAGAACTGCAGGGTCTACCAGAGTGCTGAGTTGTTCAATACAAAACACACGCTTGCTGTAGCAACTCTGAAGTTGCAGCTTAAATCCAGAGAATGGTACCATCCCAGCCTAGCTGGATGTTGCAAGCTCAAGGATGAGAGAGTAGCTGAGGAGTTTGCGAAGAGGCTGAGTGGAGATTTGTGGGTCTGGGTGCTTATGGGGATCCTGAAGTGCTTTTAAGACCACCGTTCTTGATGTTGCCAGTAGATATCTTGGAACTCACGTTGGGGTGAAGAAGAATTTTGTCTCAAGAGACACTTGATACCATTGACCAGAGTCGCAGGGCCAGGCTGAATGGCAGAGCTGAGCTGTTCAGGGAGGTGAGGCGTTAAAATTGTACGTGCACTAAGGGTGGACAAGGAGCCGATGTGCGAGGAATTTGTGAGGGGTGAGCATCACCTGTGGTCAAGTGATTGTCATCTTGCTTACAGGGGAATTCACGCATTGCGTTCCTCCAAGCCCATCCCTCGGTGTACTGCAGTTAGAGCAGAGGGTGGAGTGCTTTTGACAGAGGAGTCCGAAGTGAAGGCCCACAGGCCAGTTACTTTAGCAGCTGTGTCAAGCTGATCCAACAGCTTTCGAGTTGGATGTCAGGGTGTTACAATCCCGATTCCCGACCCTCCAATCAACTGTGATCCACCTTCTTTTGTACAAAGACAGACTGCGGTGAACAGGTTGAAATGGGGGAAAGCTCCAGGGATCTGTGGCATCCATGCTGAACTTCTCTAGGCTGGTGGAAATGCTGTATTCATGTCATTGCATCCACTTCTGTGCTCTGTCTGGAACACAGGAATCATCCCAACTGACTGGAAGAGGGCCTTGTTGTGCTTCTCTGGAAATGGAAGGGTGATTTCAAGACTGCAACAACTACCGAGGGTTGACACTGCTCTCAGTGCTGGGCAGGTTTTTGCTCGGATAATTATTGATGGGGTTTGCCTCCATCTGCCTTGAGCACCAGCGTCCAAGCAGTCAGGCTTTACATCAAAGAGGCCAACGGTTGACCAAATCCTTTCTCTTCGGTCCTCACTGAACACAGCCGAGAGTTTGGCAGGGGCTGCTTGCAGCTTATGTTGATCTCTGTAAAGCATTTGATTCAAGTGAATGGGATGCCCTCTGGAGGATTCTTGGTCTTTTGGGGTGCCACCAAAACTGATCAATCTGATGTCTGAACTATACTTTCAGAGGTACTGAGAGTGCTGTGATACATGGTGATATATCTCTGACTTATTTCCATTGTTACTGGAGTTTTCAGGGTGTGTGCTGGCCCACACACTTTTCAGCACTTTTTCTGGACAGGATTCTGAGGAGGATGTCAGAGGGATTATGCTGCCGTGCATCGTTTGGGAATGTCAATATCTCTGACCTTGATTTCGCAGATGATGCAGTCATCTTTCGGAGACTTTAGATATTCTTTTGGGGCCCGCGAGGTGCTGAATGAGAGTCGGAGCCGCTGGGATTACGGGTTTCCTGAGTCAAAACTAAAATCCAGGCTTTCTATGACATCTTGGATGCTGCTATCCTGTCTGTACCTGTTTGTGGCGAGGATGTTGAGGTCACGGAGAGATTCACTTACCTTGGCAGTTATAGTCATGTCTCTGCAGTTATAGCTGTGAGCCAGAGGTCAACAGATGTCTGGGTCGGCCTGGGGAGTCATGGATTCACTGATCATGGGTTTTGGCACTGCCGGTACCTGTACGGAAGGACGAAAGTCCGAGTCTTCAGGTCCTTGGTGCTTCCAGTCTTGCACTATGGATGTGAGACTTGGATTCTGACAGGGATCTGATACGGAGATTTAATTCCTTTGGTACCAGGTCTCTTTGGAGAATCCTTGGCTATCGATGGTCGGACTTTGGTGCCAACGAGCGATTGCTGAAAGAGACTCAAATGAGATTTGTTACCTGCAAAGTCCGTGAGCGTCAGCTGCGGCTGTATGGACATGTGGCTCATTTTCCTGACGCTGATCCTGCTCACCAGATTCTCTCAGCGAGGGAGTCTCATGAGTGGAGGAGGCCAAAGGGCCGACCACATGCCTCGTTGCAGCAGGTTGATTCAGCATCGGAGATGTGGATGGGCCTGGCATTCTGCCTGGGGATGGGGTATGGCCCTGGAGTACTGGTGGAAAGTGGACAGGGACGCACTGCTCCGTCGAAGCTCCAATACCTGACCTGACCTGACCTGCCTGACTATTTGAAAATTTTATTCTTGGCCTCTATTGTGGTTAAGCTTTTCCCCAATTCTTCACTCACTTTGTTATGTTATTGCCCTTTCCTTCTTTGCTTCCTCCTTCAAATGTTTTATAATGTTCTTTATCTTGAGGATCTTTACTCTGCCACTTTTTGTGTACTTCTTTCTTTTTTTGAGTGCTTCTTGTACTCCAAAATTCACCATGTTTCGTATTCCTTTTAAACCCTGCCAGTGCATATTCCACAAATATTCTGGCTGTCAGCTTTATCCAAGCATTTTTAATGTTGGTCTATGTCCATCTACATCTTCAGATATTACAAGCTTCATCTCATTTTTCAATCTTTTAAAATTTTTCTCTTATTTTCGCATATTTGAGCTTCCAAACTTTTACCAAGGAAATTGCTTCAGGCATTTCTGTTTGAGGTTTCAGATGTGTATGTATTCATATACACACACAGACACACATAACCATTCATTGGAAGAAATAAGTATCTTATTTTCCTATGAACGTTCACAACAATTAAAAATTACTTCTCAATAGTTATTTCTGTGATGGGTAAAATTAACCATTCTTCATGAAGGCTGGGGTGTCAATATATTATTGCTGATTTTGCATCAACAATATTACTGATATATAAAAACAATTCTGTCATTATGACAAGACACCAAACAAACTGTTTCACGTTTTTTTGTTCAATGTTCTTCATCAGACCAAAACAAACAATATTACTATTAACATGAGAAAAAAAAATCAGCTAATTGTCAAGAACAAAACAATATTAATTTCAATAAAGTTGAACATAATGAGATAAGAATCAGCAGGAGCATACATATTCTTTCAAAATCTCCTGATCAAAGCTATCACAAAAGAATGGAGAGCATCTGGTCATTCAGCACAAGCACACATCTTTCCAAGCTTTCGTAATATAATCAGCTCCAGCAGGATTATTACATTTTTTGTAAGTTTGAGTATGTTAAGCTTGACAGACTGGCAGGTTGATCCAGCAGCATATGGATCTCCCTTAAAATTCCACTCCATTCTTTTTCAGCCTCAAACCTGAAACAAAATTAGGCCATCTTTCATGCAATGTCATTGCAGACAAAAAGTCATTTATGTGAGCATTTTTTTTTCATTGAAATGTTATGTTTTCAAAATCAAAATTACACCATTTGTACAGGGTGGGGCATTTATATGTGACAGTTTATTATCCTCATAACTTTTTGTTTCTAACCAAATAAAACAATTTCTGCACAACATAGGCACATAATTTATGTTTTAATCAATTTTGATTCTTTATTTCTTAAAAATTACATCAGACAAATGGGCCCCTTTTGAATTCGTGCATTCATGACAGCGGATCATCATATTGTTCATTACCGCAAGCAATGTCTCTTGATTATAGAGCGGAGTTTGCAGTGATGTTTGCCTTCAATCATCGATCGATGTTGGATGTTCCTTATAAACTTTACCCTTCAGAAATCCCCATCAGAAGAATCTGGTGAGTTAAATCTGCCAAATCAGTGTGCCTCATCTGTCATGATGACCTTGTTTGTGAAATTGGCATGCTCATTGCATTTAAAAAAAAATAAAATAAAATGCTCATTGCATTAAAGTGCTCCATCATTAAAATGCTCAAGTATTATCTGTAAAACAAAGGAACAATAATTAGTTATGCCAAGACTGCTTCCGCTCGAAAGATTGAAATGTGTCAGATATAAAGCCCCACCCGTATAAACCTTAGAGAATTCAAAATTACTTGGCCAATCACCAATTTTGGCAACTTGTTGAGGGTCACAATGAGCCGGCCATGAGTACAAATCAAATTGGCCCCTTAACCCTGAGAGTGGGGGAGATGAACCCAACAAAAGGTACATATATACACACACACATGATTACAGGTAAAATTTGAACATAAAAAGTGGGTGGAGTGCAACCCATTTTTTGTTCATAAGAGGGGAGGTGCAACTCGAATTTTTTATAAAGGGAAATGGAAACAGCCAGAATTTTTTTTTACAAGGGGGTAGTAGGCGCAACCTCAATCTTAATAAAGAGGGAGGGGTGCAAACCCGAATTTTATAAGGTGAGAGGGTGCACAACTAATTTTTTTATTATAAAGGAGGATGGTTGAAATACCCATCACGATACCATAATTTGCTTCCAGAGGGAGCGGATATTTACTCGTTATCTAAAACAGAATATTTTACATTTTTTTCAATTTCAATAGCATGTATTTTGATAAGTGAAATGCAAGGAGTGAAGTTTTATTCTTTGCATAAGGAAGGTCATCGAGTCAATAAATCAATCGCAGATCGAGTTCTTGTCCTCAAATCCTTTATTAACATTATGCCAATCCAGTCACTATTCCTTGTTATCCCTCCTTAAGCTAGCTTTCTACTCATCTCCCACTGTTTTGTTCCTCGGTTTTCTGTTTTTAATATAAATTTGTAAGGTGAGTCATTCTATCAGCGTGCTTCTTTCCAGTCACTGCAAGACCTAAAGTCTTGTGCCTTCATTATTATTTAGATTGTCTCAGTAGAAGTGTGGTTGCATAATTAAAACATCAGTTGTGAATACTGCTTTGCTGCCATGATATCTGCATGATCATTTACATGCTGGCAAATCTGGTATGGTATGTATGGTGAGCTTGTTTTTGGCCTAGTAAGTGTGCAGACAGTAATAGCATAGGAAATGCCAGCTGATGAGGAGGTGGATGAATTGATGAACAATCGAACCAGTTGGCAGACTGCACTGGCGACAAAGCAGCAGAAATCTTAGTCTGGCAGAATGCATGCACAAAAGCTAGAAGATTGTTAAAGTTAACTTCATGACCATGCAGTAAGTATGACACAAACAAGGATACACATGGAAATGCAGACACAGAAAGAGACCACTCAGCCCATTATGACTGGCATACTCAACCAATCCAGGAAATGTAATCTAAACAAGAAAAAAGTTTGTGTGAAGGGGTGATGGAATTGGAGGAAGGGAAGAAAGGAACGAAGCAATGTAATTTGTGTAGAAATTGTATTGAAAACGCCAAAACAGTGTGGGGGTGAGGAAACTAATATATATATCATAATATTATAATATAATTTATTATATATATATATATACCGATGTCCGTATAAAAAGTACGGTACTGAGCCTGCTTGTGCTCACTTACACAACTTGAATGAAGGGTTGCCGTTATGTCTTTCGCAACATTCCAGCAATATTTAAAATAATAAAAAATATATTATATATGATTGGTGAATGTGACTGCGCCTCATTTGTGATTTTTTTTAACAGGTCGTGCCTTTAAACCGTTGTCTCATCTGAGTCGTCGCGCTAGGAGTCGTGAGCAGAAGTCAATCTGAAGTTTCTGGCCAAGCTTGCAAAACACCTTCCAAATCCTACAATGCTGCAGCAAAATCTATGGGGAAAGAAACAATTGTGCAAACATGTGCATTTGAATGGCACAAGAGGTTCAAAGAGGGACGGGAGGAGGTTGAGACTATCTATGGTCTGGAAGACTTTCAAACGAGCAGAACGGCGGACAACATCGAGCGTGTGAAGTAGATGTGCGCGCAGATCGTTGACTCATGCGTGCGGATGATTTGCTGAGAACTTCCATCAACAAGACCTGTCTGAGCATCATCACTGAAAATCTCATGCGGCAACGTGTGCACAAGAATGCGACCCCAAGCTTTGGCCGAAGACAGAAACAGCAAGAGTCACTGTCTGTCAAGACAATCATTCATCACCTCGAGACGATCCACACCTGCTCGGGAGAGTCGTCAGTGGAAAAGTCCGGCATCAACCAGAACCAAAGAAACAAGGATGTAGAAGTTCGAATCAAGGTGTTGTCATCGCGTTTTTTGACATCAAGGCATAGTCCACTTCGAGTTTCTACCACAGGGTCAAACAGTGAATCAATACATGGACTAGAGATCAACTTCCGGCCCTCATGAGATCAGTCCGGACAAAGAGGAGGAATCTTGTGGCAAGAACATATGCCTGGGTGCTCCACCATGACACGCCCCTGTCACAGTGCCGCTGAGCAATCCTAAAAGTTTCTGCAGAGAGAAGCGTTAACCTGAGCAAACCCCCGTTTCCGCCAGATTGGCACCTTGTTGATTTTTTTTCTATCCCTAAGCTTGAGGGGTGATCAAGGGGACCCGATTTCCTGACTTGGACGGCCATCAAAAGGGCCGTGATGACAAGCCTCCGAAAGGATTCCAGAGAAGCCTTCCCGGGGGTGCCACAAAGCGTGAAGAAGAGGATGGACAAGTGGTAAGACGGAGTGAACCTATTTTTGAAGGGGACAAGCTGTGATTTCAATATACTTTTTTGAAATTAAATTTCTGTGAAGCTCAGTCCCGTCTACTTTTGGGATCAGACCTTGTATTTATAACAGTATGCAACGTGGTGTCTGTCTGTTTTGTTCATCTGTCTCTTGGCTTACGGTGGCACTTCCACACTGGTTTGAAACAGCTTCACACGCAAGCAAAGCTTTATATTAAATTTTTAATTGCTTTCCAGTAAATCTTTAAAAATCACCTGAACATCTGGATTAAATAAGATTTAATACAGATCGTCATGGGAGTAACACCAATTTAAAAAGCTATATTTGTCCTCTCTTTGAGATAAAATCCAACCTCTGCCACCCGATGTGCAGCCACCATTTTGTTGGCGATACAAACATATTCAGCAGCTTTACTCTGAGTGACCAAAATTGCCAACAACAATCAACTTTAAGGTTCATAGAAAGAGTTTTCCAATCACTGGGGACATGGACTTTTATTAGTACGATATATTTATATCAAAGAATAAATCACTCATAAGCCAGAGCACAATATAATAATGCAACAATCCACAGATCACACAAACCATTTAATATCTCCCTTCCGTTTTTGACAAATGTCCCTCTCTCCCCTTGATTCTAAGTATTGCGTCCAAGTTTATTTTTAATCACATCTACTGTTCCTGCTATTTTCACAGGAGACGCATTCTGTATCCTGTATTGACAATCTGAGAACACACCTGCCTTCTTCGATCTTAATTCCTTTTTTTTTCCCCTCTCTCCGTTTATGCCGCTTTTCCCTGTTCACTGGCACAACCTGGGTAAAAATAAAAACCTTTTGCATCTATTTTATATGTACCTCCATTATCTTAGGTACTTCAATCAAACCCCTCATAAGGCCATGCTGTCTATGTAGAATGTCCAGTCTTTTCAGCACTCTTCCAGTTTAGCAACTAGCCCTTAACAATCTGGTAGTTGTATGCTGAACTTCTTCCAATAGCGTCTAGGTCCTTACTTATAAACTATATATAATAATAGGTGTGTGTGTGTGTGGTCTGTGTGTGTGTGTGTGTGTGTGTGTGTG
Source organism: Eptatretus atami (assembly GCA_035128595.1). Lineage (NCBI taxonomy): Eukaryota > Metazoa > Chordata > Myxini > Myxiniformes > Myxinidae > Eptatretus > Eptatretus atami. Next base: position 127,051,436 of record CM068956.1, read on the forward strand.
TCAGTGTCACCTCCAGCCATAACGCCAAAACCATGAAACCTAACGACCCAATCTTTGATGCATACGAAGGAACTCCAAGGGGGCATGAATCAAAACTGGGTGTTTGGGTGAAGTTAAACAACCCTTTTGAAAATAATTTACTGCTTAGTTAATTTAACCTTATTCAATGCAATCCTTTGTCACCTCAATCTCTCTGGGGTCTTGATTTCACTTTTTTTTTTTTGGATAATCAACATGCCATGACTTTGGAACAGGTCACAATGGTTCTTCATCTCTCTCTT
>CM068956.1:127086185-127104544 GCA_035128595.1 Eptatretus atami
ATATATATATGTATATATCCATCCATTGGGACCATACTCTGTGCAGAGCGTTGGTGCTGCCTGAGCAGTCTCGTTAGCTATTGGACACAATCCTGGATGTGTCGCCACTTCAACACAGGATACCAGCATGCTGGTACTCATTTTGCTGACCCCAGAAGGATGACAGGCCGAGTTAACCCCACCTGGTATTAATTCAACAGCTGAGCAGGATTTGAACTCAGGAGCCTCGGATCCAAAGCGCACCACCCTAACCATTAAGCTAACACCAGGCATAATATATATAATTTTTTTTTTTCACTGCATAGAATTGATAACCTTACTTGAGTGACCAAACAGGATGGTGGAAATAATTGGGCCCATTAAAGTAGTCTAAGAGATTCATCAGCTCAAAACTTTGAAATAGGTCATTGAAATTGTCCAACAAAGTGAAGTTCACTGTTTGTGGCATAAATTGTTTTTTTTTTCAAATTCCATAAACATCATATTCCATTCTGTCATTTTATCATTTGATTCAACTTTAATAAATTACTTACTTGTTACTTGCAATGTCATACATTTCTACAGAGGCTGTAAGACCATTGTCCACAACTCCAGCCACGACCCAGATCTTATTCTTGTGCACAGTCGCACCACAGAGGGAGCGGGCCACATTCATGGGAGGCAGCTCTTTCCATTCAAATTTTTTCGGATTGTATACCAACATCTTGTTTAAGCACTTCCTGCACACAGCACATGGATTTGTTAGAAACTTCCATTACTCTGGAAATGCCTTTCAGACATTCAAACAACAATCATAAAACATTTTTTAACCTCATCATATGAATCTTTTTTGCATACCTCATATTAAAAATCCTTACCAGATTTTTCTTCGTCTGTAAGATTGATTTTGATCATAACATATATGCAAACCCCAATGAAGTTCATAAAGGGGAATGTAGAAGTAAAATCTTCTACTTTTCTGAAACATTTTGCCTTGATAAATCTTATTTATTTGCTTCCCTCCACCCTCCCCAGCTTCTCCAGGACATACCTGTTCTTTCAGGAACCTCTTCCTCTTTAACTGCACACCTTCACTCGTTTGTTCTTCTTTCTCCCATTTGTGAAACTGCTTCCCAGAGGTGTTTCAATTCCCTCTTTTCTCCAGGGCTTTAAGCTGATAGTACACTACCATCTCATCTTCTTCCCAATTCCCACAAACAATCTATTATATGCCCACTAACTCGACCTAACCCAACCCTCTTTGCTGCAATTTACTCTCTTACTCTTACTCTTTCTCTCTCTCTCTCCTATTTTCCTGTTCATTCATTCCCTTGCACACCTATGGCCCCACTCCCACACTGTCTGCACATTGCCTTTTTACCCACTCTTCCATGAGCCTAGACCTCCCTCATCCATCCATTCAGAAACTTCCATAAAGAGTACTCCAATAAATTTGTTAAATATAATTTTAGCTTTATTTAGTAAACCCTTGCTGACTGCCTTTAATTAGTTTAAATTTATCTAAATGGTTCCCCATCTGATACCAAATTAATGTCTATAACATCTTCCCAGAACTGAAGTTAAACTAACAGGGTTATACAGTGGTTCTCCCAAATCCTATCTGGGACTTTTCTCAAATAACCATGTTACATTTTCTACTCCCTCAGTCTCTGGTACCTGTACTGACTCCAATGAGCTATTAAAGATGTCGGCTAACATCACACTTATCTGCTCTGCCACTTCCCTCAATTTTCAAATGCATATTATCTGATCCCGGAACTTCATCCTCTCTTAGCTTTCCTAGCTTCCTCCACTCCGACCTCAAACTCCTCCAAAAGCCTTTCCTCACCTCATAGATCGATTCTCTTAGCTAGCAGTGATCGTTTTTGTATAAATATTGACTCAATATAACTATATAATAAAGTTGCCATCTCACTTTGATTACTAACAAATCTTCCTTGCTATCCTTCAACGGGCCCATTTCTCTGTTGGTGATGGCATTTCTGTTAGCTTGTCCCAATCTGGAGCACCTAACTCTCTCTCCTCATACCCTCAACATTTGCTTTCCTGGAATCTAATAGCTTTACTATACTATTTGGAACTACACCTCTTCATAGAATGCTTGCACACATTCAATATTGAGGTCACTTGTCCCAAAATGCTTTTCTACCTTCACCCTCTCCACCATATTGAGATCATTGCTTAGAAAGAGGTCTATCACTACACTGCCCCTCATGTGATATCAACAAATGGGCTTAAAAAGCAATTCTGCACTACTTGTGTAAATTCCACATCTGCTTTCCCCTTTAACTGTTCCGAGACCAAATCTATCCATGGCAAGTAAAAATCCCCCATTATGAATACTCTTCCTTTACCACATGCCTTTGTGAATTATTTATGAACCCTTCTATCCTGCTCTTCCCTCACATTAGGAACACTATAAAATCATACCACGAGTAATTTAAAATTAATATTATTCCCATTCCTAATCTCTATCCACTGAAAATCCTCATAATTAATTCCCTCCGTCATGACACCCATTTCACTCATATCAATTCAATAATGTCTTTTAGGCAATATGATACAGGTCCTCCTATTTTCTCTTTCCTATCACACCTTTACATCCTGTAGCGTTCTCATCCCATCGTTCAATTTCTTTCCTCAATACACCTTGTCTTGCTTAATGTAACTATCTCATACTCCTCGTTATCGAATGTAGCTTCAAGCTCCTCCGTGTTATTATTTAAACTCCTGGTATCATGGAGTGTATACTTGCATTCCGATAGAAATTTTTTCCGATATAGTATTTTAAACTTTTCCCTTGTTTAAATTACCTCCACTCCGAAGGTAGAAGAAGGTTATGTTTTCACCCCTGTCTGTCTGTCTGTTAGATGTTTGTTTGTTTGTGTGCAGGATATTTGGATGAAATTTTGTGGACAGGTTGGGTGTGTGACAAGGACGAACAGATCAGATTTTGGTGAAGATCTGGATCCGGATTCGACTACTCGAAATTTTAAAAGTGATTCTTCACCATTGAGAGATAGGGCCAATAACGATATATATAGCACGATGTCTCAAAAAGTTGTGAAACGATTCAGACAAAACTTGGTGGACATGTTGGTTGTATGACAAGGACAAATTGATTCAATTTTGGTGAAGATGCGAAACCGTATCTGATAATATTTTGATTCTTCACCATTGAGAGATTGGGCTAAACCGATATATACAATGTATATATGTATGTATGATGTTTACTATATATATATATTACTTATATATATATTATATATATATATATATATATTATTGTTGCGGATCCAGGGTGGCGGATTCTCACCCGGTCCTCGGCGCCACCCTCACCACCACCGTCTCCGGGGTTTATAACCGGCCGGCTCAGCACAGGCCTCGGTCACGCGCCTTCAATCGCGATACCAACGTAATCCTCAACCTTGCCAGTTGGGGAAATAGAACCCCTGGTTACGACTGGTTTTGTCAGAGACAGCGGAGTCTAACAGTCTGTAACCATTTTTTTGGTGTTATATGCCAATCGAACGGATTGTTCCTCACGCGACACGAATTAATCCATAGCGGCAACTTCATACGAATTAACCAGATTTATTGGGGAACATAGGGATCACAACACAAGCAAAATTCACGACAATGTTTTATTAACAAACCCAACCCGTTCTTAACTAGGGACCCGGTCTACAGTTCGAGGGGATCGCTACCGAAATATGCCTTATACAACACGTGCAGCCAAAGACAAACAGCATGCAAGACAAGACAGAGTACTTGGTGATGGCTCATGGACGAGAGGAAAGCGTCAAAAGGGAATCACAACAGGCGGCTGTCCACGGATTCGAACTCCAGCTCGAATGCACCGCGCGCGGTCTCCGCGCGCTCTGACCTCGCGTAGGATCGACGATGCGCCTCAGCTGATCTCTCTCTAGGTCCAGGACACAAATCCAGGCCTGGCCCGTGCACCAGACAAGGCCCAAATCGAGGTTCTGGGCTCCGGCAAATGTGTCGAGCCGTTGGTGTGAGCAGGGACCGTCAGAAGCTCCGGCGTCTCCTCTCCTGCCTTCCCGCCTCGAAGCCCGACTTCCGCTTCGTCCTCTCAGTTCCTCTCTCTGTCGAATCACCTTTTCTTTCTCGGCCGATGGCAGACTCGACCCTCAGGTTCAGCGTTCTCTCCCGGCCGATTCACCACTGCCTTTTCTTTTCTCGCTCGCCTCGAAGCCGGCTGCCGTCCCTCTCACGGCAGAATCCTCGACGTGCAGGCAGCCTCTCAAAGGTTCGCTCGCTTCGAAAACACGAGCACTCTTTCGAGAGCGACTGTTCTCCACACACAGCTCTTTTCACGAAGCCTTCGTTTCTCGCTTCGAAGCGACTCCGAGCACGCCTCGAGAACCCGACGCTCATCCAAACAGAAATCCTTTTCTCTCGTTTCTCCTTTTTCCGCTCCTTCGAGCACGCCTCTCTCGGCGAAACCCAACCAAAGGCCCTCCCCTTCACGTCACTTCCTCCCTCTAGCCACACCCACTCTTCAGTCCACACCCCCTCAGCCGAACCATCCCGGGTGGGGTAGGAATCAGAGGGATCTCTCGTTTCACCACCACTGTACGAACATAAAAACAGTCTCTTACCCTCCGCGACAACATGTTACGTCCATTTTACCACACAACCTAGCTATACATGCATTTAATGGGGATCTGAGCTAATCTATATTTAGTAGTCCAATAAGGAACATTTCCTTAATATATATATATATATATATATAAATATAAATCTAACAATATATATATATATATATATACTGTATAACACGATATCTCAAAAAGTTTTGGACAGATTTGGATGAAACTTAGTGGGCTGGTTGGGTACATATGTGACAAGGACTAATTGATTCAATTTTGATGAAGATCCGAATCCAGATCTGGATACGAGAATTTTTTAATTTTTAAAGTGATTCTTCACCATTGAGAGATGGGGCCAAAAACGATATATATCATGATATTTCAAAAATGATTGGCCTCAATATGTTCTCCTGGATCAGGCATTGTGTCGCAGAGGTATGCACTCTCCGTAGTACTGCCCATCTCATTTATTTTGTGCTGGCCATGAACCAATAATGTTGTCAGTTGCATTTCTTTCCTTTTGAGCTTCTTCACCTTCCTCAAACTTAAAATTCCCCAATTCCTCTTCAATTCCAATTGCAAACCCTCTGGTGCCCGTTGTGTTTAGCCCATGACAATTCATTCTGGCAACGCTCCCTTTGCCCCCGAATGAATTCCTGTTGTCAACAACATTCTTCCAACCATAGTTGAACATTTATCACTGTGCTCACAAATTATATTCATTTTCCTATTCTCAGAAGAATACCAGTCAACATTGCCTCACAAACCTTTGCTTTGAGTCAGCTACCCAATATCCTGTACCTATTTTTTAAATCCTCTGAGTAACTTTACCTACATAATTTTCTCCTACATGTACAGTACCACTACCAATGTCTTCCTTCCATGACACATACCTAAGTCTTTAAATTTTCCTTCAATATCATTCACTCGCAATTCTTTGAAACAACACAAGTTTGTTTATATTCCTCCTCCCAAAGATGGCATACTCTGAAATGCTGCACCATTGGATGCTCATGAGAATGCAGATTGTTAACCACAATATGAATTCCTATTTAGAAGACATTTTAATTGTGACTTAATTTACATGAAAATATAACTACTCTCTGATTGTGCAATGGACTCCTCCTTCTTCTTCTTTAATGGCCACAATTATTCTCACGTTACATTTTAATTGTGACTTAATTTACATGAAAATATAACTACTCTCTGATTGTGCAGTGGACTCCTCCTTCTTCTTCTTTAATGGCCACAATTATTCTCACGTTCTTTTGGAGTTGGCTGGGGGGAAGCTTGACCCAAGTCTCTCACAAACTGGCTGGGCCAGGCTTGACATTTGACTAAGGTTGGGGCAGGAATTTGCAATTTGGCCAGGGTGCCGGCAATAGCTTGCCTACTCATTGCAAAGGACACCGAGGGATCTTTAACGTACACCAACTAATTCCGGCAGACGGGACTCCAAATTTAACATCTGTCCAAGGGGCGGCACACATATTGATGATTCACCCTGCCTGTGAAACACAGGGATGACAGTTTATATATGGACCAATTTAAACTGGGATCTGGGGTTTTACCCTGGCATTTCCAACTGGGAGCCATGTGTTCATCTTGGAACTTGGAGCCATGTGTTCATCTTGGAACACGAAGTAGGACAATCTGAGTTTTATTTTTTGGATGATTATTGCACGTATAGATTTCTTTAGTTTTCGTTTCCTGAAAGATTCTTCTTTAACCCTGTGTTAAATCTGGTTTACCCCTGCATTGACTGCTTTGTGCTGAAGTTTCAAATAAACATGACCATGACTTTTGATTGTGTGACTTGTATAGTTTAGTAGTAATAATCTTGACAAGTAAATCAATAAATACACCTTTGTCTTTTTCGATTGTCATGATTTGGCAAAGGAGAAAAAAGTTAAAATCAGTAGTATTGCTTGTGAATGAGGAGCTTACTTTTCTGGTGTCTTTCCTCCAAGGACGTACACCAGTCCTTTGTGAGACACCACAGAGTGACCATATACCTTATATGGCAGTGGATCGGATTCTCCCCATTTAAAAGACCTGAAAAAAGTGGTATAACAGCAAAAGATCTTAAAAAACACAACGTGCAAATGAAATATTATTTTTCATTTTGCTAAAACCATTGTATCAATCCAAGAAAAGTCAAATATAATGAGGCTGTTTGGGTCATCACATTTCTACACCATCAAATTTTCCTTTTATGCTATTTGTTTATAAATACCCTTTTTATTTGCTTTAATTCTATTCAAATTAGCTTTTGTTTTAACCCAAGCTTCTATAAAAGATGACTTCAACTTAGGTCTACAATTACTGACAATCTGAGAGGTATTTTCAGGACCTTCTTAGCTCCAGAAAATAAACTTGAAGATTAAAAAGGTACATACTCTCCAAGTGACCTGTTTTTCACGGGTTAGACCCACATATTGATATCAAAACCCGCTGACCTGCGACAGCCATCATAAATCCCCCTCACAAGGATAAATATGTAATGTTTCCAATACGTAGGTTTGAAGACATTCGGCATGTCATGACTATGTATAATTCAAAGTTGATTTATGTAAACTATCAATTTGTTTACCCTTGATACCCTCACCCATATTCTTATTATTCATTTAAAATTCACTTTATATCTACAACACTTTGTAATCAAGTTAAACTTTTCTTGCAGCAGCAATGACCAGAGAGCATTATTTCATTAATCGAATCACAACTTGTAAATAAGCAAAACGTCATAATACCCAAAGTTATTTTATTGAGCAATATCTAACTGGCAGGCAGGTGCAGTCCAAACTTGCATTCATTTAAAAGATAGAGAACAAGGGATATATGAAGCATATCGCTCCAGCACAGAACATAACAAAACAACTGATGACTGACTCTCCTTCTCCCTCTTCCCTGTCACTGTGCTTTACCGTTTACTGTACAGATACTGAAAGCATGAACATTCGCAAAAGCTCCTCCCTCTACAAACTGGAGAAGAGTCAGTCAAAATGAATAGATATTTCTATTACCAGAACCTGATAGAAATTTCTCGTTAACATGAGACAGTTGAATATCCAGAAGGAACCAAATTTCCCAAACTCTCATGAACTTACCACACAGCTTAAAGTCTATCTACAATATTATAACTTGCTACTTTTTCACTCTCTTCTGCCTTTCAAATGAACATCTTGCCACAGCAAAGATTACACAGTAATATGAAGTAAACAATTCGGTCCACATCAAAGCATAAGTACACAAAGTGTCAATGTCACACCAAACCAATACACTGCATAATAGTTGCTCAAGTATTTTGCAGCAAAAACAAAACTGTCCTTTTCATGTACCACGAGCACACACTCCCCCCTACTTGAAAGATTATGGATTAATGGGGATCTTTCATTCAGTGTGAATCTTGTTTGAGTTCTTGTCTTTACAGTAGATGAACGTTGACTGCGGCGAGGCAAGAATTCCAAATATCTCCCTTCCCCTCCTCATTCCAACACTCTCTCTATACTTCCCCCATCTACTTTGTTCTACCTCTCACCTCCCCCCCCCCCACCCCACCCACACCCCACAACCACCAACACATGTCACACACTCGTACCACTTGTCCTCTGACACTAATTTCCCAAAGATCTTTATGAAAAACATATCTCCACTTTCTTATCAGACCACACTTTGGATGGGCTAATACAGCATGTTGGTCAGTCATGGCCAAGGTGGCGTAGCCAATGCAGGCATGTCCTTAGTGACTGTATCTTGTTTTAATTCCTGTCTTTACAGTGTTTTTGAAATGTTTATAAGCCATCCCTTCATCATTGCCGAACCTATCTTGATGTTATATGTATGTTGATTCCACTGCTGTCTGTTTGAGATATCTAGAAGAGTATGTACATGCATCTGTGATGAAAGGAGTGTAGTTTTCTCACATGTTTAATTAAGAGGGGTGGGTGGGAGGGAGTGAGGGGGGGTCCAACATTCAGCACCTTATAACAACACTGACAGTACAGTAGCACACATGCCTTGTCTACTTTATATTTAGTCATCCATGCGGCTGTTAGGATAGCCTACATCCATGTGATCCTCAAGCAGTTGCCCATTGATCACCCTCATTCTCTTTTGATCCAACACAGGCATTGAGGTCTCCTAGCTCTACCTGTGGGTCATTTATTGACAACTCGTTCAATGCTGGTTGGATATCGCTAAATAATTTGTCCTTTTCTGCTCTGCTTGCTGCAGAGCAAGATGGTTCGTGGAGATGGTCTGAGATCATTTTTCCTCTCTCCAGTGTGATCCTAACCAATGTTGAGCTCCAGGTCTTCCATAGTTTTCTTCTTGTTTTCTATGAAGATATAGTTGTGCCAATCTATCTCTCTCTCTCTCTCTCTCTCTCTCTCTCTCCTCTCCTCTCTCTCTCTCTCTCTCTCTCTCTCTCTCCCTCTCCTCTCTGGTCTTTGTTGCCTGGCTCAGGTGTGGGTCAGCCAGCTGTGAGTATGACACTCTTCCTACTCGATAGTGTTACGGCTGTGAAATTCGCATTACACCATTCAGGTCCCGTAGGTGAGATATATTCTGAAGTACATGTGTAGTTAGCCCAAACCCATTGTTTAGAGGGAATTAATGTGATTAATTCGGGCTGTGACACTTTGAGTTAGGCGTTTTTCTGTTCTTGCTTATTTTCGAACCAACCACCCAAACCGCCAACTACGCCACCACTACAACAACGCCAACTACACCACCACTACAACGCCAACCACGCCACCACACCAACGAACGCCATCCTCCGCGGTCCAGTACGACGGTTTCCGCGTTGGAAGCCGTCGAACGCGAGAAGGGAGGAGGAAATCCCACAGCGAGGGCGCGCGGTTTCCCGTCGTTTTCTCCTTGCCCGGCGCCAAGACGGATTCTCCTCGCCCCCCGGATGGCGCAGGGAGGGGGGAGCGAGAGGAACGCCCCCCTTCTCGAAGCGCCTCGAAGGAGGGTGGAGCCAAGAACGGGGCGGGGCGCCGGGTATAAGAGGCGGAGGCGCATGAGGTTCTCTGGTCTCTTGTTCGTGCTCGCTTCTTGTTCGTGCTCTCTGGGTTCGGGTGTGCTCTCTCTCTGTTCGTCGGTGCTCGGTCGTGGCGTCGAGGGGCCAGCACGGGCAGGCACGAGGCACGCCGGAGGATCTCGCGTCGAGTGGAGCGGAGAGAGCTCGCGGACCACGGCAGAGGACGGTCGCCAAGGACTTAAACGCAGGGGAGTCGCGACTTCCTCATTTCTTTTGGTTCTGTGTGAACGTGTGTGTGTGGCGCCGTGTTTAATAAGTAGAATTGTATAAGTGTTGCCGGGTGTACGCGTTAGTCGGTCGTAGCTCTGCATTGTGGGTTTTGTTTTCTATTTGATATAGTGCATTTCTGACTGTTTGCTATACGTGTGCTTTGTGTCCGTCTGTGTAAATAAAATGCGTACTTGTTGAATTCTTCCCCATTTCTGCGGTCTTCCTTCGTTGGGTCTCCATCTTGTTTTACGTAAAGGGTACGTAGTGGGCGCGGGGACGCCCGATAATTAATCAGGAACCGTCGAGGCCGACGATAACACCGCTCGGTTATCCCGATAGCACGGAACGGATCGCTTAAGCGGCCCGTGTTCGAAGTCGACCTGCGGCGAGGTGCGGTCGCCCGGTTTACCATCCGCGTGGGTACTTAGGTAGGTCGAGTTTGGCGAACAACCCTATCCCACGCGGGTGGCGATTGGCACGATCGTGGTGAGGCCGAAAGGCCACCCGTGACTGATCCGGGCGTTAGTCCGAGAGGGTCACGACAGAATTGTCCGTCCGGTGGGCGAGGCGGTCGCGATTCGAGTCACGTGGCCGATCGCACGCCGGCGGCGCGAATTCGCAAACAATATATTGCATTTTCAAACCACTTTGTTTCCCACAGAGCAGCGACTTTCACCTGGAATCTATCTAGTTGTCTTACTACCAAGTATATTTGGTGGTTGTCAGCCTGAGTCACTTCAATGCCCAACCGAGTGGTCACAACAGTGCGATCAGAGTCTATAATCGATCTCACAATCTATGAATAAATTAACCAAACTGGAAAACTTTGCTTTAATTTCTGTGGAAGTGATTGTTGCCGGGAGACATGCAAACCCTCTGTGGGAGAGCATTCAAGGGATGAACAAATTGATGCCATCATGTGTCACCCAATGGGTTCACTCATATTCGTCTTTTACTTTCTCTCTCTCTCACTCTCTCTCTCGCTCATGCTTAAGCATATTTAGATAAGGTACAGTATAGTGAAGTAATTGTAGTTTTGTGTTCAGGTGGTTGTGTGCTTCAATTTTCCTGTGCTTTATTGTTTCTCTTTGTAAGAATGGGCATCTTGCAACATGTATACTTGTACTTGTACTTCTTTCATTGCTGCATTACCAAGTGGAGATCATTAGACTGCTCACTTGGAGGAAGCTGGTAGTCAAACAGTCTGGGCAATTTTCCATCAAAATGGGTTAACCTCAATTTACTGCATAACTGCCTGGACAAGGCAGGATTAACAATGACATAGGTTGAACACATTTATTAAGAATAACAATAATAATAATCTATCTATAATTCCAGCAATGTGTGTGTGTGTGTGTGTTGTGTGTGTTGTGTGTCGTGGTGTGTCTGTCTGCGACGCCGTTTCTCGACGACCGCCGGTCCAATCTTATTGAAACTTGCCAGAATATTGCTGGGCACCACGGATGTGCCTTTTCAAGGTTTGATATTAATCAGACGAGCGGTTCCCAAGTTACGGCCATTTTATTGCTTTTTCAGTGTTGGAAAGGTGTATATATTGCAGCTGAAGTGCCGTTCCACCTTATCATGCCATTTTTTCCTAAAGATATCTCAGAATAATGATAACAGCATATTAATAAAATAATAGCACAATAATGGCAGTAATAAAAAGAATAACGTGATACAATGACCAATGTCTGTCAACCAATAACGACCTATATATTGTCTGTCAACAATAATGACCAATAACGTCTGTCAACCAATGACAGACACGGGCTATGACAGGACACGTGCTATGACATCACGAATGACGTCACAATTAATGTTTATTTATTTATTTATTTGCACGATTGACGTCACAATTCTTCTTCATCTTCGTTTGGTATGACGTCACAATGAGCTGGGGACCTGAGTGTGCCTTTTCAAGGTTTGATATCGTTCTTCATCCATTTCAGCTGTTCCCAAGTGTTTCCCAAGGTTTGAAAGTGTTTTTTCCAAGGTTTGAATTAATTGTTGTGCTTGGTAGACATTTGTGAATACATTTACAGAAAGAGAGGAGGCGAGAGGAGGGGGAGAGAGGGGGGCGAGAGAGGGGGCGAGAGAGGGGCGAGAGAGGGGCGAGAGAGGGGGCGAGGAGGGGGGCGAGAGAGGAGGGGCGAGAGAGGAGGGGCGAGAGAGGAGGGGCGAGAAGGAGGGGCGGAGAGAGAGGGGCGAGAGAAGAGGGGCGAGAGAGGAGGGCGAGAGAGGAGGGGCGAGAGAGAGGAGGAGAGAGGGGCGGAGAGAGGGGGCGGGAGAGAGGGGGGCAAAGAGGGGTAGATAGGGGGGCAGAGAGGGGGTGAGAGAGGAGGGCAAGACGAGGAGGGGGGAGAGAGAGGGGTGAGAGAGGAGGGGCAAACGAGGAGGGGGGAGAGGGCGTCACAAGTCTTCTTCTTCTTCGTTTGATACGACGTCACAATTGACGCTGAGGCCTGAGTATGTTTCCCAGGTGTTTCCAATTTATGGCCATTTATGATACGGTTGGTCCGATCTAATTGAAACAATTCCCAATCCAGTCGTCGTTTACGAAGCGAAGGAACGAAGCTGCACATACTGACGCACCTACGGGCCCGCACTAGTAATAATAATAATAATACCATTCCTTTCACACCATAAGGCACAAAGGGCTGCCAAGACAGTAATCTTCATCCTGATGAAGTAGCACTTACAAGGTATTTCAAAAAGATTGATACAACTTTGACTTTCTGCCATTTATTTGTTTTTTGACTGATACCGTTTTCCTTTTCAGGGTTTGGTGGTGTTATTGTGGTATTTGTTTCCTGGGATTTCTAGCTCCAGAACTTAACTCCGCCATTGACAGTAAAGCATAAGACAAAAGTGGTGGCTCCGTGGTATGAGACTAAATCGCATGTAGACACCCGCCGGAGGTTCTGCCGAGAATACGACCTCAGAACACGTGATGGACCCACTAATTGTGCCATTCAACGTATTGTGAAACATTTTGAACACAAGGTACAGTGCACAACCAGAGCAAGGGCAACAGTGGCAGGCCAGCATCAGGAATCAAGAACCAAGCCAACATCGATGCCGTGTGGGATTCTGCAGTGGACAGTCCCAAGAAGTCCCACCGCTGGTGCTCCCAGGAGCTAGGCATCAAACCAACATTAGTCTGGCGTATCCTCACTCAGGAATTGAAGCTTTTCCCATACATCATTTCTATTAGGCATAAACTGAGTCAAGATGACATGAGGAGGAGACTTATATGAGCAATCTGTTCAGGCAGATGAGCGTACCCAAACTGGATCAACATTATCTGGTTCAGTGATGAAGCCCATTTCCACTTGAACGGTGCCATCAACAACCACAACAACATTTTCTGGATGACAAAACCACCTGAGGAGATCACTGAGAGGTACCTGAAAGGACCTAAGGTCACATGCTTCTGCACCTTCAATGCCAGATGGCGAAAGCTAGGGCCTTACTGGTTTGAGAATGACAACAGCAGGATGGTGCCGATCAGCGGTGAGCTCTACCTGGCCATGCTCCAGAAGTTCCATAATGATCTAGCCCAAAAGGTCACCCCAAACCAGCTCAGCATGATCAGGTTTTTGCAATATGGTGCACCACCGCATACAGCTGATGACACCGTCACTTTCCTGCGACAGCTCTTCAGAATCCACCTCGTTGCCCTGGGTACCACTCATGACTGGACACCCCATAGCCCAGACTTGAACCCTCTGGACTCTGGCACACATCGAGATCGTCAATTACAAGGATTTTGCGTAAATGCCAATTTCAGACCTTGGGCTTCACCAACTCTAGCAGTGATTTACTGCAATAGCAATCAGTGATGGAAAATACAATGTCATAATCTTTCAATAAATGTTTGGCCCATGTTCCTAAGGTTTCTGTTTCTTTGTAAATAAACATTTAAAGTTGCATCACTCTTTTTGAAACACCCAATGGAAGGAAGGAAAGCAGTTAAATTGGCAAGGAATACAGTCCTGGACAGGTCACCACTCCAACATAGGTTACCCCAAATGGTTATCACCTAGTAAGCTGGTAGTCATTTTGCTAATCTCAGAAGGATGACAGGCCGAGTCAACCCCACCTGGTGTTAATTCAACAGCCTACAGGGGCTCAAACTCAGGACCCAATGATCCCAAGCCAGCCACTAACCATTAAACAAACACCAGGCTTATGAACACATTTATTACCTCACATGAATGTAAGAAATTAAAATCACCACAATTGTACAGTAAAAGGGGTTAAATTGTTGCAAAATGACAAGGTAGAAAAAAAAGAAAACTTTGCCTGTTAGTCTCCAAAACTACTGATAAACACACATTGTACAGATGTGCAGCTGTTTGCCTTACTTTCTGTCATAGCAGAGGACTGAATCAAGGGTCGTGTTTCCTGTGAGTTCTTGGCCCCCAATTGAGTAGATAGAATTCTCTGCTTCGCCCAAACTGAAGAGACATCGTGCAGATGGCATTGGAGGCATACCAATCCACTCACATTCCAGATGGTCAAACTGCATGAGGACATGTAGATGTATAACCATTACGATTCAAAAAAAAATCTTCCACAAAGGATAGATTATGAGGGCGTTAAATTTTGTAGTGAATATTGTTTCTTTTTTCAAAATTTCAAAAAAAAGGTGATAACCCTCGATATTCTGAAACACATAAAATTACATAAACAAGTACACCATAAAAGGCAGCATCTTTGTGAAAATTTTCCAATGAGTAATTGAAATTTTGAAAACTTTACTGAAAAATGAAGGTGATCAATTAACCAAACCTAAGAAAAAGATAATCAAACAAGTAAAACTTTCCAAAGGAATACAAAAACACAAAGCTGCATGTGTATGTAGAAGGGAATCTAGAATACAAAAGGCAGGGGCAGGGGAGGGGCTCCAGGTGACATATTAAGCTGGTTCACCAAAGGAGCGGCCTGTGTGTGACTGCCATCTTGCTACATTGTCCCCTGTCAAGGAGGCACCCAGGTTGTGCACACCAAAAGCTAAGCTGGTCTTCACTCAAGTCCTGACATGCGAGTAGGGACTGTCACAGGCTGCTCTGGTGGATCGGAGATTGTCATTTTCAACACCACAGCTGCCAAATATTTTGGAACAAAATCCTCAGAGCGAGATCTAGTACTTTGGCCTGCCGTTCCTTGCAATAATCTCCACAATCATCTGCTTCAAGTCCTCCATGCTTGAAAAGCTTGGCCCTCGAATGAGATATTTTCCAATGACCAGCGACACAATACATTGACAGAATTGACTGAACAGTTTGTGGTTATAATATTATTTTTGACTTCCGGAGGGTATGCAAACCAACGACTCTGAGCCTATACACCACCATTGTGCGCAACAGAAATGCACATAACTCAAAATTGCGGGAATATCGATATTTTTTGACCTCTGCATGCACTGTCCAGACCCAAGAGCTCTTAAATTCGGAATCATCCAGCACTATCCATGCTGTCGTTGCAACGTTTACATATATGTATATATCGAAATGTTTGTTTGTTTGTGACCCTACCCCTCTGAGCTCCTAAGGTTAATCGCCACGAAACTTTATAGGATAACATTGTTTACCACGGTGCACCTAAATAGCAGGTTTAAACAGTCATTTTCTCACAATTCATAAATTATAAACACACGAGCTTCTGTCAATATCTCAGCAAGGGTAGATCCATATCTACAATGCTTGATAAAAAAAGGCAATTTTATTTCGGATTTCAATCCGGATACCGATATATTTGATGATGTGGTAACTTCCGATTTGCAAATATTGTATGAAATGTGAGAAAATAACTGTAAATTTAGACATTATCATGATCGGTAAAATTGGCAAAGGAGGATCACGTGACCTCTCAAATGCACGAAACATTCAAAAACTGAACATAGTACAAATACAACCCAACATCGATTTAAAGGTAATTTTACTGCTCATCTAATGCCATAACTCTCAAGGCTGAAAAAAAGTTTGGAGAAAAAAAGGTTGCCATCTTCGCTAACTTCACTAAATATACACCTCAAATATACATGCATTGTGTAGTTTAAAAGAACCAAGTTAACGTCGTGATTTGATTTTTGATCGTAAATTGAACATAGATGATTGATTATTTTCATCGTAGATGTCTCACATCAAATGAGAAATTTTGTGGAGTGTATATTATTGGTAGAAATGGGAATTCAGTGTAAAAATTCAGAGGAGATATCGTAGTGAGTGGAGCCGGTAACCTTGGCAACAATTTTTTTTTTTTGATTTTTAAATGGTTTCTGGTCACTATCACAGAAATATTCAATTACAGGTGAGATATATTTCATGCCTTACAATATTATCGATATCTCCGACCTCTTAATGATGTCATCTAAAAGGCCATTCAAAAATTACGTACTGAGCGCATCACGGTTGGGATTTGGAGTGGGTGTGGGGGTTGGGGTAGGTGTTCATCCAAACGTCTGAGTTTTACACTTACAGGGGGTTGGGGGAGTGATTCCCGAGCCGTTATGTAACAACCTTAACATTGAATGCGGTTCTGATTGAGCATTTCTCTATTAGCCATGGATTTTCCGAGATATCTCAGAGGAAACTGATTGATGGAAGAAAAATAAAAGTGACGCCACATCCTTGAGCAGAGGAAGAAGAGGGAGGAAGAAGAGGATGCAGCAGTAAAATATGTTGTCCATTTCTGTATATAAAAGTGAAATGTTTTTTTGATTGTGACTTTACTGCTTTGAGCTCCCAAAGTGAATTCATGATGAAACTTTCTAGGATCAGATTTTTAACCATGATGCACCTAAATAGGCATTTTAAATGGTCAGGAGGAGGTAATTTGGCCCATTATTGCTGTGTTGCACTCCAGAGTTAATTTATTTACTAACATGAGGTAATTTCTTTACTGCACCTTCACTCCTTTACAACCTGTATGGCACGTAGACCCCATTAGAACGTTTCATACCCATTTAGACCCTTTTGAGATGCATAGACCATCTTCGACCCTTTGAACACTTTTTAGATCTATAGGCCTTTTAAGACCCTTTGGACAATTTCAGAGCATTTGGACACATCAGACCGTTTTTGCTGTTTCGCCCTTAGACCCCTTTATGAACTTTAAGACCCTTAAAATACTTTAGACCTGTTTTTGACCTTTTAAGACCCTTAAGCTACTTTTGACACCTCGACACCATTTAGAAAATCTAAAAAGATTCCCGCAAAAATCGTTTTTGAAAACATTTTTCGTGCACCATTCCCATCGCATCACAAGTTGCGATGGCGAATCAAAATTGACATCCCAAAGTGAAACTGATGTCAAAAAGTTGAATTGAAACTAATGATCCATGGACCATTGAATGGGAAACCACAATGAAATACTGTGAGAAATACCAAATGGAAATAGCCAAAAGCAAAGCTACGGGGATAGACAGAGAGGGGGAGGTTGGGGGACTGGAGAAGCATTGTGGAGAGGGATAGGTGCCTGGAAGTGGTCACTGGTCAGTTGGCATGGAAAGAACTTTGGTGATATATATGCATATGGATAGATATAGATATATATATATATATATATATATATATATATATATATATGTGTATATATATATATACACTACCGTTCAAAAGTTTTAGAACACCCCCATTTTTGCAGTTTTTACTGAAATTTAAGCAGTTCAAATCCAGTGAACAACCTGAAATGGTACAAAGCTAAGCAGTAAACTGCCAGAGTTTAAAAAAAAAGTTTAGATTACCAAAAACTGAAAAATAATGTAAATTTCAGAGTTGTTAATAAAGGCCCTTTTCAGGGAACAAGTAATTGGTTAGCAACTACAGCTGTTCTGCAGCAATGGAAGTAAATTAAGCCTTGAAAGTTGATACAAACAATTTCTACAAGTGTCCCAACTTTTGTTGATAAGTTACAAACCCTCTGTCTGTAGAAAAGTAGTGTTGGAACAGACTGTCTTGCTACACCTCTGAAGCATTATTTGGACAATATTGCACTGCAGGAAGTAGTACATTGCTATCATAATGGCAAGAAAAAGACAATTAACAAAGGAAGACAGACAGACCATTATAACCCTTAAAAGTGGAGGTCTTTCCTTTAGAGAAATTGAAAGGAGCCAAGGTGTCAGTGAGTACAGTTTCCTGCACCATCAAAAGGCACTTGGAAACTGGAGGAAACTCTGACAGGAAGAGGTCTGGCAGACTCAAAGCACACACAATCAGAAGACAAGTTTATGAGAGTCAACAGCTTGCGTGATTGCGGCTCACGGACAGGCAGCTTCAAACACAGCTTAACACTGGTCGAAGTAAGGAAGTCTCAGTTTCAACTGTGAAGAGCCTGGTGTTGGCTCAGTGTTTAGGGTGGTGGCTTGGGATCCGAGGGTCCTGAGTTCAAGCCCCGTCAGCCAATGAATTAATACACCAGGGGGTTGACTCAGCCTGTCATCCTTGCGAGGTTGGCGAAATGAGTACCAGTTCCAG
>CM068956.1:127124971-127140910 GCA_035128595.1 Eptatretus atami
CCCCAGACCTTTTATTGCAGGAGCGCTGCGCATACCGGTCGAAGACAACATCAACCCGCTGACAACCATTCCGACGTTGAGGGGCAGTAACCAGGCTGTAATACTTGAATGCCATTTCACCGAAGTTTGCAGCACCAGCGGACTTTGTCATCTGTACCAGCGCCAATTGCATCGACGATGTGGGCCGTAGACATCTGGCTGGTTGTGACTTGTGGCAGTTTTGGGATGGACATCTACCTTCTCTCTAACTCAGCAATGAGTACGCTCTTGGTTGGTCTTTCCTCAAGTGCCATCTAATGGGCCAGGGATAATGGCACTGCTTGATAAACTCGTAGCTGAGGAGTTCTCTCAGATTGATGTCCCTTGACTTTCCTGTGATCAGAAGGCGGCCCAAAGAAGTTCACGGTCCAGCAACTAAGAGTGATGACTTTCTCTATCAGTTAGCTTCACATCTTTTCTTCTTGCCTTAAGTGTGCGCAAATGCTTTTGCAATTCTTCAAGGTTGGCAGTAAGTCCAAAATGCTTCACTTCATTCGGTATTCAGTCTCTGTTTCAAACAATGTTGTCCATTTGAGCTCTGCATCTAGCGTAGTCGTAACCATGCGGTGGTAAGGCCCCGAGCAATGCTGAGGGCATTAGGATAACTTAGTGACAATGTTAATCACAGTGACGACCTTTTCTTCCTGAACATTCATCAAACACCTGGTTGTGCTTACGGAGAACGCGGCATCTGGGTCATAAGACTCTGAGTGATGACGGTATGTCAAGCAGCTGTCTCAAAATCACTTTCATCTGGCTCTTCCACCGTCTTTGCGCTGCTATTGCCACTTGCCTCTGCTGCCTCACCACGGGTACCAACCGACGATTGAGCTCCGCTGCTATGTGCCACACACATCTTCCCTTCATCTGCCGCATTGTGATGGCCCTGCCCGTCGCGCTTACGAATGACACATGCTCAGGAACATCAGTCGTTCTAGGGTCTCCTGCTCTCTAGCGCGATGTGCTACACTCATATTCTCGATAAGATTTTAATATTAATTAATACTTCAAGCCCAATGATGTATCTCAATATTGAAAATTGGTTGAGTCTCGACAAAGATATTCACGTTTACGTTACCCCTCCCCCTAAATTTTGCGAGCCACAATGACCCTCGTTGTAACAGCTACCCTATGGCGTATGATATATCATGCCCTGCATGCTATGAATCTTTAATCCAATACCAACAATTTCGCAAACCCATTCGCCATTTGACTATGCCTGGAGAGTATGTTCTATAGCGGTCATATTCTACCACTCTTAGTAAGATCAAACCTTTTCCTGTAAGGCAGTGGCTGAACAGATTTCATTTTTTCACGCTACGTCTCTTGTTTTTATCTTTACTACGTAATCTGGCCCACGAGAGGCGATCTAATCTATATATCTACTATAATTTAATATATTAATAGTTACGCACATTCGCGCCTCCGCCGGCCGTTCGACCGATCTGCGACGCCGGCCTTCTCCCACTGAATTACGCACCGCGCGCTCGCGCGTCCCACCAGCACTAACGCAGAACAAGATTCAAGTCGTTGACCCTCACTGGAACACTATACGACCCCTCACGAAGACACACAGTCGCGACTACCCTCCAGAACGTAGGTGCGACTGCACGCTATCGAGGTTGTAAATATTCTCCAGAACCCACTCAGACCCCCGCGCCCAGTCCGAACTCCACTCCTCTACGTCCCGCCGCGATGAACGACAATCAGATCGGTCACTCGCCGAATACTCGACAATATACCTAAATTACTCAGCCCAACGTCGGGTATCACGGTAACAACCGCCCATACCCAGGGGCTCAAAGTCTATACCCGCTACCTACGCCCGCCCAATCCCTACTCCACCTCAAAACACTCAAGACAGATACAACCTGGGACACGAACACCCAATATAAAATAATTATTTGTCTTATCTCTATAATCATAATAATAGCGAGAGAAACGAGGAACATCTGCAGCCTTAGAGGTGACAATCCAAGGGCCAGCCACTCCTATTCCAAACCAGTGGATCAAATACATTGGAAATGTAGAAAACAAAGTCAACTTGTGTGCCTTCTTGGCAGACACATGCTGCCACATGGGGGTAGACACTCTGCTTGATGGTCAACACCTAATCATCGGTGGTGGTTTCAAGAACTCCGCAGACGTCCTGTGCAGTCATCAAGAGGGCACTGCGAAGAACTGGTTCCCTCAAGTCAGATCATGAAGAGGCAGACAACCGAATATTGTCTACATGCAAAACATGCCTCTCATTATCACAACAGGATTGTGATTCAATCACCTGACACAGATGTGGCTGTCCTCTGCACCACACACTACAGAAAACTCCAGTGTCGGGAGCTGTGGTTTCGGACTGGAATCAAGGATAAAAGCTAGGTATATTCCTATCCACAGCTTGGCACACAAACTAGGACCTGAGCTGTGTATGCTTTACTCGGCTTTCCACGCACTACACTTGGGCGATTCAAACAGTGCACTCTCAGGACTCGGCAAGAAAAAGGGTTTCAATGTCTTACTTGACAGTAAAAAGCATCAGACCAGTCTGGGACAGCTTGGAGAAGAACCAGAGCTCAGCAACAGCATTTCAGAAGCAAGCGAAGCCTTCATATGTGCAATGTACTCAACAACCAAGGGGGCTGGGAGTAAAGTTAACAATGTGAGATACTGGCAGTTCTGTCAAAAGGGACAAATAAATGAAAATCTCCCCCCTACACTGCCTCCGAGCCTAGCTGCTCCCATTGAACACGGGGGGAGTTGCCCTCGTCTGGCATTGCCCCCACTCCGATGCCCACGTGGCGTGTTGATGCCCCCCGGGTCCCTTTCGCGAGGGTGCACCAGGTGCCCACTACACTGCCCCGTGGCATTCTCTGTGCTACAGGTCCCGTTTCCGACGGGTCGACCGTGGCTCACTACACTATCCGCGCCCCTCTTTGCTCTTGAGGCTTACTCTGGCCGACCTAGTCCGGTGCCCGGGGTATGCCACTAATACAAAACTTCACCTTTCGCACAGCACGCTCCCAAGGCCCCGGTCCATGAACTCCTGCACGCCTCAAATACGGGTTCGTGCCTTCTCCTCGCACCAACCAACAAAACGGACCTCCTATTAGTTAAATTTGAATAACCCACTAGCTAACATTAAAATCTGAGCCTGCGGGGTCACTTGGGTGGGAATCACTCCTCCCCCCAATCAGTCATCGCACCAGCATACCACATTCGCTCCACTCACAGCACTTAGGCCCGCTGTCCCAACACTCATATCATGTACACTTTGCACTCTTTTTCCAACTCACACCAACACTTCACAGCTGCATTTCTTCCTAAATTAAATCCCCTAACCACTCGTGCCCTGTCATCCCTTATTCCAATGCCGTTCCATTTACTCTACGTAGCTAAAGCTACGTCCCCTTCTAACTACATTCCAATGTCATGTCCATGTCTTCCAAAAATCCAAAAATTCCCATTTCCTAAATCTGAACTAAAACCCTTTAATAATCCATTCCATGGGCTCCAGAGGAAACAACCATGTCCCCTGAAGCCGTCTTAAACTAATTCTAAACCCATCTCCTAACTAAGTACTTCTCTGTGCCCCCTAGAGCAAGGGGGTCTTCCAGCCCCGCTGCCTGGGGTCTTGTCCACTCGAAGTGGCGAAGGCTTGCTTTCTCTTTTTTTTCTCATGCGGCCCACCAGCGCAGCGGCAAACTCGCAACCTGCGCTCTTTTCGTGACGTCATAGGCAGCTGCTCGCGCTTCGCCGCACCTCCGTCCCCTTCTTGACCCCCGTCGGTTAACAATCGGCAGGGATTCCCTTTCTGCCGGGATGTCAACCATGGCAGCTACACGAACGTCACTCGCGCATACCAAAGCAAGCCCGTTCGAGGGGTTCCCCACGCCGAACACATGTGCTCTGCTCGGTGGAGCTTTACAATCACGCTTGCGTGGAGAACCCGTCGGTCCAATCCATTATCCAGCCTAACTTCTGTCCGTCCCGCGGATTCGCTAACATCCGACCGCGTGGTTTCACGGACCGGATTCACTCAGCGCAGCCGCGCACGCGGCGGCCTCGTCGGAAGCAACAGCACGAAACCCACGCTCGCTGCTAGTTGCAAACCCGGAAACGTGCTACAAAACAGCTATTGGCCGTACCCGGCTTTTGTCCCTCATCTTCGGCAGTCGTCGTCGCCATTCCAACGCGCACACTCCTGCGTGCACGACGCTTCACACACACTCACA
Organism: Eptatretus atami; assembly: GCA_035128595.1. NCBI lineage: Eukaryota > Metazoa > Chordata > Myxini > Myxiniformes > Myxinidae > Eptatretus > Eptatretus atami. The sequence continues at coordinate 127,129,240 of CM068956.1, forward strand.
TTACACGGGACATTGCGGTTGCGGTCTTCCGCATGCTAACCGCCATCTCCTCGCATACCGCCACCTCCACAACGCGGTCTCTCTCACACATCGCCCTTCACTCACACACACCATACTACTCACACCGGTTCCTGTCACCACGTGTTTCACTACGCGGTGTTTCACCCACACGCGGTGATTTCACACCACACGCGGTTTACACCGGTGCTTCATCCACACGCGGTGTCTCAGAAGTCTCATGCCACACGCGGTGCCTTCATCCACACGCGGTGCTCTCATCCACACGCGTGCTCATAACGGGTGCCTCATCCACACAGCGCGATGCTGCCTTCTCCACACGCGGTGCTTCTCCACACGCGGTGTGTTCATCCACCCGGGTGTTTCATCCACACACGCGGTGTTTCATCCACACGCGGTTCATCCAAGTTCAACACGCGGTGTCATCCACCGGCTTCCACACGCGGTGCTTCATCACACGCGGTGCCTTCATCCACACCGTGCTTCATCCACACACGGGCTATCATTACACAGTTCACCACACACGGTCTTCTACCACACCATGCGTGCTGGAAACCTACGCATTTCGGCACACCGCAAACACACATTTCGCCACCACACACACCGGAACAACCAACGCTGGAACTTAGCACCACCGGACGAGATGCCCGGATTTCCATAACCCCCAAAGCCTCCCGTGCAACACCGTTGCCACACCATACCGCTCCACCTCGAAAGATCTCGACCGGACAACCTGTTCGTGATCTGCTTCAAGGGGGCACATTCCCTCCCTCGTTCCTGAAGGAGCTATCCGCTGCTTGCACGGGTCAACGACACCTTCCTCCGGCTCGCCCCTCATGGTCGCCTCGCTACCTCGCGTGTGTGTGTGTTGTGTTCGCTTTTTAGTTTCTTCCACCCCGTCCAATTCAGTCTCTATCTCCTCTGTCTCTGTTTCCATGACTATTTGCGTTTCCGTCACCTTGTTGTTTCCTCGTCTCCACTATTATTTCTGCCGTCGTCACCTCAGTGTCCTCGTCTTACAACGTTTCGTTCTCCCCTTAATTTTCGCTCTCCGTTTCACCAGTCACTCTCTCTGCGTCGATGTCTCGTCCAACAACAATCTCGTATTATTTGATCCTCCACCGCGGGACCGACACAAGTCCAACACTCCCCCTCAGCTCGCTCGAGCTCCATGCACGTGGCGCCAGCATTTGAGGCTCCACTGCCGCGTTTCGCTTCTCGGCAACCGCCATCATTGCCTTTTTGCCCGCTCGGAGATTCAGCCCATGTGCTTGGCATTTCACCCGCTCATTTCGTTTTCCCATCTCTCCACATTCGTTTGTTCATGATGTTTTTTGCCTCGGGAGTGCGTTTCCATCCATTTTTTGCAGCATATTTCTAAGGCTGGCCCAGGTCAGGTGGCCCGTGGCAGCTTCGCCATTATCGGGCGGCGATCCGCGGGAACCGAGGAGGATTGACGAGGAGGGGAAGGGCGGGTGTCATACACCGCAGGACCCCGCCGCTGCGCCCATTGTGGACTCTGCATTTTTGCGGGGGAATAGGCACCTGTCAAAATGGGAGTGGTCCTGCATGGCATTTATTCGCCTGAGCCATCTGGTTCTAACATTATCTAAATTCATTACCCCCTGCCACGTTCGCTTGAACTGCATCAATGCGTATCGGAAAACTTAAAAACTCGGAATTTACATGGAACCGGAGGATCGCCTCGGCCACCCTTATCCGGTTTCGCGTAATTTAGTGGGAGGAGATTCTGTAAACCCCGTCCTGACACCCAGGTGTTTGGTAGATTTCGCCCAGCCGGCGTCGCGAACGACCGCGTCTAACCAATAGCGGCGTCTTCGCCCATCCGCGACGGACAATCCAGTCGCGCTTTCGGATAAACGCCGGAAGACCAGCCCACGGTGTGGGTGTTTTTAACCACAACACAACCTTGTCCGCACTCTACCACGCGCTACAGGGTCCGATCGCGCTAATCTTCGATTTACCTAATTATCGCGCGGTAGGTTACCGGAGATGTAACCTCAAGGGGACCGCTATGGAAACAGCTGTCTATAGCAGCTTCGCTTCTTTTTGGGATAACCGGCGGAGGTATTATCGCGACGTCCCATTAGACCCGTCACTTTACGCGGCTATCTAAAAACACAACTATATTCCGAGCCTGCCAAGAGGCAAGCTCAATTAGGGAGAGGACGCAACAAACAGTAATTACATCACTACAAGGACATTTATTATAATTAAGCACGTATGCAATTAAACAACGGCAAAACACGATGCAATTATACAAGCAACAAAAGACATACACACCTCTACTATAATTATGTACAGTCACTTTGCATCTTAACAGCGTTCCGACTTATTAGACGGGCCACGGACACACGTACGCACACACACACCCAAGAAATGGTGGCGAGGCCTTTAATAACGAGCTCCAGCTCAGAGGACAGGTGAGCGAAAACCCAACCTATCTCGAACCTCTCCACCTCGTGTGGTCTTCAGTTGTCCGACCCGGCTCCAGCGGAGTACGAGCTGGATCCAATTGCGGTGAGCTGCGATCCTTCCCGAGCTCCCGCATACTCCCGCGCTTCTCAAACACGTGCTGTGAGACGAGGCGCCGTCCTTCCGTCGATGCGTCGCTCCCCGGAGGAACCACCTCCAAGAAGAGGTCGATGAGTCGCACCAAGCCGGGAACCAAATGGAGAACAAGAGCTCCACGAACCAGAAGAAGAAGAAAAGCCACCATTCGCAGCTCGAGCCAGCAACCGGCCAACTTCCTTCCAAAACAAAGCAGCTCGAACAAAAAGCTCTCCCGAGCCAAACAGAAGCCGGAAGTCAACTGAACACCAAAGCAAAAGCCTCCAAAAAGCCTGCCTCCCGAGCCAGGCCTCAGCGAAGCTCACCGAGCCAGCCGAAGCCAAAAAAGCTTCCGAAGCCTCAACCTAACCCAAGCCAAACAGGACCCGACAGTCTGCTGAACGACTACTCTCTGCCGAAGAAAAAGCTTACTCCTGAAGAACAAAAAAGGATCTCGTCCTTATCCTTCTCCACCCCCTTCCCACCCCGGCGTGGACTCACCCTCGTGATCCATCCCCCCCCCCCGCTCAACCACGGGTGGGAGGGAGTTTGTTGACATCATGAGTCACGGACGGCAGGGTTCTTCTTCCTCTTCGCAGAAGAGGGGAGGGGACGTCTCCAATGTTTCGTTCCTTAACTATATAAATTGATGCCGCAGCGCATCTAATCGATTCTGAACATTAAACAATGGAAGGTGAGCTATCTAGGGAACAAGCACTTATCGACATAGCTGACTAAAGGAACTGAATGTTGTGTGGCAATCGAATTCCCAAATTCGTAACATATATATGTATATTATATATATATACTATATATATATAAAACAAAGGCTCTTCTAGCTAAACAGTAACATAGGCCACCTATTAGGTATGAACTTACAACCTCCTGCATCTCTGCAGGACTTTACTACAGCCAATACTGAGAAAATAATTTAATTCTCAATTTTATTACCAGTTCCACCCCAGAGAAGGAACACCACTGAAATGCATTTCAGACTCATTGGCCCTCGTCAGCGCGGACCACAAGCTCCTCCTCGGAGTGAACTATGTCAGCCTGGGGATTCTTTTACACACACCACACACACACACACACACACCACACACCACTTTAGTTTTGCCCATTTATCTCCCTCATCTTTTTGATCAACACGGGCATTGCGGTCTCCTCGCACTATCTGTGGGTCTTTGGTGACAAACGATTCAATGCTTATTGATATCACCAATAATTTGTCCTTTTCTGCTCTGCTTGCTGTGTACATTGGTGCTGCGATATAATATATATATATAGATATATATATATATATATATATATATAATATATATATATATATATATCATTTGGAATTCTTCTCAGAACTTGCTCTCTCTCAATTATGCATGGATCTATCCCATTATATGACTCTTCTTCAGTTATTTGACCCTTCTTTCCTTCTTTCCAACCATGGTGCACTGAATACTGTGGTTAAGCAGTTGCTTTGAAACAACTTGCTTCTCTTACTGGAAAGCAAACCTGACAAAAGCAATCTCACATCATTCTACAAGCTCACATCAGGAGAGCCAGAAAACAACATCTGTCCAACCTCAAGATTGACTTTGAAACTTGTCTCCCTCCTCTGAAACCTGTGGCACCTTGTCAAGCCTCTATACAGTATGCCCCCCCCCCATCCTTCTTCACTTCATGGCACCATTGCCAACTCTCCTCATGAGAGTGTTCAAATGCCTCAATTCTTTGTTTGCTTGCAAATGTTGTTTCCAACCCAGTTACACCCAAACTATTTCTGGACTCCGTGTCTGGTGAATAAGGTCCCAGTGACCCTCAAGTCTGATTCTGCAACTGAATGGGACTGCATCAGCTCATGTGTCCTAAAAAACTTCTGCTGCTCTTGCACATCCCTTTCTACTCTTTTCCGAGTAGAAATTTCAGCTCATTTCAATTTCAGGCTCAATTTCAGGCTCAAAAGGAAATCATTTGACCGATGGTCATCTTTCTTCCATCGGCTTTCAAAATCAGCCAACATACCTGCATTAAATAAACAAGATGTAAAAAACGATTCCTTTAATGACAGATCTATCAACTACTTCACTCATCAGCAAAGGTCTTGGAATCCATCATCGCAGTTGACATAAAATCTTTTTCTCCAAAAGGCCTCATCTGGCGTCAAAATTTGGATTCAGACCTGGTCACTCTACATTGGGCATGCTGCTTAAATAATTTCCCAACAATGGATTGGAGCCCTCATTATCAAGACATGAGATCAGTGCTGTCTCTCTGGACATATCTCGAGCTTTTGATACAGTATGGAATCCTGTCTTGCTCTCCAAACTCTCTGCCTCTAGATCCAAGATCAATTCCATATGTGGCTTGCTGACTTCTGCTCTTGTAGCCTATGTGTGGCTCCAAACTATGGATGGGGGGATGATTTGAGATGGGGAGTATTTTCTACTCCCTTCTTCCAAAATTTCCAGTTTTTCATCATTGATAGTTTGTTCTGTATCCACAGCTGTCTACCCTGTCATCCTCCCCTCCCCTCATTCCTCCAAACATCATTTATTTTTTTCAACTCTCCTCCATTTTGTCCCTCATCCTTCTGTTTGTGTTTCTCCCTTCTTTCTACTGTCCTTTTTTCCAAATTTTGTGCTAACTACTGCTGGAAGAGGGCGATGGACTCTTGCCAGAAACTGCTTCAGCAGAACCAATGCTCTGTTACATGAAGTATAGCAGTACATCAGTCAGTCAGTCATATGCAAGTACTGTATATTAATATATATTTTTGAGAGAACAGTGCTATTGATGATTAAGACAGACTATAATTTCTTTTTTTCTTCAAGTAAAATTATTTGGATACTTACTCCTTACCATTAATTCCCAATTTCAAGTTAAAGCATCTCATCCTGCAAAAGTATGACTGATATGGATTATATTTGTTTGCTTCATTGTGGTGCAAGCCACCAGCCACGAATACTTGGTTTTCACGAGTCACGATCAACTGTGATTCTTTTGGCACCTTCCTGTGCTGAAAGTGCTGGCAAAGAAAGCATTCATTTCCCAATGGGTCATATGCCACAGCTGCTTCCATTCCATCACCAATTAGGATAAGTTCTTTGTTGAAACATTTCAAAGCGACGGTTGTCGTTTGAGTATAGACTGGGATAGCAGATGGCATTTCTTGCTCGACGTCACTCATCCACATCCTTGCTTTTACTGTCTTTTGCACGTCCTGCATCCTTGTTGCATCTGGATTTTGCCATCAAACGATCTTCACCTAATATGGAAACATGTTAAATCGGAAGCATCAATCCATTTTAAAAGGTATGTGATAACTTACCAAGACCGTATAACACTTATCAAATTGTACTGTACTGGATCATCTTAGTTGTACTGTACATTGCAAAGTATATAGATGGGTGACTTCTACTTGTCAAGAATCTGAAAACAAAATAAAAGGAAAATTATTCACCAATGTCAAGATGGTTGATGTAACTCTTTAGGCACAATTAAAGATATTCATCAACGCAGGCGGATTCAGCCAGAACAGCGTAGCTTTGACATGCTATCCATGACGATATGACGGGTACATAGAGACCAGAAATGTTTCCATTGAATTGATTCCCTTTCCTGAAAAGGTGGGTGACAATTGCTGCCAAAAAGACTTCCAAGGTTATACGGTGTGGCACAATTGCTGGCAGTGGCACAATAGACAAACACAGAAGATAATGAGCACGAAAATATTATCCTGAACTTTCTGTTAACTGAACGTTCGGTGGAGTCCTTTTTCATCTAGATTCACATAAGGGCTTTGGTGACATTCCACAATGTTAAGGGATGGTTGTGGACGCTCCATTCACTAGTAATTTACATCCATCACCGAAGGTTTTCACCTCTGTCTGTTTGTCTGTCTGTGAACAATGAGCAGGATATCTGAAAGTTTATAGATGATTTGGACGAACTTAGTGACATGTTGGGATGTGTGACAAGGACAAATTTCTTCAATTTTGGTGGAAGCATCTGCGATCTGAGCATGTTTAGGAAGATTCTTCACCATTGAGCGATGAAGCAAAAATGATAAGACCCATAATATTCTTCAAAAAGTTTTGGCAGATATGACAAAACTAGGCGGATGAGTTGGTTCGGTGATGAACAAGGTGATGAAATTTGGTTAGGTCTAGAGACAGCTCCTGCCAATAAGGAGAATTACAAAACGTAAACTCGTTGAGTCTTGCGGAGATTATGCTCCACCGATGCCATTTCTAGTTCACTGAGCTTCGGAAGCAATCTGCGTTGAGATTGATCAACCGTTCAGATTTTCCCTAAGAGTGTGGAGCCCTTCACAACACACGTGATTACACTGCAGGTGAAGGTATCTGTAAGTTTGATCCCACCTGCAACCCCACAACGTCGACAACGGGTACAAGCATGGATGTTTATCCCACGGGTCAGTGTAAGAACGAGGATATTAACTGCTCATGGTTGAGTTTCAAGCTCTTCTTCCGTTTGTGAAGATTAATAAAGTTTTTCTTTCGGATTTTTGCCGTATATTTCCATCAATCATCATGTAACTTTGTTTTTTAAATCTCATGGTAGTGCACTTATGTTGAAAGTTTGTGTTGATCGCTCAAGGGTTGCGGAGGAAAACCGAAATTTGAAAGGAATAAAGGTGAAAAAGTGAGGGCTCGCCGAGTTCCACAACCTGGTCAAAGATGGTGTGGACGCTATTACGAGTTAAATACTTGATTGTTAAAATTATTTAATATGAACACTGAAACAGGCTTGGTGAGTGCTGTAAACTTCTACCTGTTGAACCTTGTGAATTTCAATCCTGAACCTTTTCCTATTTTAGGCATGTTAAAGTATTTAATTGTTTATCTTAAATAAATAAAAAAATTGCTGTGAGCGGATTGGGCGAGTTGTTTAAAACTTGGTCTTCACTCTAAAGGCATGGGTTTGAATCCATGGCTGTTTTTCAGCGTGGGTCCTCAACTTCGTTAGGGTAGTTAGCTAAGATATTTAATTAAGGGGACAGCGAGAGGTGGCGTCGGGCATGCCCTCGGCCTGCAATGTTTATGGATGATGGTGGTAAGAGATTAAATAAAGAGAAACAAGAGTGAGAATCTGCTTGCAATACATGTTCCTACCGATGTGGAATGTTAAATAACACCGAAATACAGTATCATGAAGCTAAAACATGCATACGCTTATGTGCACATATAAACATCGTGATTATGATACGTAACCTGGGTAACATTCCATTGCACTGGGCCATGGACTAACACCCAGGACTAAGGTCTGCTCATCTGTGCTTCTTCATGCAATGGTGGCGCATGATTGAGGTCAGTCACTGTCCTATCAATTGGGTGTAAAGCAGTACGTGTAGGAGTCAAGGGCATGCTGAAGGACTGACTAATGTATGTTTAATATGTGAGATTTCTGAGTTTAAAAAGGGCATAACTCTTGAAAAATTGACGAAACGGCCTAGAACTCCACAAACTTTTAATTATAAGCTTATCATAATAAAGCATGTACCAAGTTTTAGTTGAATATGTTAAAGGATTACGGAAAAAAAAGTGAAAACCACAGGTGGGACGGACAAATGGACATATGGAGAGAACCTATATTAGTCCAGGAGCAAAGGGACCTTGAAAAAAAATGAAACTCGGTATCAACACTAACCCTACAGAAAAGGGTTTGACTTAAACAGAGTGGTAGAATAACTCCTATAGAACACCTCCAGGTAGTATGTGGTTTCAAATGTGGTATCATTAAATTCTACAAGCCATTATACATTACCAAGGGTACATACCAGAGGTGTCACTGGTGGGCTAGCAAAATTTAGGGGAGGGGTAACGTAAACATGAATATCTTTGTCGAGACTCAACCAATTTTCAATATGTGAGGTATCATTGGCTTCGTATTATAATTCTCTTTCAGAATATGAACAGAAATGTCGATATTCATTCAACTGTACAACCACAAGAGGTAAAAATCACAACAAATCAAATATTATGAGCTTTTTTATATTTTAGGCATCTTTAGAGCATACTAAGTTGTCAAGTCAAACTTTTCTTGTATGGATGTTGAACAATTGAATTTTACAGGTCATGCTATGGACTAAAAAATGCTGGTTAGTCTATTTTTTATGAATTCTTATGGACAGATAATACAAAAAAAAGTTTTAAATGTCATGTTAATAATGATGGTAAAAGAGCTGTGGGTTAACATAGTTTTGCTTTTCTGTGTCATTCCAGATTGAACAATCTGAAAGAATCCTACTAGCCAACTGAAGCAATGGCCAGTTTCAGAGAGTCAGGCAGTAGTGCAACTTTTACCTGTAAAGAGACAGAAGTTGACTAACTTTCACAAGTGCATAATTTGTCAGATGGACTCAAACGAGACACTGGAGGAAAGCCGAGATACCTCCATACAGACACTTGTTGCAGCACAGGGAACTCGACGAGATGAAGTATACGAACGTTTAAAATCAGATTTTGACAGTTTGGCAACCGCGGATGTTAAATGGCACTCAAATTGCTACGAAAAATGGAAAGCAAAGAAACCTCATTACATGCAGAGGAGAAGATCTGCATTCTCACCGACACCAGCAGAAGAATCTAAGATTGGCAAACAATCTGAAACAAGTTTGACGGAGACCTCCAGGGTATCCAGGTCCCAGTCAACGTCCACTGACTGGACTATGTGCCTCTTCTGCAAGAAGAAAACAGTGAAGCTAACTGATGAGAAAGTCATCACTCTTAGTGCTGACCGTGAACTCTTTGGCGCGCCTTCTGATCACAGAAAGTCAAGGGACATCAATCTGAGAGAACTCCTCAGCTACGAGTTATCAACAGTGCCATTATCCCTGGCCCATTACGATGGCAGCTTGAGGAAGACCAACAAGAGCGTACTCATTGCTGAGTTAGAGAGAAGGTAGATGTCCATGCCAAAACTGCCACAAGTCACAACCAGCCAGATGTCTACGGCCCACATCGTCGATGCAATGGCGCTGGTACAGATGACAAAGTCCGCTGGTGCTGCAAACTTCGGATGAAATGGCATTCAAGTATTACAGCCTGGTTACTGCCCCCTCAACGTCGGAATGGTTGTCAGCGGGTTGATGTTGTCTTCGACCGGTACTCCAGCCTCTCAATCAAAGCTGGGAGAGCGAGAGAAACGAGGAACATCTGAGCCTAGAGGTGACAATCCAAAGGGCCAGCCACTCCTATCCAAACCAGTGGATCAAATACATTGGAAATGTAAAAAACAAAGTCAACTTGTGTGCCTTCTTGGCAGACACATTTGCTGCACATGGGGGTAGACACTCTGCTTGATGGTCACCCTAATCATCGGTGGTGGTTTCAAGAACCGCAGAAGTCTGTGCTAGTCATCAGAGGGCATGCGAAGAACTGGTTCCCCTCAAGTCAGATCATGAAGAGGCAGACATACAATATTGCACATGCGAAAACATGCCTCATTATCACAACAGGATTGTGATTCAATCACCTGACACCAGCAATGTGGCTGTCCTCTGCACACACACTACAGAAAACTCCAGTGTCGGAGCTGTTGGTTTCGGACTGGAATCAAGGATAAAGCTAGGTATATTCCTATCCACAGCTTGGCACACAAACTAGGACCTGAGCTGTGTAATGCTTTACTCAGCTTCCACGCACTCACTGGGTGCGATTCAACAGTGCACTCTCAGGACTCGGCAAGAAAAGGGTTCAATGTCTTACTTGACAGTAAAGCATCAACCAGTCTGGGACAGCTTGGAGAAGAATCCAGAGCTCAGCAACAGCATTTCAGAAGCAAGCGAAGCCTTCATATGTGCAATGTACTCAACAACCAAGGGGCTGGGAGTAAAGTTAACAATGTGAGATACTGGCAGTTCTGTCAAAAGGGACAAAAATGAAAATCTCCCCCCTACATTCGACAGCTTACAGCAACATATGAACGCGAGGAATTACCAGGCCTATGTATGGAAGAGAGCATTGGAGCCTACACAGAGCCTTCCACCAGCAGCTGGACATGGCTGGAAAATTCAGGATGGTGGCCCTGCAGCCTGTGCTCATGACAAAGATCCAGCACCACGGGGTCTTCCGGAGCTGACTTCTGTCCACTGCAAGAAAGTCTCTATGTCGCCGAGCCGACTGCACATGCAGAACCAACCACATGCCATGCACAGAAGCATGTGCACGTATGGCCGAAGAAACTTGTTGAAAATCCAAGAACAATCTTTGAATCCAGTGGTGAAAGAAGACGCTGACTAAAACTTACAACAGATGACATCTTCATGCTTCCATGGCGAATGTATGTTCCTTGTTGCCAGACACAAATATTACAAACCGCTCTGACGAATGTGCTTCCGTGCAACCATGCACAACTATTATGATTCGCTCTCACTAATGTGCTTCTGTGTTGTCATGCACAGCTCCCAGTGTTTGACCATGATAACTATTATCATCCACTATGAGAATGAGTAGCTTCTGTGCTGCAGAGACAACTATTATACTCGGCTTTCACTAATGTACTTCCGTGTTGCAAAGACAACTATTATGCTCGGCTGATGTATGTGCTTCCGTGTTGCTATACACTAGTAAAAGACGAACGCTAAAAATAACAGTTGCAGTTTTCTTTATGCGTGCCTCTGTATGTATATGAATTTTCTGCAGAACAATACTTTCTTAAGCGTTGATTTCCAAAAATGTATACATACCAGTAGTAATTGAGAAACCGTTCACCTTCATATGAGAACACAATTAAAAATGTCAGAAAGTTTGAATTGGTGTGATATTTTAGCTTTGGTGATGCATGGCAAAGGCCATTTTCAAATAACTGTACATACTCTGATAGAGAATTATAATAGGAAGCAATGATACCTCAATATTGAAAATTGGTTGAGTCTAGACAAAGATATCACGTTTACGTTACCCCTCCCCTAAATTTTGCTAGCCCACACTGACCCTCTTGGTAAGTACCCTTGGTATGTATAATGGCCTGTAGAATTTTAATGATACCACAATTTGAAACCACATACTACCTGGAGGTGTTTCTAGTAGGGTCTATTCTACCACCCTGTCAAGTCAAACCT
>CM068956.1:127146952-127164345 GCA_035128595.1 Eptatretus atami
AGGAGATTCTCACTTCCAAGCCAAAGTCAATAGGACTCCAGTGACTCCAATCTAATGAGTATATATTGGTTAGCTGGCTTGCTTCGATATAGGTGGGTATGGTGCTGCAAAGGAGGATGTGTTAGGCTAACCTTCACTCATTCTCGTTCGTCACAGCACGGCAGATGTCGTGGAAAAGAAACCAATGGATCTTAGAGAGAAAAATAATTTTACATTTTCATGATGGAAAGCATAACTAGATGACAATTTGGAGGACTAGCGTATTAGTCCGCAAGATGTTGAAAAGCAAAGGGGTTAAAACTCACCTTGAGCTACTGAAGAGCATCGCAGACGTCGGCTCTTTTCAGAGACTTTTTCCACATCTGCTTCACCCAGCTTCAGAGTCGACAGGAACTTCACCAGGTCTCTGTTGGGAGGTAATTCTTTGATGCCCGTGCCATCAGCTCATACAGCGTAGGAGGCGCAAGGAAGTGGTGTTGACTACCGTTGAACATCCTAGCAACACTGCGTAGTTGGCAAGGCAAACAAATCCTCCAAACTTGTCTTTTGGAAACCAAAGCCTATATGCATAAGTAAACTCTTTGCAACAGAGATGCTTGTGCTGTACACGCAGGTTGTGAGTTATGCCATCCCCTGTCCCCAGGAAACAACTTTTGTGAAGCAATGCACTCATTGATTCGTGTCTTTGCAGTCGGTCTTCAGCTTATCAGCTTCTGAAATTGGACTTGGAAATCCACAGCGTTCAGTTCTGATGTATAGGTGGGCGGAGTGTTTCCAAGTTGCAACACCTCCTTCTGGCCAATTTACTTCTCATCACGTATAAAATCCAGAACTACTTAAATGGCTTTGATGAGCTTCAAGCTTTTTTCATCTTGCTTGTTTCCAATCACTTCCTGTTGGCTTGATCAGCGTAATAATTACATGTCCCCTCCAAAGTTTGAAATGAAAACTATGGGACAGGATTTATGGAAACGAGGCCTCTCTTGGCAATACAAATCTTCGCACTGCCCCTGCGATGTAAACGATTGTCTCCTATTTCTAGGCTTGGGATTCAATATGAGTCCAAAGCTGGCATCTTTCCCTTGAAAGATGCAAACTGGACACAACGTTCAGAGTCCCTTCCAGAACTTTCCGTCTCAAGGCATTTCAACAGAAAATACATTCTGGTGGAAAAATGTTCTTGGAGAAGAGGTGATGTTTACGAGGGGAATGCGAATTGTTGAGGGTTTCATCGTCTGGTACGACAATTTCAAAACGATCGCTGAATGTTTGGGTAAAGGCTTGATGCATTCTCGTGATAGCCTGTCATTTCTAGGTCCAGACCATCAAGATTGTCTGGATTTAACTACACACTAGCTTCCATACGAGCGGTGTGAATCATGACGAACTGAAGGAGCCGTTTCTCACGAAGATTATGTAACTATTCTCAAGCTTTTCCTGGGGAGGGACCCTTATATTGTGTAGTGGTATAAAATTTCACGATGTTGGTAATGCCACTCAGCATGTAAAATACATACAGGAGGAGGCATCTGCAGTTTACCTAAATTGCAACCATGATCACGTTTGCATTTCTTTGGCCTTTGAACATGATGAAGCCACACGCAACCAGTTAAGCTACAATCTAAGCGGTGCACTACACCACTGGACACTGAATCCATAATAGGTGTTACGCTGAAAAAAAAGACAAATTATCCACCAAGCCAATAAACTACAGCTACAAGGAGGTAATGCATGCGCAGCAGATATTCAATACAACCACTAAAACATTAAATCCAAATCACAGTTGTCTGCACGCTGTAAGCAAAAAAGACAACACTGTCAGTTGACGATATTTACACCACACTAAAGTGTTAAGGTAGTTAGCAATGGCCTCACCTGTAACAAAAAAAAGAATGTTTAATAACGCCATAGCCTAAACTGATAAATAAAGCAGCTGCAATTAATCATTCGTATGCGAAGGACACACTCAACACAGTAAACTCATACAGAACCGCATTTTCTTCAATATTTTCGGTAATTTTTTTGAAAGGGTTAATGATGTTGTACTGAGTTAAAGTAATTTGTTTTAGTTTTAAAAATTGCCTATACATGGACACTTTACCTTCAGCAAAGTAGAATCCAAAGATTCATCCACTTAGGTGCCAGGGTGGATGACAAGAGGATGGGCGTGAATTTTGAAACTAGTGGCCTTTACGTGACGCTTATTGACTCCTGAGTGACGTATCGTTGCCCTAAATTGAAATAATTGACGGGTTCTTGTGATAGTTGCAGGTCATAACCTTTCCAATGATACATCCTAATTTGTAACCTGTAACTAATTTTCTTTCTATGAGAAAGGTCCTTTTATATTACCCACCCCTACCCCCTTACGTCCAAGAAATCCAAGATGGCGGACAAAAAAAACGGCTAAACGACCCACATGGGACATTTTTTGGAATGGACAAAGGAAATTTCTGTTCGCACACACCTCAGGGATTGTAAAAATGCAGGTTAAAAATGTTCATGGGGGTGCATGGGACCCCTAGTCTTCCTCCTGCAACTATAACCGGAAATTGCGTATACAAGTTTGGTGAACCAGTTATAGGTAAGTAGCAAGAGCGAATGTAAGAGGAATACTACGTTAGTTCTCGTATTAATGTAACGGCTCTGCTATAGAGAGCTCGGCGTTGTTGTTGTTGTTGTTGTGGAAGGTACATGTTGAGGTCACTGATTATTTTTTTCAGATGAAGATCCTGTTCTAGGCGGTGTAGTTGTCGTTGTGAAGGTAATGTTGAGGATTTTTTTTTCCTTCAGTATGAGATCCTGTTCTAGGCCGGTAGTGTTGTGTTGTGAGGTAATGTTGGGATTTTTTTTTTTCAGATGAGATCCTGTTCTAGGCGGTGTAGTTGTTGTTGTGAAGGTAATGTTGAGGATTTTTTTTTTCAGATGAATCCTGTTCTTGGGCGGTGTAGTTGTTGTTGTGAAGGTAATGTGAGGTAATATTTATTTTTTTTAGATGAGATCCTGTTCTGAGGCGGTGTAAGTTGTCCGTTGTTGAAGGTAATGTTGAGGATTGTTTTTTTTTTTGCAGATGAGATCCGCTGTACTAGGCGGTGTAGTTTGGTTGTTGTGAAGGTAATGTTGAGGTCTATATTATTTTTTTTAGATGAGTATCCTGTTTCTAGGGCGGTGTAGTTGTCGCTGTGAGGTAATGTTGAGGGATATTTTTTTTTTCAGTGAGATCCTGTTCTCTGCGCGGTGTAGTTGTTGTTGTGAAGGTAATGTTGAGGGAATATTTATTTTTGCAGATGGATGCCTGTTCTAGGGCGGTGTAGTGTTGTTGTAAGGTAATGTTGAGTAATAATTTATTTTTCATAGGCAAAGACTGTTTCAATTTGATATATTTAAGAAGCGAATGTAAGAAGAATTCTATGTTCGCTTCGAGCTTTGCCTATTCCATATTAAAGTACATACAAAAAAAATGAGAGGAGGCGGGTGGGTGGTACGACGGCTGCATACATACTTTATGAAAGTGGTGTCGGACTACATGAAAGCGTTTCAGAAAGATGAAGGTGAGCCTGTCGTCATCGCGAGGGGGAAAAATATCCCGTTCACAGGAACATTTTCGACGTGATGTTGAATCCGTGGACGTCAATAATTGTTCCATATTACTTGTATACCGTAGTTAATAATTACTGATGCATTTGAGATAAATAATACAGTTCGTTGTAATCTTCAAGTATTGTGATGTGATATGAGACGCATATGGGGGGTGGGTGGGTGGTCACGAGCCTGCTCGTGGAACCCCAGGTATTACATAAATTAGCATTAAAGCACGCCTGCTGTTGTCAGGATCACTTATTCAGAAAAGTGTCTCCATCATTTATTTGAAGTGACCGACTGTTCTGGCGATCTGCATTCTACGACCAGATCACGAGCCATGGAATTGATTATAGATGCCCTAATTTGATTTTGCTTTCTGTCGACCTCTGGCAGAGATGACGCGGCACTCCGCCTCGGGGTATTTTTTCTTTTTTTTTGTAGACCTTGTCGAGGTTCGTGTGAGAGCTAACACACAATGACAGCAAGGGGGCATGAGACAAGAGGGAGGGAGTGGGAAGGACAAAACAGTGGGGAACAGACACATTAGGAGATCTGTGGAAGGGAGAGGGATGGGTAGGGGAACATGGGGAATACAAGATGGACATTACAGGGACTTTCGGAGGAAAGCAGGGAATTTGAAGGAGGTGGGCTTGGGGGATTATCGGGATAGAAAGATCGAGGATTTGGATGGGGTTGATAAGAGATGGAGGTGAACAGCTGTTTTGAAGGCCTGGAGGGAAGAATGGGATTGAACAGAGTGAAGGAGTTTTATCCAAAGGCAGGAAAAACGAGGAATGAAAGAGTGAAGGTGAGCAGTGATTCGTGATTTTGGTAGTTTTACCAGAAGGGGGTTGAGCACCATGCGGAATATGGTGGGGACAAATCGCAGAGAGAGCTGGGGGGGGCGAGGCTGGAGAGGAGACGTAGAAGACAGAAAGACCACCGACCAACCTGCGGTGAATGGGTGAGAGGCCCAACGACTCAGCCTCATTGCGGAGATGCCATGATCCGAAATGCCTTGGTTTCTACAGCGTAAAGCCGAGAAAGGTGAGGGCAGGAGCACCAACCCAGAGCGGAGAGCAGTACTCATCAGGCTGTGACAAAAGCTTTGTAAGTGGTCAGGAGCTCAGGTGGGCCGAGGAAGGACTTTGCACGACGGAGGATTCCAGTCGGCAACTGGCTTTGGGGCAGGTTTGAAATGTGGCTTTCCAGGAAAGGTCATGGCAGATAGTAGACCCAGAAGCTTGAAAGAAAGGACTTCTTCCAGAGGATTGTTGAGAAAGTGGATGGGGTATTTTCTAAGCGGTCCTTTCGAAAGAGACATAGTGAGAGTGTGAGATTTGTTCCGGATTGAAAGACATGTTCACGTGTTGGACCAGTTTGGATTTTATCCTGATCTGCAGTGAGCGAAGAAGGTGCTGGCTTGCCGTCTGAGGGATGACCGATGGTACGGCAGAGGGTGGAGTCATCAGCAAACAGATATAGAGGATTTTCCAGAGAGTCGGAGAGATTTTTGATGAAAACCAGAAAAAGAACATGGCCCAGAACACTACCTTGAGGAACTCCAGCCTGGACAGGAAGAGAGGATGAAAGAACTCCATTTAGGGCCACACGATTACTGCGACAGGAGAGAAGTCTGTGAGCCATGAGTGAGGTGCCTTGGATACCATAGGAAGAGAGTTTGGTGAGCAGGGCAGGGTGCCAGACCATGTCAAATGCACGTGATATGTCCAGGGATACGGCTCGGATTTCCTGTCTGGCATTGAGGGCTTCCATCCATTGTTGGGAGAGCAGAAGCAGCATATCCAGGGTAGAGTGACCTGGTCTGAAAACCAAATTGATGATCGAAATCAAGCCATTGGAGAAGAGGAAGGATTTAATGTCTGAAGCGATGATGAATTCATAACCTTGCTGATGATTGGGAGAAGGCTGATTGGTCTGTAGTTGCAGGGAACTGTTTTTGCACCTTTTTTGTGCAGGGCAGTATGTTTGCTGATTTCCAAGCAGATGGCAATGACCTTGAGCAAATGAGAAGAGGGTGAGCAAGGCAGAAGAGCGGGTTTTTTAGGACATGTGGGCTGATGCCGTGTGGCCGGTTGCAGAATCCTGAGTCGAGGTTTGACAGCAAGCTCTCCACCTTGTCAGGAAGAAAGGACCAGAGTCCAGGACAGTTGGGTGCGAATGGGTAAGGTGGTCGAAAGGATGGGTTTGGACACAAGATTAGCTGCAAACACGAATTAGGTATTCAGCTTTCACGTGCGGTATCAGCAGTGCGGCCATTTGAGGTAAAGGAGGGGATGGAGGGGAACATACACCAGAAACAGATTTGATTAGATGCCACCAGGATTTTGAGGGGAGAGAGGTTTGAAAGTTCAGACTTGAGCTGAGAAAATGTTGTTTCTGGCTCTCCTGAGGGTAGATACACACTTGTTTTCGAGCTATGCAAGGAACTGGATATTGCCCTCAGTGGGTTTGCTTCCATGAGGCAAAGGCAATGTTATTTGCGGATCAACTGCCTCGCCACAAGCTTCAGTGAACCAAAGGGTTTGGAGAAGGGTAGGACAACTGAAGATAGAGGTGATAATCTGTGCATGAGGGAGAGCAAGTTTCTTTGAAAGAATTCCCAGGATAGTTGATGTTGGAAAAGTAGCGAAGGAGACCAGTCTATAAGTTTGATGGCTGCTTGGAAACCCTGCCAGTCGCTTGAGTGAAATGCCAGACTCGACGGCGTGAGTGGTTCTCTGATAATAGCCAGAGATATGTCCACTTTGACAAAGGACGTGGTCAGAAGAACCGATTGGAGGGAGGAAGAGCAGCAGATATGTCAGGAAATTTGTCAAAATCAGATCCAGAAGAGATGGAGTACCATTGTTGAGATACCGGGTTGGGAAGTTGACCGTTGAGTCAGTCCAATGAGTTGGCAGAAGCTTTTGCTGAAGTGCCATGACAGGTGAGAGAGGTACCCACACCTAGCAACTGGCATGACAATTGAAGTTGCCACATATGATAAGGAGTTTGATGAGAAGATAGAGTTGGTCCATGTTTTCGGAAGTGAGGTGTGATGAGTCATCACTGTTCGGTGGACGGTACAATACACATATTATATACATGAGGTGAGTGGAGGGGAACCGTAGCCAGAGGTATTCCTGGGCGTGTGGGGGAGTGAGGGCAGTGCATGGAGAGTGAGGAATAGAGTCTTTGGTGAAGAGAGCAACTCCTCCACGAGGACAAGGCTCAGGTCTGTCATACAGAGGAGGGAGTAACCAGGGAGAGATACTTGGGAGTTAGAGACGTCTTGAGGGAGGAATCTTTCTGTTAGGCAGATTATCTGGTTTGTCAGTGGGCTAACCTGTATGGAAAAGATCTGAAAGGTTTGAGCGAAGGCCCCGATATTTGATGTCCACACTGTTAATGAAGAGGGAGGGGAGGAGGCTTTGGGTGCAGGGGGTGGGAGGGTCGGACAAGGATGAGGGGGGAGGTAAGGAGGGTTGTGAAAGAGTGTGGGGGATTGCAGAATAGCTAGGGGAGGGGGCCGGATGAGGGGAGAAAAGGCTCTGTGGTGCTGGGGAGAGGGGACAAGAGAAGGGGGAAGAAGGCAGTTAAGGGTTTGAGAGGTGGAATGAAGAGATGGAGGTGAGAGGGCAGTGGAAGGAGCAACTTTGTGGAAGAGGGGGGGGGCAACTTTGAGAGGATGAGTGAGGGGGGTGAATGGTGGGAGAAAGTGAGGAGGGAGTTTTTGAGTGAGGTGAGAGGGAGGCTTGGAGGAGAAGAGTGTGATGGTTGCTTTGAGATTGAGGGTGAGAGGGGTGAGTTGGCACTGAAATTGGAAAAAAAGAATGGTTGATGGAAAGCGACATTCATAGCAAACTGGGGTTTTAAATTTTTTAGGTTAGAGATGCGATTACCACATTTCTTCATGGATGCAATGAAGGCGAATTCAGAGAATGGAGAGAAGAATGCTGTAACAGTTGGATTTTTTTAGGAGGTATGAAGGAGAGGTCGAATTGGAGGCAGTCTGTTTAAATAGTCGAAGAGTAGTGCATTTGATACAGTAAAGAGTACCACATGTGTGAAGAGGAAGATGAAGCATTATAAGAGATTCGTTTTTATTATTATTATATTAATATTGTTTGAGAGAGTTTTCATCAATTGTCATGGAAGTGTTGTAGAAAAAATCGTCAGATGAATGGTGAAATTGGTTCGGTAAATGCAGGGGTTCTAAACAGATCACGTGGTTATGGGAGAAGCATTGGCTCTGGGGTGTATCGTCAAAAGTGAAATTTTTTATTTTAAATAAGGATTGCGTAACATTTGAAAGGGAAGGTTGAAGTAAAATCGTGAAGTGTGTGGTGATTTGGACAGTAAACGGCGTGTGAAGCTGTTGGGTCAATGAAAAGTAGCCAGGAAGAGTAAGACACGTAGTTACAGGAGGTGTAGAGATGGAAAGGATACAAGGAAGATATTATTTTTTGATGTATTTTTGAAGAACAGGTAAGATTCGGGAATGGAAGGTTGTAGATCGGAAGAAATCGTGAGGTAATGGCGAGAGAGGGTCAGCTCAGTAGAATAAAGATGGTGTGCCGGCAGGAGGAAGAAAAGAGGAGGATGCAGAAGAAGAAAGATAAGAATCGAGACTTGTGAGTGTGCAAGGAGAAAGGTAGTTTTTTTTAATTTAAGACAAGAAATAGAGTGTTTACTTGGGAGGGATGGGGACGTTGGGAAAGTGGGGAAATAGAAATTGAAGGTAAGGCCTTAGTTGTTTTATAACTTGGTTTACGATCCGCGACGGTATATTTGCCGAAATGAAATATAAATATACACATTTTTAGCCTTTTATATTTATTACATTTTCTGCCGAAGGTGCAAACGTTTCAAAACCTGAAATGTAAACGTCGCATTTATTTTCAAAATATAATTTCGTGCACGTGCACCAAAATGCCGAGTCACCTTTAACCGAGCTGCGCAGTAGAACTGCGCAGTCGTCTTCGTCATGGCTCTGAGCAGTGGCCAGCGTGGTTCAGATTGATTGTGGTTTCTGGGGCAAAGTGATTGCTTTTTTTTGTTGTTTTTTTTCTTTGTATACCTTGTCGAGGCTTGTGTGAGAGCTAACACACAACGCACATCATGGGGACATGAGAGGAGGGAGTGGGAGGACAAAACAGTGGGGACACAGAGACATTAGGAGATCTGTGGAAGGAAGAGGGATGGGACGGGGAACATGGGGAAAGAAGATGGACATTACAGGGACTTTCAGGAAGGAAAGCAGGGAATTTGAAGGAGGTGGGCTTGGGTGGATTATCGGGGGTAGAAAAGATCGAGGATTTGGATGGGGGATGATAAGAGGTGGTGGTAAACAGCTGTTTTGAAGGCCTGGAGGGAAGAATGGGAATGAATAGAGTGAGGGAGTTAATTCCAAAGGTGGAAAAAGAGGAATGAAAGAGTGGAGGTGAGCAGTGATTCGTGATTTTGGTAGTTTTACCAGAAGGGGGTTGTTGCGGACCTTGAGCGCCCTGCGGAAATGTGGTGGGGACAAATCGCAGAGAGAGCTGGGGGGCGAGGCTGGAGAGGAGACGGTAGAAGACAGAAAGACCACCGACCAACCTGCGGTGAATGGGTGAGAGGCCAACGACTCAGCCTCATTGCGGGAGATGCCAATGATCCGAAATGCCTTGGTTTCTACAGCGTAAAGCGAGAAAGGTGGGAGGCAGGAGCACCAACCCAGAGCGGAGAGCAGTACTCCATCAGGCTGTGGACAAAAGCTTGTAAGTGGTCAGGAGCTCAGGTGGGCCGAGGAAGGACTTTGCACGACGGAGGATTCCAGTCGGCAACTGGCTTTGGAGGCGAGGTTGAAATGTGGCTTTCCCAGGAAAGGTCATGGCAGATAGTGAGACCCAGAAGCTTGAAAGAAAGGACTTCTTCCAGAGGATTGTTGAGAAAGTGGATGGGGGTATTTTCTAACGGTCCTTTCGAAGAGAACATAGTGAGAGTGTGCGATTGTCCGGATTGAAAGACATGTTCCACGTGTTGGACCAGTTTGTGATTTTATCCTGTCTGCAGTGAGCGAAGAAGCTGCTGCTTGCCGGTCTGAGGGATGACCGATGGTACGGCAGAGGGTGGAGTCATCAAGCAAACAGATATAGAGGATTTTCCAGAGAGTCGGAGAGATCATTGATGAAAACCAGAAAAGAACAGGGCCAGAACGCTACCTTGAGGAACTCCAGCCTGGACAGGAAGAGGGGATGAAAGAATCCATTTAGGGCCACACGGTGACTGTGACGGGAGGAATTCTGCGAGCCATGAGTTGTTAAAATTATGTCAGCGGTATAAATTCGAGTGGACTGTATTGGTGATTTAATCATCAACATCTTGACGACGAATATTCTGGCCGAACTATTGCATCAATTCAGTGCAGCAGCAGGGATGATTCGCACGCTACTCTCAATCATGCTGATTTTGTTTCCATCGAAAGTTGTACACGCTGTTCATATTGAAGATTTCGGTGCCAAGTACATCAAGTTTCCCTGCGAGATGCTGATATTCAGCCTTCAATGGACCAGAAATCAGCCTTTGATGTGCTCATGGGGATGGGGAGACGGCACGATCAGATGCCCACTGAAAACTAAGCTGGTTATGGCTCTGATTGACCGTTTTGAGCGTGTTGACTCCGAGTAGACACCTTTTTTTAATCATATCGAGCACTATGCACTGGTGTGCACGCACACATCTACGACTTGGACAGTAATTTTCTCAGCATTGTTTCCAATTTGTTTGATGATCCACTGGTTCTATAAGAAAAACATGCCTGACTATATTGTAAAAACAAGTTTTAATCCTTCTTTATTGTTTTTCACATCAGATGATACAGTGAACAATGGCATCCTGCATTTGAATGTTTTTTCCATCTTCAATGTTTTCTTAGATCCTCCTGGTCCGGGATTTATATTTATTCCCCCCCCCCCCCCTCGCCCCACCTACCCTTGTCTTTTCCATGGAACATCCGAAAAAAAATCATAAAAATGTATAATTTCTAAAAATTGAATTATATATTTATATTTATATTTCGACCTACCGACCCTACATTTTAGCTGAAGAACTGCGTAAACCAAGTTATAAAATAACTAAGGCCTAATGGGGAGAAAATACAAATAAACACAATTGTACACCGAGGGGAACGATGGGTAGGCCTCAAGCACTCGGTAAGACAAGGTCGACGAAAACTCACAAAATAGCATGATTTTTGAAACAAAACCGAACTAGGAACACACAGTAAACATGTAGGTGAGAAAATAAACAGTTAAAACGGGACAGATAACGACCGGAAACTTAACTTTGAGATCGTCAGCAGAGAGCCCTGAAGGAGACCTGCCAACGCTCCAACCCAGAACCGTAAGTCAGCATATTGTTGCAAAACTGGAAACCATTATCGCACTCATCATTCAGGTCCTTTATCTCAGTTTATCTCGGTAAGTACATGTTCTATAGATAGCTCGCCTTCCATTGTTTAATGGTAAATCAATGTAAATGCGCTGTGATTTATTTTAATAGTTAGGTCAGAACACACAAAGAAGAACCCTCCCATCCGTGATTCAATATTAAACAGCGTCCCGTGATTCAACAGCTGACTCAGCAGCGTAAACAGGAATGCCGGGGTTGGGACGGGTTCGTCATGAGATTCAGCAAGGTAAACAGCCCCCACCCGGGTTGCGGGGGGCGGCGCACAGGGCACATGAGTCACGCCGAAGCAAAGCGAGGGGGGTGAAGAGGAATAAGAAAGGGACCCTCTGCTTGGCTCGAGTTGGTTCTTGTCGGGGGGTTGTTTTCGGGTGGCTGTTGCTCTGCTTCGTGGTCTGGTACGGCTGGCTCTTCTTGGTTCCTGGAGCTCTCCGTGGCCTCATCTTGCTCGGTGGCTCTTCTTGTTCGTGGAGCTCTTCGTGGTCTGCTTGGTTCCTGGCTTGGTGCGACTTCTTGGCTCATCTTGGTTGGTGGTTCTTCGGGGAAGTGACGCATCGGGTCGGGAAGGATCGGCGCCTCGTCTCACCAGCACGTGGTCCGGAGCGTGAGGGATCCGCCGGAGCTCGAAAGGATCGCGGCTCGCGGTGATTGGATCCAGCTCACCCACGCTGGTGCCCGGTCCGAACAGCTCAAAGACCACACGAGGTGGAAAGGTCCCAGATAGATCCTGGACTTCAGCTCATCTGTCCCTCCGAGCTGAAGTCCATATTAAAGGCATCAGCCACCATTTCTTGGGTGTGTGTGTGTGCGTACGTGTGTCCGTGGGCCTGTCTAACAAGTAGAAGAACTGTTAAGTGCTTTGTGTGCTGTAAATGATTGCATTGCATTTGTATAGTCGGTTTAAATCTGCTCTTACGTGTTCCCTAGTTCCCCATTATCTTATCTATAATTCCAGCAATCTGTGTGTGTGTGTCTGTATGTGTGTCTGTCTGTCTGCGACCGCCGTTTCTCGACGACCACCGTCCGATCTGATTGAAACTTGCCAGGAATATTGCCGGGGACCCGCGGATGTGCCTTTTCAAGGTTTGATATCAATCGGACGAGCGTTCCAAAGTTACGGCCATTTTATTGCTTTTTTCAGTGTTGGAAAGGTGGTATATATTGCAGCTGAAGTGCTGTTCCACCTTATCATGCCATTTTTTCCCTAAAGATATCTCAGAATAATGATAACAGCATATTAATAATAATAATAGCACAATAATTGGCAGTAATAAAAAGAATAACGTGATACAATGACCAATGTCTGTCAACCAATAACGACATATATTGTCTGTCAACCAATAATGACCAATAACATCTGTCAACCAATGACAGGACACGGTGCTATGACGCCACGAATGACCTCACAATTAATGTTTTTTTTTTTTTTGCACGATTGACGTCACAATTCTTCTTCTTCTTCTTCGTTTGGTATGACGTCACATTCGACGGCTGGGGACCTGAGTATGTGCCTTTTCAAGGTTTGATATCGTTCTTCATCCGTTTCAGCTGTTTCCAAGTGTTTCCCTAGGTTTGAAAGCTGTTTTTCCCAAGGTTTTAATTAATTGTTCAAATTATTAAATTAATCCCAAGGTTTGAATTTTCCCAAGGGAAACGCTGTTTCCTAAGGGTTTGAAGCTGTTTTTTCCCAAGGTTTGAATTAATTGTTCAAATTATTAATTAATCCCAAGGTTTGAATTTTCCCAAGGGAAAACAGCTGTTTCCCAAGGGTTTGAAAGCTGTTTTTCGCAAGGTTTGAATTAATTGTTGTGCTGGTAGACATTTGTAATACATTTACAGAGAGAGGGGGCGAGAGAGAGAGGGAGGGCAAAGAGAGGGGGGCAAGAGAGGGGCGAGGGAGGGGGAGAGAGAGGGGGGTGAGAGAGCGGGGGTCACAATTCAAGAGAGGGGGCGGAGAGGGGGTTGAGAGTGGGGGCGAGAGAGAGGGACGGGGGGAAGAGGGAGGGGGGGAGAGAGGAGGCGTCACAATTCTTCTTCTTCGTTTGATATGACGTCACAATTGATGCTGGGGACCTGAGTAGTTTTCCCAGGTGTTTCCCCAAGTTATGGCCATTTATGATACGGTTGGTCCGATCTAATTGAACAATGCCCCAATCCAGTCGTCATTTACGAGAGCGAAGGAACGAAGCTACACATACTGGCACGCACCTACGGGCCCGCACTAGTTATTAATAAATACCCCATTGTTGAATGTAACAGCTCGTTTTTGTGTTTTCTTTCATTGGCTCGACATGACGCGTGTTTGAGGATTAGTGTTTGTAACTTGTTCATTTGGTCGCCCGACTTTGGTAATTCCGCTCGGTTACGCGGATCCGAGTCTGCGATAGCGACTCGATTCGGACAAAGTCGGCTGAGGGTGAACTTCCCCGGTAGTCGGACCACGTGGGTACTTCGGTAAATTGAAGTTGGCAATCGACCCTACCCCTCGTGGCCTATCCATTGGCGAACTGCGGTCCGATAGGGGACCCGTCAGTTTCGGATTTATCCGGGGCGATGACCTTTACATTCCGGGCGATCGGTCGAGCCGGCTCGGCGCTCCATCTAGCGGTTGTGCTCACGGTCGACCCTCCGGGCCGTAACAATATTTTAGCATGTTGTCCACTAATTCCACATCCTGCTCAGCTCTGTGTTCCCAAGAAAGTTCTGCACAAACCAACACAAATGCTTCTCATGCTGAAACTCAAGTGGGTTCAGTTTATTTTCGAACTCGGGATCACACATCAGTTCGTGGATCTGGGGCCCAACGAAAATGCCTGCTTTGAGTTTGGCATCACTTTTCGCTGTGCCAAACTTCTCTCTGAGATTATGGAAGCCATTACCATCATGATCCACTGCCTTTACAAAGTTTTTTTCATTAGGGTTAGTAGTAGAGTCAATATACGGTTGAACCCCAAAAAAATTGAAACAAAACGTTTTTGTTTTAAATGCTTTATCAGGTCATGGTGAATTCCAGAAAAAAAAAGTCTCGGGTAATCTGACCCCGGTAAAGGGGTTATTTGCATATTTTCAAGATGGCCGCCAATGAAAATTTCAATGTAATACAAACTTTTTTATGGTTGATGTTAGACCCTATAAATGTATTGGCAACAGATAGGAACATGGGGTTTCTGAATTAAATAAACATAGTTCCATCCGCCTATGATTTACTATGACGTAACTATGACGTATATGAACATCATACTTAAAAGATAAATGAGTATGCCATAGAAATCTGTTGTTTTATAATATGTAATGACATGTGATGCTATCATTTAACTCCTTGAACTAGTTAACTGTCCCTTTCCTGTAATTACATAGATGGGACGTCATCAATCCAAAATAAATCTGTATGTAAGCCACACAGCCTTACCATAAGCCACGCCCATTGTCGCCCTAGATCATCTCAGCATTGTCATTGTCATCATTCTCATTCTCATCCCCCATTTGATTGAAAGGGTTGCTACATGACTGCACTTGGCACTGTCCACAAGCTGATGTGCATGGTAGACCGTAGTTCTGCATGTGCAACGTTGAGTACTGCACCCGGTAGTGCAGTTGCAGTGAACTACTTGAGCAAAGAGTCTGGTGCGGCATTCATTTCATTCATTACTGGGATGAACTGATTCTCCTCTGTTTTCCACCCCCAAATCCCAGTCTGTTGTTCCAAATCTGCCTTTTCTCCATCCATGTCATGATCTGGAAATACGTGCGGAGTGAATGGTGCTTAGTAGCCGCTTCAGTTGGCGGCAGACGCTCTGGGGTAACAAACGACACAGCCGATACCACTTTCTTTGTCAAGATGCTGTGGCGCAACGAAGTGAGAGTATCTGTTCCCTTTCCACCAAACACCTGGACCATTGCCTTGTACCCAATCTCTACAATTGCATCTGTGCTTTGACCTGGTGTAGCAAATGCTTGGGCACATGACCTCAAACCAGCATCACCTTTCATGACTTTCTGGAAGAGAGATTTTTGCCAACACACAAATATGCGTGAAGTCGTATCACATCCAGTAAAGGCATGTAGCGAACAGCATCATGGTCGATGCCTGGGATCCTAAGAGGCTCTTCAGTCTGTTTATGTGATACACTCTGCTTTGGTCCTGCGTCTTGTCAGATCGGAAGTACAAGTCCCGGTTGCCACCTTCAGCAAAATGGTGAAGCAGCAGAATAAGTAAGTCCGTATCTTGCCTATCAGTGTTGTTGACTGCAGCTGGGAAGCTCGTACTGCTGCTTGCACGATGTCGTAGTCTGCATCACCTGTTGCGTTTATCACAGTGCACCCCTTTTCCTTTAGCCTTTGGCTAATGATGTTTATCAGTTCCTGCTTGTTGGTACCACATGCGATAAGAACTCATCTTTTTTTCCCCATGAACACGGTGTCTTCTGTGAAGTTGACTTTGGGATGATGTTTCTTTTGACGACGCTGGTGTGTGCTGTCCTTGATAGATGTTCATCCGAATAACGTCGAAGACAACAGTAGCTTTCCCGTAATTGC
This sequence comes from Eptatretus atami, assembly GCA_035128595.1. Lineage (NCBI taxonomy): Eukaryota > Metazoa > Chordata > Myxini > Myxiniformes > Myxinidae > Eptatretus > Eptatretus atami. Next base: position 127,162,523 of record CM068956.1, read on the forward strand.
GGAGTACGAAGTCAGCATAGCCGTATAGCTATAGATCCGTATGTGCTCCCTTTCGTCCACTTAACGCGATGCATTAGTGAGCCACCATCCCACAATAGTGGTCCGTCTTGGGTACATCGTCCGACTCATCTTCGGTAGAAAAACTTTTGCATATTCATCTATTGCTCTCGCAAGCTGTGGCTTGTCGCGCTTTCCTGAATATGTGCTTCGCCTCAAAGAAGCTGGGGGAAATGGAGACAATTAATATTCAAAAACGTCCTCCAATGAGAGGTTTACCTGCCGCGAGAATGACAAGTAGCCTCTGAAACAGAAGAGCAGGGTCTATAGTTCGGTCGCCAGTAACCTGGACAGCAGATGAATCTCCCAGAGTTTTCGCTTTGTCCTTCCTTTTGCATGTGTAGGTGAAAACTGGTTGTCCAGTCAGCTTTTCAGCAACTTCTTTCCCCACTGCCTGCAAGTTGTCGACATTCACTTCATCCTTGGCTACAACACCCAGTGACAACATTTCTCAAGGCTGGATCATCAGAGAACGGATTGCAATGACTGAAGTTTTTCTTGGATTTTTGCTAGATCTGACTGGTCCCTCTCTATCCTGGACTTGGTGGCCTCCTTGTGCTGTTCACTCGACGTGTAAGTGCATCATTGAATTCTTGCATGGCTACATTATATTCCGAACATACGGGGGACGACAGTGTCCACAGGGCACGTTGCTCCTCCGTCATGCCACTGCCCCTGGTCAACCCACCAGTCGACTTGAGTGATCGCATAAGTGTCTGTTCGATAACAAGATCGGAGCCAAGTCCAGCCCAGAACTGATCACTCCGGCGAACCACATGGAAAGAAAGGGGGTTGGCTTTCGGTTTCGCTATGACGTCATAAACGTCATAGTTACGTCATAGTACGTCATAGGCGGGAGAAACTATGTTCATTTGATTCAGAAACCCATGTTCCTATATGTTGCTAATACATTTGTAGGGTCTAAATCAACCATAAAAAAGTTTGTAGTACATTGAAATTTTCACTGGCGGCCATCTTGAAAATATGCAAATTAACCCCTTTACCGGGGTCAGATTACCCGAGACTTTTTTTCTGGCACGCAGCATGACCTATTAAAACATTTAAAACAATAAAACGTTTTGTTGCAATTTTTTTGGTAGATGATACGGATCATATTTTGGGTAGGTGATACGGATCATATTTTGACTCGACTATAGGGTTAGTTAAAAATTGTAAAGCCACGTGGAAAATTTTACTTAAAAATTCATAGCTTGGTCAGTTTTCATCCATTTTAAATAATTTAAAGTGCATTCTAAAGCCCTTTAATGACAAATGATATTATATAACAGTTGTATTGCTATGATTGAAACCAAAAATAACAAAAAATAATAATTTATGATCACTCAAATTCACCACCAGGGCAAGCTACTAAAATTGGACTATATGTATCACTCAAATCCTGATGTGCTGAGAAAATTCCGACTTCAGATTCAGAATCAGCATACTCGATTTATTCTAGAAAATGTTTCACACCCCAGTAGCAAATTATTTGTTGTCCAGTGAATTGGAGGATGGGGGTAAGAGGTAGATGGAGTAGAGGGGAGATGATTAGGGGTAAGAGGGGAGTGGAACAGCAGAGAGTAAGAGGAGGCATAAAAGGGGAGCAATAGATGAATATGCAAAAGGTTTGTCTACCGAAGATGAGTCGGACGATGTACCCAAGACGGACCACTATGTGTTGGATGGTGGCTCACTAATGCATCGCGTTAAGTGGACGAAAGGGAGCACATACGGATCTATAGCTAACGGCTATGCTGACTTCGTAC